>OX578152.1:0-600000 GCA_951213105.1 Amaurobius ferox
CGCTGCTTAAACAATGCATCTGTATATCCAAGAACGAGATTCGAGATTCCTTGCTTGAAAAATGCATCTGTATACCCAAGTACGGAATGTAGCTTATTTAGGGCATATCAAAATTAATGAAAATTCGAGATTTTGTGAAATAAAGAAGCTTGCTTCTCTCGGTCTGCTCCTCGAGGCGTGCGCGCAAAGTCCGCAGTCGCTTTTCCCAGTTTCGCTGCTTAAACAATGCATCTGTATATCCAAGAACGAGATTCGAGATTCCTTGCTTGAAAAATGCATCTGTATACCCAAGTACGGAATGTAGCTTATTTAGGGCATATCAAAATTAATGAAAATTCGAGATTTTGTGAAATAAAGAAGCTTGCTTCTCTCGGTCTGCTCCTCGAGGCGTGCGCGCAAAGTCCGCAGTCGCTTTTCCCAGTTTCGCTGCTTAAACAATGCATCTGTATATCCAAGAACGAGATTCGAGATTCCTTGCTTGAAAAATGCATCTGTATACCCAAGTACGGAATGTAGCTTATTTAGGGCATATCAAAATTAATGAAAATTCGAGATTTTGTGAAATAAAGAAGCTTGCTTCTCTCGGTCTGCTCCTCGAGGCGTGCGCGCAAAGTCCGCAGTCGCTTTTCCCAGTTTCGCTGCTTAAACAATGCATCTGTATATCCAAGAACGAGATTCGAGATTCCTTGCTTGAAAAATGCATCTGTATACCCAAGTACGGAATGTAGCTTATTTAGGGCATATCAAAATTAATGAAAATTCGAGATTTTGTGAAATAAAGAAGCTTGCTTCTCTCGGTCTGCTCCTCGAGGCGTGCGCGCAAAGTCCGCAGTCGCTTTTCCCAGTTTCGCTGCTTAAACAATGCATCTGTATATCCAAGAACGAGATTCGAGATTCCTTGCTTGAAAAATGCATCTGTATACCCAAGTACGGAATGTAGCTTATTTAGGGCATATCAAAATTAATGAAAATTCGAGATTTTGTGAAATAAAGAAGCTTGCTTCTCTCGGTCTGCTCCTCGAGGCGTGCGCGCAAAGTCCGCAGTCGCTTTTCCCAGTTTCGCTGCTTAAACAATGCATCTGTATATCCAAGAACGAGATTCGAGATTCCTTGCTTGAAAAATGCATCTGTATACCCAAGTACGGAATGTAGCTTATTTAGGGCATATCAAAATTAATGAAAATTCGAGATTTTGTGAAATAAAGAAGCTTGCTTCTCTCGGTCTGCTCCTCGAGGCGTGCGCGCAAAGTCCGCAGTCGCTTTTCCCAGTTTCGCTGCTTAAACAATGCATCTGTATATCCAAGAACGAGATTCGAGATTCCTTGCTTGAAAAATGCATCTGTATACCCAAGTACGGAATGTAGCTTATTTAGGGCATATCAAAATTAATGAAAATTCGAGATTTTGTGAAATAAAGAAGCTTGCTTCTCTCGGTCTGCTCCTCGAGGCGTGCGCGCAAAGTCCGCAGTCGCTTTTCCCAGTTTCGCTGCTTAAACAATGCATCTGTATATCCAAGAACGAGATTCGAGATTCCTTGCTTGAAAAATGCATCTGTATACCCAAGTACGGAATGTAGCTTATTTAGGGCATATCAAAATTAATGAAAATTCGAGATTTTGTGAAATAAAGAAGCTTGCTTCTCTCGGTCTGCTCCTCGAGGCGTGCGCGCAAAGTCCGCAGTCGCTTTTCCCAGTTTCGCTGCTTAAACAATGCATCTGTATATCCAAGAACGAGATTCGAGATTCCTTGCTTGAAAAATGCATCTGTATACCCAAGTACGGAATGTAGCTTATTTAGGGCATATCAAAATTAATGAAAATTCGAGATTTTGTGAAATAAAGAAGCTTGCTTCTCTCGGTCTGCTCCTCGAGGCGTGCGCGCAAAGTCCGCAGTCGCTTTTCCCAGTTTCGCTGCTTAAACAATGCATCTGTATATCCAAGAACGAGATTCGAGATTCCTTGCTTGAAAAATGCATCTGTATACCCAAGTACGGAATGTAGCTTATTTAGGGCATATCAAAATTAATGAAAATTCGAGATTTTGTGAAATAAAGAAGCTTGCTTCTCTCGGTCTGCTCCTCGAGGCGTGCGCGCAAAGTCCGCAGTCGCTTTTCCCAGTTTCGCTGCTTAAACAATGCATCTGTATATCCAAGAACGAGATTCGAGATTCCTTGCTTGAAAAATGCATCTGTATACCCAAGTACGGAATGTAGCTTATTTAGGGCATATCAAAATTAATGAAAATTCGAGATTTTGTGAAATAAAGAAGCTTGCTTCTCTCGGTCTGCTCCTCGAGGCGTGCGCGCAAAGTCCGCAGTCGCTTTTCCCAGTTTCGCTGCTTAAACAATGCATCTGTATATCCAAGAACGAGATTCGAGATTCCTTGCTTGAAAAATGCATCTGTATACCCAAGTACGGAATGTAGCTTATTTAGGGCATATCAAAATTAATGAAAATTCGAGATTTTGTGAAATAAAGAAGCTTGCTTCTCTCGGTCTGCTCCTCGAGGCGTGCGCGCAAAGTCCGCAGTCGCTTTTCCCAGTTTCGCTGCTTAAACAATGCATCTGTATATCCAAGAACGAGATTCGAGATTCCTTGCTTGAAAAATGCATCTGTATACCCAAGTACGGAATGTAGCTTATTTAGGGCATATCAAAATTAATGAAAATTCGAGATTTTGTGAAATAAAGAAGCTTGCTTCTCTCGGTCTGCTCCTCGAGGCGTGCGCGCAAAGTCCGCAGTCGCTTTTCCCAGTTTCGCTGCTTAAACAATGCATCTGTATATCCAAGAACGAGATTCGAGATTCCTTGCTTGAAAAATGCATCTGTATACCCAAGTACGGAATGTAGCTTATTTAGGGCATATCAAAATTAATGAAAATTCGAGATTTTGTGAAATAAAGAAGCTTGCTTCTCTCGGTCTGCTCCTCGAGGCGTGCGCGCAAAGTCCGCAGTCGCTTTTCCCAGTTTCGCTGCTTAAACAATGCATCTGTATATCCAAGAACGAGATTCGAGATTCCTTGCTTGAAAAATGCATCTGTATACCCAAGTACGGAATGTAGCTTATTTAGGGCATATCAAAATTAATGAAAATTCGAGATTTTGTGAAATAAAGAAGCTTGCTTCTCTCGGTCTGCTCCTCGAGGCGTGCGCGCAAAGTCCGCAGTCGCTTTTCCCAGTTTCGCTGCTTAAACAATGCATCTGTATATCCAAGAACGAGATTCGAGATTCCTTGCTTGAAAAATGCATCTGTATACCCAAGTACGGAATGTAGCTTATTTAGGGCATATCAAAATTAATGAAAATTCGAGATTTTGTGAAATAAAGAAGCTTGCTTCTCTCGGTCTGCTCCTCGAGGCGTGCGCGCAAAGTCCGCAGTCGCTTTTCCCAGTTTCGCTGCTTAAACAATGCATCTGTATATCCAAGAACGAGATTCGAGATTCCTTGCTTGAAAAATGCATCTGTATACCCAAGTACGGAATGTAGCTTATTTAGGGCATATCAAAATTAATGAAAATTCGAGATTTTGTGAAATAAAGAAGCTTGCTTCTCTCGGTCTGCTCCTCGAGGCGTGCGCGCAAAGTCCGCAGTCGCTTTTCCCAGTTTCGCTGCTTAAACAATGCATCTGTATATCCAAGAACGAGATTCGAGATTCCTTGCTTGAAAAATGCATCTGTATACCCAAGTACGGAATGTAGCTTATTTAGGGCATATCAAAATTAATGAAAATTCGAGATTTTGTGAAATAAAGAAGCTTGCTTCTCTCGGTCTGCTCCTCGAGGCGTGCGCGCAAAGTCCGCAGTCGCTTTTCCCAGTTTCGCTGCTTAAACAATGCATCTGTATATCCAAGAACGAGATTCGAGATTCCTTGCTTGAAAAATGCATCTGTATACCCAAGTACGGAATGTAGCTTATTTAGGGCATATCAAAATTAATGAAAATTCGAGATTTTGTGAAATAAAGAAGCTTGCTTCTCTCGGTCTGCTCCTCGAGGCGTGCGCGCAAAGTCCGCAGTCGCTTTTCCCAGTTTCGCTGCTTAAACAATGCATCTGTATATCCAAGAACGAGATTCGAGATTCCTTGCTTGACAAAATGCATCTGTATACCCAAGTACGGAATGTAGCTTATTTAGGGCATATCAAAATTAATGAAAATTCGAGATTTTGTGAAATAAAGAAGCTTGCTTCTCTCGGTCTGCTCCTCGAGGCGTGCGCGCAAAGTCCGCAGTCGCTTTTCCCAGTTTCGCTGCTTAAACAATGCATCTGTATATCCAAGAACGAGATTCGAGATTCCTTGCTTGAAAAATGCATCTGTATACCCAAGTACGGAATGTAGCTTATTTAGGGCATATCAAAATTAATGAAAATTCGAGATTTTGTGAAATAAAGAAGCTTGCTTCTCTCGGTCTGCTCCTCGAGGCGTGCGCGCAAAGTCCGCAGTCGCTTTTCCCAGTTTCGCTGCTTAAACAATGCATCTGTATATCCAAGAACGAGATTCGAGATTCCTTGCTTGAAAAATGCATCTGTATACCCAAGTACGGAATGTAGCTTATTTAGGGCATATCAAAATTAATGAAAATTCGAGATTTTGTGAAATAAAGAAGCTTGCTTCTCTCGGTCTGCTCCTCGAGGCGTGCGCGCAAAGTCCGCAGTCGCTTTTCCCAGTTTCGCTGCTTAAACAATGCATCTGTATATCCAAGAACGAGATTCGAGATTCCTTGCTTGAAAAATGCATCTGTATACCCAAGTACGGAATGTAGCTTATTTAGGGCATATCAAAATTAATGAAAATTCGAGATTTTGTGAAATAAAGAAGCTTGCTTCTCTCGGTCTGCTCCTCGAGGCGTGCGCGCAAAGTCCGCAGTCGCTTTTCCCAGTTTCGCTGCTTAAACAATGCATCTGTATATCCAAGAACGAGATTCGAGATTCCTTGCTTGAAAAATGCATCTGTATACCCAAGTACGGAATGTAGCTTATTTAGGGCATATCAAAATTAATGAAAATTCGAGATTTTGTGAAATAAAGAAGCTTGCTTCTCTCGGTCTGCTCCTCGAGGCGTGCGCGCAAAGTCCGCAGTCGCTTTTCCCAGTTTCGCTGCTTAAACAATGCATCTGTATATCCAAGAACGAGATTCGAGATTCCTTGCTTGAAAAATGCATCTGTATACCCAAGTACGGAATGTAGCTTATTTAGGGCATATCAAAATTAATGAAAATTCGAGATTTTGTGAAATAAAGAAGCTTGCTTCTCTCGGTCTGCTCCTCGAGGCGTGCGCGCAAAGTCCGCAGTCGCTTTTCCCAGTTTCGCTGCTTAAACAATGCATCTGTATATCCAAGAACGAGATTCGAGATTCCTTGCTTGAAAAATGCATCTGTATACCCAAGTACGGAATGTAGCTTATTTAGGGCATATCAAAATTAATGAAAATTCGAGATTTTGTGAAATAAAGAAGCTTGCTTCTCTCGGTCTGCTCCTCGAGGCGTGCGCGCAAAGTCCGCAGTCGCTTTTCCCAGTTTCGCTGCTTAAACAATGCATCTGTATATCCAAGAACGAGATTCGAGATTCCTTGCTTGAAAAATGCATCTGTATACCCAAGTACGGAATGTAGCTTATTTAGGGCATATCAAAATTAATGAAAATTCGAGATTTTGTGAAATAAAGAAGCTTGCTTCTCTCGGTCTGCTCCTCGAGGCGTGCGCGCAAAGTCCGCAGTCGCTTTTCCCAGTTTCGCTGCTTAAACAATGCATCTGTATATCCAAGAACGAGATTCGAGATTCCTTGCTTGAAAAATGCATCTGTATACCCAAGTACGGAATGTAGCTTATTTAGGGCATATCAAAATTAATGAAAATTCGAGATTTTGTGAAATAAAGAAGCTTGCTTCTCTCGGTCTGCTCCTCGAGGCGTGCGCGCAAAGTCCGCAGTCGCTTTTCCCAGTTTCGCTGCTTAAACAATGCATCTGTATATCCAAGAACGAGATTCGAGATTCCTTGCTTGAAAAATGCATCTGTATACCCAAGTACGGAATGTAGCTTATTTAGGGCATATCAAAATTAATGAAAATTCGAGATTTTGTGAAATAAAGAAGCTTGCTTCTCTCGGTCTGCTCCTCGAGGCGTGCGCGCAAAGTCCGCAGTCGCTTTTCCCAGTTTCGCTGCTTAAACAATGCATCTGTATATCCAAGAACGAGATTCGAGATTCCTTGCTTGAAAAATGCATCTGTATACCCAAGTACGGAATGTAGCTTATTTAGGGCATATCAAAATTAATGAAAATTCGAGATTTTGTGAAATAAAGAAGCTTGCTTCTCTCGGTCTGCTCCTCGAGGCGTGCGCGCAAAGTCCGCAGTCGCTTTTCCCAGTTTCCGCTGCTTAATGCATCTGTATATCCAAGAACGAGATTCGAGATTCCTTGCTTGAAAAATGCATCTGTATACCCAAGTACGGAATGTAGCTTATTTAGGGCATATCAAAATTAATGAAAATTCGAGATTTTGTGAAATAAAGAAGCTTGCTTCTCTCGGTCTGCTCCTCGAGGCGTGCGCGCAAAGTCCGCAGTCGCTTTTCCCAGTTTCGCTGCTTAAACAATGCATCTGTATATCCAAGAACGAGATTCGAGATTCCTTGCTTGAAAAATGCATCTGTATACCCAAGTACGGAATGTAGCTTATTTAGGGCATATCAAAATTAATGAAAATTCGAGATTTTGTGAAATAAAGAAGCTTGCTTCTCTCGGTCTGCTCCTCGAGGCGTGCGCGCAAAGTCCGCAGTCGCTTTTCCCAGTTTCGCTGCTTAAACAATGCATCTGTATATCCAAGAACGAGATTCGAGATTCCTTGCTTGAAAAATGCATCTGTATACCCAAGTACGGAATGTAGCTTATTTAGGGCATATCAAAATTAATGAAAATTCGAGATTTTGTGAAATAAAGAAGCTTGCTTCTCTCGGTCTGCTCCTCGAGGCGTGCGCGCAAAGTCCGCAGTCGCTTTTCCCAGTTTCGCTGCTTAAACAATGCATCTGTATATCCAAGAACGAGATTCGAGATTCCTTGCTTGAAAAATGCATCTGTATACCCAAGTACGGAATGTAGCTTATTTAGGGCATATCAAAATTAATGAAAATTCGAGATTTTGTGAAATAAAGAAGCTTGCTTCTCTCGGTCTGCTCCTCGAGGCGTGCGCGCAAAGTCCGCAGTCGCTTTTCCCAGTTTCGCTGCTTAAACAATGCATCTGTATATCCAAGAACGAGATTCGAGATTCCTTGCTTGAAAAATGCATCTGTATACCCAAGTACGGAATGTAGCTTATTTAGGGCATATCAAAATTAATGAAAATTCGAGATTTTGTGAAATAAAGAAGCTTGCTTCTCTCGGTCTGCTCCTCGAGGCGTGCGCGCAAAGTCCGCAGTCGCTTTTCCCAGTTTCGCTGCTTAAACAATGCATCTGTATATCCAAGAACGAGATTCGAGATTCCTTGCTTGAAAAATGCATCTGTATACCCAAGTACGGAATGTAGCTTATTTAGGGCATATCAAAATTAATGAAAATTCGAGATTTTGTGAAATAAAGAAGCTTGCTTCTCTCGGTCTGCTCCTCGAGGCGTGCGCGCAAAGTCCGCAGTCGCTTTTCCCAGTTTCGCTGCTTAAACAATGCATCTGTATATCCAAGAACGAGATTCGAGATTCCTTGCTTGAAAAATGCATCTGTATACCCAAGTACGGAATGTAGCTTATTTAGGGCATATCAAAATTAATGAAAATTCGAGATTTTGTGAAATAAAGAAGCTTGCTTCTCTCGGTCTGCTCCTCGAGGCGTGCGCGCAAAGTCCGCAGTCGCTTTTCCCAGTTTCGCTGCTTAAACAATGCATCTGTATATCCAAGAACGAGATTCGAGATTCCTTGCTTGAAAAATGCATCTGTATACCCAAGTACGGAATGTAGCTTATTTAGGGCATATCAAAATTAATGAAAATTCGAGATTTTGTGAAATAAAGAAGCTTGCTTCTCTCGGTCTGCTCCTCGAGGCGTGCGCGCAAAGTCCGCAGTCGCTTTTCCCAGTTTCGCTGCTTAAACAATGCATCTGTATATCCAAGAACGAGATTCGAGATTCCTTGCTTGAAAAATGCATCTGTATACCCAAGTACGGAATGTAGCTTATTTAGGGCATATCAAAATTAATGAAAATTCGAGATTTTGTGAAATAAAGAAGCTTGCTTCTCTCGGTCTGCTCCTCGAGGCGTGCGCGCAAAGTCCGCAGTCGCTTTTCCCAGTTTCGCTGCTTAAACAATGCATCTGTATATCCAAGAACGAGATTCGAGATTCCTTGCTTGAAAAATGCATCTGTATACCCAAGTACGGAATGTAGCTTATTTAGGGCATATCAAAATTAATGAAAATTCGAGATTTTGTGAAATAAAGAAGCTTGCTTCTCTCGGTCTGCTCCTCGAGGCGTGCGCGCAAAGTCCGCAGTCGCTTTTCCCAGTTTCGCTGCTTAAACAATGCATCTGTATATCCAAGAACGAGATTCGAGATTCCTTGCTTGAAAAATGCATCTGTATACCCAAGTACGGAATGTAGCTTATTTAGGGCATATCAAAATTAATGAAAATTCGAGATTTTGTGAAATAAAGAAGCTTGCTTCTCTCGGTCTGCTCCTCGAGGCGTGCGCGCAAAGTCCGCAGTCGCTTTTCCCAGTTTCGCTGCTTAAACAATGCATCTGTATATCCAAGAACGAGATTCGAGATTCCTTGCTTGAAAAATGCATCTGTATACCCAAGTACGGAATGTAGCTTATTTAGGGCATATCAAAATTAATGAAAATTCGAGATTTTGTGAAATAAAGAAGCTTGCTTCTCTCGGTCTGCTCCTCGAGGCGTGCGCGCAAAGTCCGCAGTCGCTTTTCCCAGTTTCGCTGCTTAAACAATGCATCTGTATATCCAAGAACGAGATTCGAGATTCCTTGCTTGAAAAATGCATCTGTATACCCAAGTACGGAATGTAGCTTATTTAGGGCATATCAAAATTAATGAAAATTCGAGATTTTGTGAAATAAAGAAGCTTGCTTCTCTCGGTCTGCTCCTCGAGGCGTGCGCGCAAAGTCCGCAGTCGCTTTTCCCAGTTTCGCTGCTTAAACAATGCATCTGTATATCCAAGAACGAGATTCGAGATTCCTTGCTTGAAAAATGCATCTGTATACCCAAGTACGGAATGTAGCTTATTTAGGGCATATCAAAATTAATGAAAATTCGAGATTTTGTGAAATAAAGAAGCTTGCTTCTCTCGGTCTGCTCCTCGAGGCGTGCGCGCAAAGTCCGCAGTCGCTTTTCCCAGTTTCGCTGCTTAAACAATGCATCTGTATATCCAAGAACGAGATTCGAGATTCCTTGCTTGAAAAATGCATCTGTATACCCAAGTACGGAATGTAGCTTATTTAGGGCATATCAAAATTAATGAAAATTCGAGATTTTGTGAAATAAAGAAGCTTGCTTCTCTCGGTCTGCTCCTCGAGGCGTGCGCGCAAAGTCCGCAGTCGCTTTTCCCAGTTTCGCTGCTTAAACAATGCATCTGTATATCCAAGAACGAGATTCGAGATTCCTTGCTTGAAAAATGCATCTGTATACCCAAGTACGGAATGTAGCTTATTTAGGGCATATCAAAATTAATGAAAATTCGAGATTTTGTGAAATAAAGAAGCTTGCTTCTCTCGGTCTGCTCCTCGAGGCGTGCGCGCAAAGTCCGCAGTCGCTTTTCCCAGTTTCGCTGCTTAAACAATGCATCTGTATATCCAAGAACGAGATTCGAGATTCCTTGCTTGAAAAATGCATCTGTATACCCAAGTACGGAATGTAGCTTATTTAGGGCATATCAAAATTAATGAAAATTCGAGATTTTGTGAAATAAAGAAGCTTGCTTCTCTCGGTCTGCTCCTCGAGGCGTGCGCGCAAAGTCCGCAGTCGCTTTTCCCAGTTTCGCTGCTTAAACAATGCATCTGTATATCCAAGAACGAGATTCGAGATTCCTTGCTTGAAAAATGCATCTGTATACCCAAGTACGGAATGTAGCTTATTTAGGGCATATCAAAATTAATGAAAATTCGAGATTTTGTGAAATAAAGAAGCTTGCTTCTCTCGGTCTGCTCCTCGAGGCGTGCGCGCAAAGTCCGCAGTCGCTTTTCCCAGTTTCGCTGCTTAAACAATGCATCTGTATATCCAAGAACGAGATTCGAGATTCCTTGCTTGAAAAATGCATCTGTATACCCAAGTACGGAATGTAGCTTATTTAGGGCATATCAAAATTAATGAAAATTCGAGATTTTGTGAAATAAAGAAGCTTGCTTCTCTCGGTCTGCTCCTCGAGGCGTGCGCGCAAAGTCCGCAGTCGCTTTTCCCAGTTTCGCTGCTTAAACAATGCATCTGTATATCCAAGAACGAGATTCGAGATTCCTTGCTTGAAAAATGCATCTGTATACCCAAGTACGGAATGTAGCTTATTTAGGGCATATCAAAATTAATGAAAATTCGAGATTTTGTGAAATAAAGAAGCTTGCTTCTCTCGGTCTGCTCCTCGAGGCGTGCGCGCAAAGTCCGCAGTCGCTTTTCCCAGTTTCGCTGCTTAAACAATGCATCTGTATATCCAAGAACGAGATTCGAGATTCCTTGCTTGAAAAATGCATCTGTATACCCAAGTACGGAATGTAGCTTATTTAGGGCATATCAAAATTAATGAAAATTCGAGATTTTGTGAAATAAAGAAGCTTGCTTCTCTCGGTCTGCTCCTCGAGGCGTGCGCGCAAAGTCCGCAGTCGCTTTTCCCAGTTTCGCTGCTTAAACAATGCATCTGTATATCCAAGAACGAGATTCGAGATTCCTTGCTTGAAAAATGCATCTGTATACCCAAGTACGGAATGTAGCTTATTTAGGGCATATCAAAATTAATGAAAATTCGAGATTTTGTGAAATAAAGAAGCTTGCTTCTCTCGGTCTGCTCCTCGAGGCGTGCGCGCAAAGTCCGCAGTGGCGGACGGCCGCCCTTTCGCTTTTCCCAGTTTCGCGCGGAGCGCGAAACTGGGAAAAAGGTCCTCTCCCCGCGGCCGGGAGCGACGGAGGACTTCGCGCGCACGCCGAGAGGAGCAGACCGAGAGGAAGAAAAAGAAATCGGGGATGAGGAAAAGGGAAATAGACGGGGAGGAAAAAAGAGAAAGGGAAAAAACGGAGAAGAGGGGAGGGAGAAGAAAATCGGAGGGGGGAGAGGAAGAAAAAGGGAAAAGGAGGGAAAGGAAGAAAAAGGGAAAAGGAGGGAAAGGAAGAAAAAGGGGAAAGGAGGAGGGAGGGAGGAAAAGGAGAAGAAAAAGGGAAAAGGAGGGAGGGGGGAAAGGAAGAAAAAGGAGGGGAAAGGAGGAGGGAGGAAAGTGGAAAAAGGAAAATGGAGAAGAGGGAAGAAAGGGGAGAGAAAAAGGAAAATAGAGAAGGGGGAAGAAAGAAGGGAGGAGAGAAAAAGGAAAGTAGAGAAGGGGGAAGAAAGAAGGGAGGAGAGAAAAAGGAAAGTAGAGAAGGAAGAAAAAGGGGAAAAGGCAGGAGTGGCGGAAAGAAAGGAAGGAGAAAAAGGGGTTGAAGAAATGAAAGTGCACGGGAAGAGAGTGGAATTAGAGAAAGATTCGACGATCTTTACAACTAGCCGACGAGTTTTATTATCGTATAAAACAACGATCTTTACAACTCGACGACGAGTTTCATTATCGTCCAAAATAACGACCTTTATAACAAACCGTGGTCGTTCACTCGAGCGGCGCGACCGTAGTCGTCGCCACGGTCGTTGCGCCGGCGTCTACGAACGACCACGGTGCGTTTTATTGTCGTATATAGAAGATACTTACGTACCTGCCCCGCATGGATTTCCGCCGTACTCCAGTGATTATTACGAGACACCGTTCAAGATGATAAATTTCATGCAAAGCATCTGGATAAAAATACATTTTACGTGTCGAAGAATTTCTCGAAAAAAATCTGGCCGTCGAAGACTATAATCGAAATATGAAAAATTCGGAAGCTGTTAAGCGCGAAAGATGAAAATGGCTCAATATAAAATTAACCAATAGGCGGCAAGCTATTCACTTGTGCCTTCCACGAACCGTTTTAAAACAAAATCGCCTTCCGTAATTACCAAACTGCGAAAAAGCTTTTTATTAAGGAATAATTTTGATTTCAACTTTGCTATGAAGAATGAATAAGTTGAGAAATAAGAATACATTTTGAAAATCGAAGTGCTCGCTTTTAAATAAGTAAGTTACAAATGCCAAATTAACTTTTAATACCTTAAAATATGATTTCACATTGCATTTAGTACAGATGAAATACAAAGTCGCATCTAATGTCACGTTATAGAAAAGTCCCAGTGACGTATGGACGAGGGAACCAACCCCTTATATGAGCTACAATATACCTTGCAATATACCTGATAAAAATTTAACACTATGAACATAAAACTAAAACTAAAGGGTTTGACCAGATGAAAAGTGGAGGTGTGTGGACACGAAAAGACATAGTGGTCCACATCACCATAAGCACCACAGGTACAGCATGACGTTCTTTTATGGAAAACCATTATAAATGTGTAAATGTGTATGGAAAACCATTATAAAGTGAAATGTCCTAAATGAGTGAAATGATGTAAATTTTCAGAAATAAAAATTTAAAGAAACAAGGTGTGTCAAATGTAATGCGAAATTTATAGAAGTCAGCTAAATAATGAAAGAGAGCACATTAGAACAGGCAACACAAATATTTAAATTATACAAAGAATGGTATTTGCAGCTTATAAACAGCCAAAATATGTTTGGATGAAAATAAAATCTATTCAAAATTTAACCTAAAAAATTAATTGACACATATAAATAAATAAATAAAATTAGAAACATTTGCTAAAATAAAACTTTGGAAAGTTAAATAAAAATTCAAACTTGCAACAATACAGTTAAAACCATTTCACAACTCTTAAAGTCTAAATTTTTGTAAAAATGCATTGTTAATATGCAAAGCAAAAGAAAGTGTTTTTACATATATATAGACAGAGGTAGGTAGTAGTAACAAGAACACAACCCGAAAGTGCTTGAGAGAATTGAAATGAAATCTATACAAAATCAATATTTACACTTCAGGTAAATTATGGAAATGATAAATATTTGATAAAACTAAATATTCTGTACAAGAAAAAGAGCTTAAGCAGAAGTAATACCTTTAGAAAATAAATAGTTTTTAAAATATATAAGAAACAAAAACACAAATCTAAACTATAAAATGAAAAGATGCATATAAATGAAGTGATAAGCGCGTTAATACATTTACTGGAACAAAACTTTAAAATTCTAAACCTGCTAAACATAAAAAGCTAAACCTGCAAAAATGCGGCTAAACCCCTTCCACAACTCTAGATGTCCAAATCTGTGTAAAAAATAATTGTTAACATGCAAACCAAAAGGAAAATAATGTTTTAAGCTCATACATATATATATATATATATATATATATACAGGTTGGTATTATTATTAAAATCATAAACACAAACAGAAAGTGTTTGAGAGAATAAACATGAAATATATACAACATATATATTATAAACTTAATAAAAATTAAGGAAATTATTAACATTTGCTAAAACAAATATTATGCACGTAATGTTTAAATTAGCCAACTGCACAGCGACCTATTGCGTTTTTAGATGCTTGCGTAGGGCGTATTACGCCAACTTAACAACGAGATGAAGCCGGTATAAAATGAAGATATAATTAACAAAAATATGTATTTTACATAATTCTAATAAATGACAAACCTAAATTAAAGTATACTAATAAGAGGCTCAATAAATGTATAAGATAAAATATTATATTAAGAGAAATTATAATACCATTAGAGCAGTTTCCCCTTTTTTGAAGCCTGCCATTTTTGGGTGGGCTTGGCCATTCTCACTGTCTGCTGGCTAGACCATACAGCATCTCGCTATCTCATTGGGGTGGTCATAAATGAATCAAATTACAAACATTTGCTGATACAAAACTTTAAAATGTTAAATAAAAATTCAAACATCAAACAATACAGTTAAAATCAATTCCACAACTCCTAAAGTCTAAATCTATATAAAAATACTTTTTTAATATGCAAAGCAAAAGGAAGACAGTGTTTATACAAACATATATGTACACAAGTAGGTAATAGTACCATGAATACAACCAGAAAGTGCTTCAAAGAATTTAAGAAAAATCTATACAAAATCAATATTTAAACTCAAGGTAAATTGAGGAAATGATAAACATTTAATAAAACAAAATATCATGTACAAGGAAAAGAGCTTAAAGCAGAAATAACACCCTTAAAATATCAATAGCTTTTAAAATATGTAACTGCAAAAACACAAATCTAAACTATATATATAAAAAAAAAAAAATACACATATAAATGAAGCAATAAACATTTACTGAAACAACACTTTAAGATACTAAACCTGCTAAACATAAAAAGTTAAACCTGCAACAATGCGGCTAAACCCCTTCCACAACTCTTAATGTCCAAATCTGTGTAAAAAATAAATTGTTAACATACAAACCAAAAGGAAAATAATGTTTCATGTTCATATATAAATACATATGCACACAGGTTGTAATTAATATTAAAAGCATAAACACAAACAGACAGTGTTTGAGAAAATAAATATGAAATATATACAACATATATATTATAAACTAAATACAAATTAAGGAAATTACGCACATTACGTTTAAATTAGCCAACTGTGCAGCGATGTATTGCATTTTTAGATGCTTGCTTAGGGTATATTATGCCAACTTAACGGGGAGATGCAGCCGGACTTGTGCTCAAGTTGTGGAAGACTATGCATTTTGAAAAATAGAATGAATGAATTGATTTAATACCTACTTTTAAATACCAGGCAATGCCAAGTATTATTTCTAGTGTTAAGTACGAAGCAAATCTGCTAGAATACACCTGGAACAAATCAAAACACCTTCCAATATATACCTGTTAAAAATTTCAAATTATGAACATAAAACTAAATAAAACTAGAGAAAAGTTAATATTTAAGTAACAACTGCAGTACGGTCCAGGAAAACATATGGAATGAATTTATATAAATGCATTAAAAAAAATTGAATATAAAAGTGTGGAAAAGTCCATCATGAAATAAAAAATATTTGTAACACTTTCAAGTTAAATCTGTAAAATATATTGTATTAAGAATACAATAAAATATACTATAGAAATTTTAATGGAACAATTAAAACATGTAGAAAGGGAAATAACAGATAAAAAATGCAGACCAGTGTATAAAAAATATACATATCACAAAAATATATAAATGTAATGATAAAAATTTTACACAAATATTAAACATTATTCTTTAATAAATATAATCATAATATTATTAAATGATATGAAAAGTTTGTGGCAACTTTTTAACTGAGATGAAAAATCTAGAACTTAAATATCAAAGTCAATATGTGAGAATAAAAAATGATGAAAAATCAGCAAAAAAATTCCCAAGATTAGATTGCAGAAACATAAGTGAAAAATGTCAAAAACTAAAAAATAACAGTATACAGAACATACACATATCACTGAAATATATGAATGTAATAATAAAAATTTGATTAAACAAAAACTTAATTTTTAATAAATATAAACATAGATAAAACCATTCAATACCACTTTTCCCCAAATTGACCTAGATCATAAATATACATTTACAGTATATAACTCTGAAAAGACTAAAACTTAAATGTAAAACTCATCATGTAATATAGAATCATAACTGTTAATGAGAAAGGTAGCAATGTGTAAGTAAAAAATTGTATAAATATATGTACATAATTACTGGATCATGGCTAAACTGAAATGATAAATAAAAATTAAAACAGTTTTTAATGTCCAAAATAATGTTATAATCTTAATTTAATGAACATGAGTAACTTTAAATTTATAAATATAAGTATATTTGCATATGACTTACATTTATGAACATCAAAGAAATATATAAAACATAAATGCAAATAATAAAAATGTACCAAAACTAAATGTATTATATGCAAGAACACTAGCAATATGAATGCAATAATCTAAAATTGCTAGGGAAGTTTAATAAAAATTAATAGCAAATCATTCAGTTATATTTTGCAATGCAATTTAATATCACTTCCCAAGTAATTCTGAATAAAGTTTAAATTTATGAATATAAAAATAAAACATTTTAAAACAGAAATGTAAATGCTCACAAGAAAGTTACAAAATTATAGTGCATGGAAAACCATTTGTAAGGTGAATTGTCCTAAATGAGTGAAATGATGTAAATTTTAAGAAATAAAAATTTAAAGAAACAAGGTGTGTCATAAGTTATGCAAAATTTATAGAAGTCAGGTAAAATAATGAAAAAGAGCATATTACAACATATAATACAAATATTCAAATTACACAAAGAATGGTATTTGCAGCTTATAAACAGCCAGAAAATGTTTGAGTGAATGAAAAAAAAATCTATACAAAATTTCTTGTTGTTGTTGTTTCTAATCCCTAATTGGTCCAACAAATACACCTTTTATTTAGACCAATTCCGTCAGTCCATGAATTTCTAAAAAGTCTAAAAGCAAAAGAGGATTTGAAAACACCTCATCCAACTTAAAGTCAATATAGTTTAAAATATGCTCATGCGAAGCCTGAGTTGCCCTGCACTTAGTGCAGAGCGTAAAAACCTTCCGTCCATGTTCATAGGTGAGACTCCTCAAATGTCCACTAACAAAGCGAAACAAACAGGTCTGCCAGGATCTCTGACCCTCAAAAGAAAGGGCACTATCAGGGTGCCTTCCAGAGTACCAGCCATGTACCGGAGGGACATTCCAGAGATCGCTGCAAGTCCTCCTGTACAAAATTTAAACAATATTAT
Organism: Amaurobius ferox; assembly: GCA_951213105.1. Taxonomy (NCBI): domain Eukaryota; kingdom Metazoa; phylum Arthropoda; class Arachnida; order Araneae; family Amaurobiidae; genus Amaurobius; species Amaurobius ferox. The sequence continues at coordinate 16,935 of OX578152.1, forward strand.
ACAAAATTTAAATTAAAAAATGAATTGACACATATAAATAAATGAAATTATAAACATTTGATAAAATAAAACTTTGAAATGTTAAATCAAAATTCCAAATTGAAACAATACAGTTAAAGCCATTCTACAGCTCTTAAAGTCTAAATCTTTGTAAAAATACATTGCTAATATGCAAGGCAAAAGAAAGTGCTTGAGAGAATTGAAATGAAATAAAATCTATACAAAATCAACATTTAAACTTAAGGTAAATTTAGGAAATGATAAACATTTGCTGAAACAAAATATTATGTACAAGGAAAATAGCTGAAGCAGAAAGAATATCCTTCAAAAATTAAGTAGCTTTTAAAATATATATCAGCAAAATATAAATCTATAGCAAAATATATATCAGCAAAATATAAAACCATAAAATGTAAAGAAGCATATAAATGAAGAGATAAACATTTGCTGAAAATAAACTTTAATATATTAAATAAAAACCTAAACCTGCAACACACAATAAGGCTGAACCCTTTCCAGAACTCTTTTATGTCCAAATCTGTAATAATGTATAGTTAATATGTAAAGTAAAATGAAAATGATTTAAGCTCAAAAATATATATATAGACAGGTTGGTATTAACACTAACAATGTAAGATGAGAGAATAAACATCAAATATATACAATATATATATATTATACAATTAATACAAATTAAGGAAATGATTAACATTTGCTGATACAAAAATTATGTACATTATATGAAAATTAGCAAGCTGCAGACTGTGCAGAGTTCTATTGCGTTTTTAGATGCTTGTTAGGGCATATTATGCCTACTTAACAGGCAGAGATCAGTCGGGCTTGTGCTCAGGAGGGAGACTACGCCTTTTGAAAAATGGAATGAATGAATTCATTTAATGCTTATGATTTAAGCTCAAAAATATATATATATAGACAGGTTGGTATTAACATTAACAATGTAAGATGAGAGAATAAACATCAAATATATACAATATATATATATTATACAATTAATACAAATTAAGGAAATGATTAACATTTGCTGATACAAAAATTATGTACATTATATGAAAATTAGCAAGCTGCAGACTGTGCAGAGTTCTATTGTGTTTTTAGACGCTTCTTAGGGCATATTATGCCTACTTAACAGGCGGAGATCAGTCGGGCTTGTGCTCACGAGGTGGGAGACTACGCCTTTTGAAAAATGGAATGCATGAATTCATTTAATGCCTGCTTTAAATCCTAGGCAACTTCGGATATATTTTCTAGTGTTAAATATGAAGCAAAACTACCAGAATATATCTGAAACAAATAAATTATCCTTAAAATATAAACCTGTTCAAATTTAAAATTATGAACATAAATCTATATAAAACTAGCGAAAAGTTAATATCAAAGTAACAACTGCAGTACACCACAGGGAAACATGTGGAAGACATTTATATAAATATAATAAACAAAATTTAATATAAAATAGTGGAAAAGCTTAATGTTAAATAATATTTATTCAAACCACTTTCAAAATAAAACTGTATAATATATTCTATTATGAATACAATAAAATATACTATAGAAATTGTAATGTAACAATTAAAGCATGTAAAAAAGAAAAATAACAGATAAATAATACAGAACAGTGTATAGAAAATATACATATTACAGAAATATATGAATATAATGTAAAAAATTTTAGGCAAAAAATATTTTCTAATAAATATAATCACAACATTATTAAATGATACAAAAAGTTTGTTGCAACTTTTTAACTGAATTGAAAAATCTAAAACTTAAATATCAAAGTCAATATGTGAGAATTAAAAATGTTAATGGCAAAACAGCAACGAAATTCCCAAGTATAGATTGCAGAAACATAAGTGAAAAATGTCAAAAACTGAAAAATAACAGTATATGGAACACACACATATTACTGAAATATATGAATGTAATAATAAAAATTTGATTAAACAAAAACTTAATTTTTAATATATATAAACATACATATATTAGATGTTATAAAACCGTTCATATCAGTTATCAGAAAACTGACCTAGAACTTAAAAATGCATATACAGTATATAACTCTGAAAAGTCTAAAACTTAAATATCGAATGCAGAATGTGATATAGAATCTTAAATGTTAATGGAAATGGTAGAGATTGTATAAACACATGTAAATAATTACTGGAACATGGCTAAACTGAAATGATAATAAATAAAAATTAAAACAGTTTTTAATATCAAAAATAACGTTATAATCTTCATTTCATGAACATAAGTAACTTTAAATTTATAAACATAAGTATATCTGCATATAACTTACATTTATGAACATTAAAGAAATAACACATAAATGCAAATAATAAAAATGTACCCAAACTAAATGTATTATATGCAAAAACACTAGCAATATGAGTGCTATAAAGTTTCTAGATAAGTTTAATAAAAATTAAGAACAAATCATTCAGATATATTTTGCAATGCAATTTAATATCACTTCTAAAGTAATTCTGAATAAAGTTTAAATTTATGAATATAAAAATGAAACACTTTAAAACAGAAATGTAAATGTTCACAAGAAAATTACAAAATTATAGTTAATAGAAAACCATTTATAGAGTGAATTGTCCTAAATAAGTGAAATGACGTAAATTTTAAGAAATAAAAATTTGAAGAAACAAGGTGTGTCAAATGAAATGTGAAATTTATAGAAGTCAGGTAAAATAATGAAAAAGAGCACATTCCAACATATAATACAAATATTCAAATTACACAAAGAATGGTATTTGCAGATTATAAACAGCCAGAAAATGCTTGAGTGGATGAAAATAAAATCTATATAAAATTTAAACTAAAAAATGAATTGAGACATATAAATAAATGACATTATAAACATTTGACATATATAAAAAGAAATTTTGAAAGGAAGAAAGTGTGCAATTTCAGTTCTCTAATATTTCATTAATTGGGGTTTCCACACATTTAAAAACAAAATGTTTCCATATCAGAAACTAATTACCTGCCTACCAAATATTATAGTTTAAAAGAATAGTATATACAAAGGAATTAAAATAGCTTGGTCTTACATTCAATCATAGAATGTACTGGGCACTGCACCTTATTAACATAAAAAATTGTGTGGTCAACTATCACCACAAGTTGGCATGATTTTCTGCAATAACCTGGTAAATGAGACTCGAAATTTACAAAGAAATATATTTACCAGCAACACCACTAGTAGCATAGCATGAGATCTTTGACTGGTAAGGTTGAAAATTTGTTATTACAAGTGAAATTTATATTGGAATTCCATACGTGTTGCCAGGGGGGGCCTTGGGTGCCCGGGCACTCCCCGCTCTGGTGAAGATTACCACAAAATTTCTGCAATAAGTCACCAAAAGTTCTGACAACCAGATTAAAAAAAAAAAAAAAGAAAAAAATACTTTGGCATATAATACAAGCCATATTATTTTGTGGGAAAACAAGGACTAGCTCTATGGAAGACTGGAAGATCAAGAAATTCCTGGAAATTTTTTAGCAGCACTCAAAATGATTTCGTTGTACAACGAAGATTTAAGGGAACACCTGGATTCTCCAATAATGAGAAATGCAACTTATATCTATCTCTCCCAGCATACAATCCCTCCACTCAATACTATCGCCCATCATGTAATACAAAAAGATATCATAGAAGAAATTAAAAATGCTAAATATTTCTCGATCATTGCAGATGAAGTGACTTCCCATAATATGGAAATTCTATCACTTTGTATTAGATTTGTTGATAGCGAGAAAAGTATTAGAGAGGAATTTTTAGAATTTATTCAGGTTGACCGCATGCATCACAGGAGGATTTATCGCGGAAACAATCATGCGAACAATTAGGAAGCTGGGGCTGGATATAAAAAATGCATTTGACCAAAGTTATGATGGTGCTCCAATTAATATCATTAGAAAAAGTTGGAGTTCAGTCTAGAATTAAGAAGTATGCTCCAAAAGCTATATACGTTCACTGCAATTTACACTATTTAAATCTGGTTATAGATCAATAGGGCAAAATTCTAGAAATAAGGAATATGTTAGACAGACTGAAGGATGTGTGCCTTTTTTTTCTGAATAGTCCAAAACTCCTTTTTGGAGTTTATTACTACGGAAATAGTAAGCCAGAACACAATTCATAATTTAGGCAGATGAAAAGTTCTATTAGACCGCTGCAGAACAAGATGGGCCTTGGAGCATAAAGCCTATCAACACTTCTATCAAAGTTTCATTTACATAGTTGAAGCATTTGAGAGCTTCGGATATGGCGCAAAGTCAGTATCTGACTCTGACACAACCTGGAGTGCTCAGTGTAAAAGAGATGCCTTAGCATTACTCAATTCTATAACATTGTTTGATTTTATAGCAACTTTTGTCACCACCTACCAGTATTTGTCACATTTAGAAGGGATAACCATCAAACATCAAGGTCGAGCAACTGACATCGTTGAGGTTGAGGCCTACAATCAGATTGAATAAATAATAAATTTGTACATTTCAGAAAAAAAATACAGTGGATGAAGGTTATGAAAGTATGTATCAGCAAGCAGTTTTGATGGGTCAAAAAATCAATATAGAACCCTCAGTGCTATGAATTGCAGAAAGACAAGTTCATCGAAGTAATGTGAAGTGCAATTCATCGTTTAATTTTTATAAAGTAAATTCAGCCATACCATTACTTGACAGTATAATATTAAATTTGAAATCGCAATTTACTGGACTAGAAAAAAAAGATTCATCCTTACTATCCATTTTACCTTCAATTTCATTGAACAAAACTAAAGAAAATGCTTTGGAACAATTGAGGGAGATTTATAATGATGAATTTCCAACCCCAGAACCCCCAGAGCTCAAGAAATGAAACGTTAGTGTGCACTTTTCAAATCTAATTCCCAATCAGATCTTCCAAACACACCAGCTACAGTTTAATACACGAATATACACACGAAAATTTCTTTCCAAATATCAGCATTCTTTGTATTGGAGCAACCCTTCCTGTGACATCTTGTGAATGTGAACGTTCTGCAAGCAGTTTGAGAAGACTGAATAATTACCCTAGAGCTACGATGAATACCCTAGAGCATACGAATGAAGAAATAAATAGTTCCTTTGTTTTAATCCATATTCAGTACAACAAAAATATATCAATTGACAGAGTAATTGATGTTTTTGCTAGCATACACACAAGAAAATTGCAGTTAGGAAATATTTTAAATGGCTAAAATAGAGTAAAATGACCTTTCAGTTACCACAGGCAATTTCCAGATTCAAGGGCTTTTTTTATTTCTATTGTAATTAATAATTAATGTGTGTTAAGTGTTTTAAAAAGTTTCCTGTTTTCATTTGGAAATGAAGTTACTTATCTTGTATACAGGGCCCGTTGAAAGTATTTTTTAATAAATTTTTTAAATTGAAATTAATTTTTTTAAATATTTTTATTTATACATTTCGAAAAGTCTTTAAAATCAGAGTGTGGCTTATAATCGAGCTCCTATAATAATTTTTTCCCTTAGGAATTTTTTTAATCAGGGCACCTCCCCATGCCAACAGCTAGTTATGCCTATGAATTTGCCTTTTCATAAGTTTTATTTATTGGTGAATAAAAAAAATTAATTTTACACAAAATTGTAAAGTGTGAATGAAATGCACAAGATTTTAAAATGTTACCTATGTAAGATGAATACATGCAAAATATAACATTTTAAATGTTTTCTTATTTCTACATTAAATGAACTTACAATCATTTTATTAAATATGAAGTCATGGTCATCCATAAGGGAGGTAAAGGGGCTCACCCTCTGCCTTGGGCATTCAATATAATGAAGGTGAGCATAAAGCCAGTCAATGTGGTACATCATGTGCTTGAGATTGCCCCTCCCCACAGAAAAAGTTTTACAGGTGCCTATGTATGAACTAACAAAATAAAGCAATTCAAAGGAGTGCACTGAAAATGGGTGAGAACACTGTAGTTAACAATGTCCTTACACAATTTTGTATATTAATTATTTACAAATACTATATTTTGAAAACTTAAAAATATCATAACCGCAATATGCTAAAAATCAACTAGAAAATTATTAATGGCTTTTGTTTAACTGAGATTCTCATGTAACGTGATTTTTAAAGGGAATTCAGATTTATTTTTTCTAAAACTTCCAAATACGCAAATGGATACTTCATTATATTGTTGAGCCACTAAGTCTATTTCCCAAACTACTTAAGTTTAATGGTAGTCATTATTAGTGTGTTTCTTAGTCTTGATATTTGTTTAAATTTAGGTGATTGTCATGTTACTTGTGGAAAATGACTAGGAGGAAATGACTTTGTGGAAAATGACTGACAGCAAATACAATTAAGCTGGATCAAAAAATGAACTCTCAGAACTAGTAGAGTAAATAAGAACTGGCTTAGGCACAGAACTAGTGCATATGAAAATCGCAAAAAATGATTATTTTCAAAAAATTTATAATGACAGGCTTTGTATTTCTGTGCTACAATGCATAATTTATGCAAATTTTAAAGTGTGTCATTACCGTGTTTGTGCAATGCAATTTTGGTATGATTTTTTTTTTTTTATCGAATGTTTAAAAAAGCATTTTAGAATATTGATTTCCAAAATTAATTTAAGTTATCCTTGTCCAAAATACAGAGAAAAAAAATTAGCAGCTGTAAAACATGTGTTTGAAAATTTTAAGGAGAAATGTCCCTTTTTTTCATGAAAAAAAAGCTCACTCAGCTTATATTTGGCCCAAAACTTTAAATTTATATGTTGTTAAGTCTTTAATGCATTGTATTTTATTTATTTGTTGGCAATTTGGAAAAGATTATCTGGCAATATAATGAAAGACTGCATTTGTATATGATCCTTATTATATTTCATTTTACTGTAAAGACTTGTTCAATTTTTGCGACTTGTTTGGATCAACTAAGATATTATTAATAATTCATGTTTTGTGTTCAAAAATTACTTTTCAAACATGTAGTTAATGAAATGAATACTTATTTTCTAAAAAGATGCATTAAAAGAACACACTTGAAATCAGTCATTTTGATAGGATATATTAAAATTTGATGTATTCCTATATATAAATATGATGTTATAATTGTAGTAAAAAGATACATAATTGATGATACATAAGTGTATAATTGTATTATTAAGATACAATTTAAAATTAAATTATCTGAAAATGGGATTAAAATGTGGCAAGTGTAATGCAACATACAAGTGGTTTCTGCCAAACAAATACATGGAAATTTTTATATAAACCAAATATTGATTGAATATGGTGCTTTCTGTAATTACCATAAATATATTTGTTGGGAAAGATAAAATTTGTAACTGTAAGAAAGCGAAAGGCTCGATAGTATTTTTGTAATTTATATTCATTTTAAAATAAACAGAAAGTAAAGGTTACTGCTCCCTCCACTGTTTCAGAGTAATATTTTATATATTTTTTTTATACATGCATATAACTTTATATGGACTCCATCCTAAATTTGGAAAAATTCTCTCTCCCCGTCCGCCTAATAAATTTCTGGTGCCTAGCATGGTACCTAAATTTTATTCCACAACACTAAATGCGACATGCTGCAAAAACACAGCTGCCTTTAAATTTTGATGGCTTCACGATAGGATGGATTTTGATGGCTTTATTAATAGATTACAATATAAAAGAAATAAATAACAAACGGTCAGTTTTCAATTTTTCCTTAACATCCGCTTATTTTCTGGGAACAGATTTGATATAAAGAATTTGGCTAAATTCGCCATTTTTTTTTTGTCGCCAAGAATGGCGGCAACGAGTACGGTGTTTGGAAAGTCCTAACGGACGCCATCTTGAACATTGCGCGTAAGAAATATAATCATATATAATTAAAAATCATAAATATGCCGATTTAACAATACTTAGAAAAAAAACGAAATTTTATAAAAACGTTTGTACTTTAACAAAACATATATAATTAAAAATGTATAAAAATGCCAATCGGGAATTTTATAAAAACGTTTGTACTTTAACAAAATTTAAGAAAAAACAGAACTTAGAAAAAGTTTGTAAAAACGCTTGTACTTTAACAAAATTTGAGAAAAAACGATCGATACTTAAATACGTGTAAATATCCAAATTGCACAAATAATTGTTTCCACATTGCGGTCATCAAAGAACTCTCATTATTTCTATGTAAATTTTCTGCTTCTACATTATTTTATCTATTAACATGTACTATCGTCAATTCCTGTATGATATTCAAGTTTTGAACACACACAGACACGTTTTTACACACACAGCAAGAACAAAACAAAAATAAAATGGCCGCAGCCGAGAGCTAAAAGGGATTGCCAGAAAAAGACATTTCGCGCCATATACACTTTATTTTCGAGCCACATTTGGCGACTTATTGCTCGCGAAAAAAGCTGAGAAAAACAAATTTATATCAAAGCCGTACCATTTTGGGAATGGAACCCGTTTCTTTATTTAAAAGTGTGTATGATGATACAAAAATTAGGCGATATCATACAAAAGAAAACAAAAGAATAATTAAAAAATTAAATTAAATGGAAGCGAAAATTTCAAAATGTTGTTGTTCTAAATGTATAATTTATACAAATATAATCATCATGAATAAAATAGAGCAATAATAAAAACTCTAAAGCACGAGTAAAAACCGATGATCATTAGAAATATAAACTCGAAAGTAAGGTTATATTTTAAAACCAGAGATTGAATTTACAAATTCGTGTACGCGAAATAATGCATTAGAAATGATGTATAATAACTAATTACAAAAAAATTAAAATATTAATAGCAAAAATTCAAACTACGTACCGAAACCTACGATTGTTAAAGTAGAGGGGAAAAAAAACAGGAGAACACAGTAAAATAATTGTTAGAGCAGAAATTTGAAGTATAGAATACGCATCATATATTTAAACAAAGAAAAATTTAATTAAAAACAATATGTAAACGCACTATTATTTATTAGCTTAGAAAATGTACTATAAATAATACATATATATTTCTTCCGAGTTTTGGTTTCTTATGCACATTAACCGCAAATCGAAAATTAAACATTAAAGCACTAGTGCTAGAAATGCCTACCTAATTTATATTGCATCTTAATGCAATACATTAAAATATTGCTTGGTTAAAATTATGCATTTATAAATTTCGGAAAAAAACATACAAAATTAAAATTAAATAAAATTTCCCTTTTACTTTTTATGGTTCGAGTACTTCAATATGAAAATAAAGACAGAAACAGTTTGTCGTTATAGTTTCGAACTTCACAAATAAAGTGCTCTTAATACAAATCAATTAATGGGAAATGAAAATTAATAAAATTGTATACTTACATTTTATAAAAATAAAACATATATATATTTAGCTATATTTAAGTCTTTTGAGTTTCGGTCCGTTAGAAATAGGGGCAATTATATAGATAAAAATATATCTAATAAACTAATCACAAATAAGAAATTAAAAATTATATTTCGGATGATAAAAAGTAAAAATTTAATAAAAACATTTACCTCCGAAATTAATATCCGAATTACGAACTGTACATGCACGACTTAGCGTTGTTCAAACTGTGAAGCTATTAGCTAACTGAAAAAAATATTCAAAATCATTTACACGTAATAGGATGGGTTGTGGGTGGAGTACAGGTACTAGCGCGAAAAATTCAAACGCGAAAATACCGGATGTAAGGGGACGAGGAGAGGAGGGGGGGGATACCGATATGGAAATAGATGTGGAAATTTGGCGAATTTTATCTTTCTGTTTTGTTGTCTAAATATCTAAATATTACAGTAACCCTACTTGGTACTGTTTTGCAAGGACAGCAACCCGTAATCAAAACGAACTTATTTATTTCCAGTGAAAAGGAAACAAAATGCCTCGGCTGCTGTTGATTGGTTATATATAAATTTATATAATATTTCAAAACTTTTTAACGAAAGACAATTGAGTAATTCGAATAACGTCACGAGCTCGAATTCCTGTTTTCAATATTAATGAACATTATTTTATGTTACGCGGTTTTAGTAAAACGCGTTAAATATTAAAAAAAAAAAAAAAATTAGCTATCACAACATATAACTTAAATTAAAATCGTTGAGCGCCCATAAAGGGATTGACTGAGTATACATATTATTTAGTAAAATGTAATAAGTAACAAATACGATGTCTCACTATTCTATTTTTTAGTCATATATGATCAAGAATGTTGTGACAGCTAAAAATTACTTTTTACTTTTTAGTGCATTTTAATTTAATCGTGTAACTTAAAAAGATTTTAATAACCGTGTAACTTAAAATGTTTTTAAATATATATTTTTTATTTTATACTTTAACTCTTTTCTAATAAATTTCTTTTATTTCTCTCTCACTTTAATTCGGGAGGGAAGAGAGGTTAACTCAAATTTTCTGAAATATCGTGTTGTCATCGCAAATACGCATGTGTGTAATATTCCAAGAACATGGAAGTGTGTCAAAAAATCGATTTCAAGATTTTAAACCACCTAAATAAAACGTAAAAAGTGAAAATATAAAGCGTAATGTAAAAAGTAATCGTAGCAGAATAATTGTTTACAAGCTTAATGCTACTTAATTATATATTATAATAAATGAATTGCACACTAATGCCATATTATTACTAACAAAATTGCTACACTCCTCTCATATGCCCCATTTGTCGTATTTACTGCAGATTGTGTTTCGATTTATAAGAAGTATTTCATTATAACCGAGTGATGATTGCAAAATTAATTTTTTGGGCAACGTTGATCCTTACATTTTTATGCCTTTCTATTTTACCTAAAAATCAAGCCATAGATCACCAACTAATTTGTGGATTGCAGGCATTTAGCGATTCTCTGGATCTTTATAAATTGTATAAAATTTTGGTATCAAATGTGTGTTCAAGACTCTAAAATGCAAATAATTAAGTTAAGCATCAAAAACATTTTAAACACAATAAATGTATTTTATAGTAGTCAATTGCATAACGTGAATTATGAAGAATGATAATAATTAAAAGCAAACTAATCCATACCGTAATGGTTGATATAAATTTAGCAGCTCATTCAACTTCAAAGTATTTCATAAATATTGGATAATTGCTTATTTGTCTCCAATAGATGTAGTGTTTGCTGTATAGAATGTGTTGAGTTCGAGTACCTATCAATAAAAACTAATTTGTAGCCATTCAACGAGTAAGTCAAATTACAACTAGTATATATGTATTATATGTTTATATAACTACCTTTATTTATGTTTAAATACCTACTATAAAATAATCCGAAACCCATAATTGGGCGAAACATCAGGCCAAATTAAAATTTTATAGATTTCAATGCAAAATCGATCTATAATATCCTTGTAATGTAAAGCAGACGAATTGCCAAGCTGTAAACATATATGTATATTCTTTGCTGTAAACACGCTGCCGTATCCCCCTAACCGCAATGTTGCAAAATACACAACTGTATATTTCTCGCCCCAAAAGTGATAAACATACAATGTTTTCTCTCGCAGTTTTTCATTTAGTTCAACTTCTTCAATTGTCCGACAACCCTATCACCAAATTTTTTGCCAGAAAATTGGTGGAAAAGTTGTCTGAACTAGTTTGTTCCAAAAGTTTAAATATTTTTAGCAGACCATGTATGCATAAGCGTAGCCTTCATGCCTTTCTTATCCTGAAGAAACAGGCTATCTTTTGCTCTCCTCCCCTCGAAACAAGTCGATACTGTTACTAATTTGTTTTGCCTTTTAATTTTAGCGAATTCTTTCCTTTAAATGTGATAATTTTTATTGGTTTAGTATTACAGTCATACCGGGTAAAAATAGTAGATAAACTTTCTCATTTGGGTTTACAAACACAGATTTTCAGCTTAAAAAAATTATCTATGACTCTCTTAGAAGGTGGAGGTGTCCTTTATCAGTAAGACACCGCTCGTCTAGGACATATTTCAACATCGATTTTATAAAGACACTTTTATCAATTTTTATGCAATATTATTACAATATACAATTTGGAAAAGCTTCTCAGCACTCCGTTTGTGCCTGCAAAGTCCTACATCACATCTTAAACTTCAAAGCTGCGTGCATTTTATGTGTCTTTAAAAAATACATCCCATCCCCAATGTAAACATACTTACCTGTGATAAATAAAAAAAAAAAATGCAATAAATATTAAAAGAGCAGCTGTATGAAAATTAGTGGTGCCACCCCGCCTTGCACAACCCTAACCATGTGGTGTTCTTTTCATTAGGACATTTAATATACTCAAGAAAATAAACGGATATGCTTTCTAATTTTGTTTTAGTTTGAAACAGTATATAAAGATTAAAATGTGTACAATATGATTATACAGGCATGGTTTTGAAATTGGCTGATTTTACGAGAAAAACAAATGAAAATTTGAGCTCCTTCAAACCCATTTTTATCGACAATGGAGGCTAGTGCTGCCATCTAGGTTTATTACATAAAGGCAAAATACGTGAATTAAATTAAAGTTTCAGTCAAAAGTGCTTTGTGAGTTCAGAAATAAATTCTTGAAAAGGTTTTCTTGTCAGTGGGTCACACCAAGGGTATCTAAAACAAGGCTCGGACATCTAGGAATCATGGGATACGTGACGTGAGCCGCGGGGGGGGGGGGGGATCACAAATCACACCGAATGTACGAAAGTGTATGGAAGTTACAGAAGTGACTTTCAAAAATTCATATTTTTAAATAAAAACAATAATAATTTAAATACGTGCCCACTTGGATTACATTGACTACTGAAAACAGTACATCATAAATGGTGAGTTATTTTTATTTTGTCTTATTTTATGCATGCAATTTCAACATTTTTGTAACACATAGCACGTGTAGTGCCGAATGTTGCTATATCTGTACGTATAGTCTTATATCTTGAGAAAAGTACTCTTAATTCATGTTTAATATTGCCTGAATGACTTGTTATTCATCACTGAACCTTGTATTTTAAGCATAATTTTATTACAGACTTTTGTGAAGTAAATATTTGCCTTTTTGTTACGATCGTGAATCGTACATTTTTTAGACGTTAGAAAGACAAAATCTGTTACAAATTACTCCTTGCATCATGATATGTTATTTTAAGTTAATCAACGCATCAAATTGCAGCCTTGCTAAATCATAGAATTATTGAAATAGCCATAATAAATCATAGAATTATCGAAATAGCCTTGATAAATCATAGAACATAGAAACTGTATTAGAAATGAAATATACGCAATATGCCTTTGTATAATTGTTTAAGGGTGAGCGTCAGTAAATTTTCTGCCCTATCCGCGCTTTGATAACTTTCGCGGCACACATATTTCGCCGAAATTCTGCTCAAACAGTTGCGAAATATTTTCTTATAGATACAATGCTATGTTTAGATTATATTAAAACTAAATTTAATACCCAATAAAATATAGATTATATGTTTGATTTTAATTTAAAATATTTTTGGTGCTGCCATCTATTGTCGTAATTTAATTCATACCGACTATTTTTTTTTTTAATGAACTTTTTTAAATGTCTATTCCTTCTAATACGCTATTAAATGCAACAACAGATCATATATAATGCCATAATAACGGAAACGTAATTTAACTTGGACTTGAAGACAAAGGAACTTGAAGACAAAACTGCAGTCCTCAGTGATGTACATTCAGATCCCTTATCAAATTTATAGAATGATAAATTACCTTTCCGTGATTGTGGCATTATTATATATGATCTGTTGTTGTATTTAACACTGTATTAGAAGGAATAGATATTTAAAATTGTTCATTAAAAAATAAAAATAATCGGTATGAATTAATTTACGACAACAGATGGCAGCACCAAAAATATTTTGGATTAAAATTAGAAATATATTCTATGTTTTTTGGGGCATGAAATTTAGTTTTAATATAATCTAAGCATTGCATTTTATCTTTCAAAAAATATTTCGCAACTGTTTGAGCGGAATTTCGGAGAAATATGTGTGCCGCGAAAGTTAACAAAGCGCGGATAGGGCAGAAAATTTACTGAAGCTCACGCTTAAGGTTGAGCGTCAGTAAATTTAACAACAACAAAATAAAACATGGGGAGGGGGGATCTGTGCTCATTGCATAATGCATTCACACTTAAATTTTCATATTGATGTTTGTATTTATTGTTGAATTGTCAGGCTTTTGTTAAAAATAAATTTTGTTAAAAATAATTTTATAGACGGTATTTAACCATATATAAACGTAATTATATAAATATTTTGTATATATATACTACGTTGCAAATGTCAAATTTCTTTGGATTTGATATAAATGCTTTTACTGTAAAATCAGTAGTATTTATTTATAATCCATACTTTATGTACATCATTTAATATATATCAGGTTGGTATTCAGTAGATATAAATGGGGGGGGGGGGAATAACTTTTGTTTAAATGTTACATAATATGCAGGTACTTTTCAGACAGAATATGGATCTAGCTTTTGCGGCAGATGCATTTTATTTTTATGCAACTTTGTTAACTCCAACTACTTAGATTTATAAATTTGTTGTAATAAAGTTTTTATATGCTCATAAAAAGCTCATCTTTTTTTGTATTTTATTTACTTGCTTCAAGAAAAACTTAATAACTTCACATTTCAACAAGAATAATAAATAATTTCACATTTCAACACAATATTAATGGTGTGTACTAGTTAAAACATATACACATACATGGTACTCAGATATTCAGCAAATTTGAGTTAATTTTGAATATACTTTTTTCAGACAAAATACAAATCCAGCTATTTATTGCTGCATATACAGTATGACACATTTTAATATAACTTTAATGTCACTTAATTAGATTTGTAAGATAAAATGTTTTTACAACTCATAAAAGCCTTTTTTTTGTATTTTACTTCCTTATTTGAAAAATATTGTTACATTTTTTGATGGATTTAATAATTTAAATAGTTTCATTGCATGTAGAAAGACAACGATTTTCTACTTAGTGTGGTAACCTCACTTATGGATAATTAAAATTTGTAGATATACTACATGTCATTACAAGTTAAGGCAATTTACATTTCAAGAAGGAAAAGGTAATTTAAATTTCATGAAGACATAAATCAATAAATGGTGTGTACTAGCATTTAGCATGCATACTGAGGTGCAACTATTGTGGTGATTGTCATTACTAAATTAAAAAGCTTTATATTTAGTCAGAAAGTTAAAATGATTAATAAATTTCCACTGAGTTATTTTCCTACCTAAAGTACGACAGAAAATTATGCACACATTTGCTTGAATTTTAAATGACGAATTTTCAGATTTTTTAAACAGGCATGTTTCTTTGCATTTTTTATGAATTCTAGATTTACAGTATATAAAATGTTGTTCAAGTTAAATAGGAAGGTATCAAGAGTTTTTTAAATATAGTATTAGTGTAAAAGTAATAATGTTGCAAAAGCTACTGTCACGAAATAGAAAAGTTAAATTTAGAAATTTATATTCATAACTATTTCATATATATATATATATGTATGTAGCTAATAAAATATGTATTTTAAAATCATAGGTAAGTGTCAGCAGTTTCTCCCATTATAGTGAATAATATGTAATTACTTTTCTCCTAATTTATAGTTATAAAATATTATTTGAATTTCTAAGGTTTATAAGTTTTGTTTTTTGATATATTTTAAATATTTTATAAATATTAATATAGTTGTTTATTATGTTCATATAACTTTAACATAAATGTTTACAGAAGAGAGTGAAAAAATATTTGTTCTCAGTGTAGATCATTTTTTATTTTAGAATCACAGTTTGAAGTTTATTCTAGTTTACTTGCTAGTTCAGAGATATATTTTTTCATATTAGTCTTATTTATTACTGTAGAAATTCATCTGTGTCAGATCCCGTACGTGTTACGTACGGGAGATACGTTCCCTCCGTTGCTGCGGTTGAGTTGTCAATGTCCGGGCCTCTTATTCTAGGTGGCCTTGGTCCCACCGTCCTTGAAAGAGTTAATAATCGATGTAATGGAGGCACAAGTCATCGCCACCACAGACGAAAGCCAAGCCACTAATTACGTGTCGCAAACTGATGTGTACAGTGTTTTGGGATCGACACGGTGTTTTGCTGGTGGATTTTATGGCACGCGAAGAAAAAAGTCGACGAAACACGTTACTGCGAGACGCTTAGAAAACTGCGTCGCGCAATACAGAATAAGCGTCGTGGCATGCTTCGGGACGGGATTTTGCTCATTCATGACAATGGACGACCACACACTGCGCGTAACACACAACAATGCCTTACGGAGTTGCAATGGAAAGTTTTTGACCCCCCCCCCTCCTACTGCCCGGATCTCGCACCCAGTGACTTTCATCTTTTCAAGCACCTGAAGTCCTTTCTTGCTGGCAAGCAATTCCGGGACGACAACGAGGTCAGGTCCGTTATTACTCAATAGTTGTAATCGGAGGCGGCATCGTTCTTTGACGAGGGCATCCAAACATTCGTGTCCCGTTACGATAAATGCCTAAAAAATGGTGGTACCTATGTCGAAAAATAGTATAACCATTGTAGTTCATTATTTAATAAAGGTTACTTCCAACTGATTATTTCCTTTTTACTTTCCTTATATACATAATGTATAAGGAAAGTATTGTGACGGGGTCGAAAATTCGAATTCGAGTTTTCGACGGGAGAGCACGTTTCAACCATCCCTGATCACGAATCAAACATTTTTAAAGTGATGTCTGTGTGTGTGTGTGTGTGTCAGTGAGTCTATGGAGACGATAACTGTCGAACGAATGGACCGATTCGAACGAAATTTGGTACAAAAATTATAATCCGTAAACACCGGAAACCTATTGTTTTTATACGTAATCGAATGTTCAGAACCCCCCTAAATTTTCGAATGAAATTTTGAAAAAATCGTCAAAAAATCAAAACCACTAATAAAGTTACGCAGATAGACATTTCTTATGTAATTTCTCATTAAAAAACGACTGATATAAATTTTAGAACGCTAACATGAACCATTCTCGAGATATTGCACATTTTTCAAAAAAATTATCAAAAAGTTGTATAAAATAAAAATAAAAAAATTTCTATTGAGAAATATGTCCTCTTTTCATATATAATACCATGCGATAAATTGGCTGACATCATTCTCGTGGATCTAGCTCGTTCCATTCATGAAAAAAGATACTTTGAGTAATACTTTTGTATTTGAATTCCAATAGTCATTTATCTGCTGTAAGAATAACTTATTTCTCCGTCCATAACGCTTGGCGAGATTTTGGCAGCGAATTTGGCGGAATGTCGCCAACTTGGCGACATTTTTAATTGTTGCCAAACTAACGAAAATCTTGCCAAGTTGATAAAAATGACGCTAAATCAATGAAAATTCAATATCTTGGAAAGAATATAAGTATCTTCTATAAGAATAACATTTTTTAAACTGTAAAAGTAATAAATTCATTGCATTATATAAGGAAAGTCGTGTGTTGCCCACATCAGATTTTTTTGTATTGCTAAACGGAACTTACTCTTCGGATTAGCCTCGTAGAAAAATTACCCCCATAAAATTTCATCTTCCCATCAGTCAAAAGGTCCTGAAAGAAGCATTGTCCAAGATAACAACTGAAATTTGTGAAGCAAATGATGAAGCTAAATTTGAGAACACAAGAAACAGAAAACACAAAAGACTGAATGAATACGAGACAGAAGAGACAGTAGTATATTCAGAATGTAAAATTCTATTTTCTGATCTCCATCGATAAAGGAATCATGCCTATGAAAGAAATTCAGCAATTTCTTTTGCATAACATATGTAATTTGAAAATTATGAGGGGAAAAAAAAACTTCTTCAATGTCCTCCCTTACACAACACTGGCGCACAGAAAAGTAGAGAATAAGTTTTTATCACACAAATCAAAACAATGATATCAATCAAAACATTTCATCTTTATCTAAAATTGATATTATGCAAAATTAGTAAAGGGAAATGAGGAGTAATCAGATGAAATAATTTAGACAATTTTGCATAATACTAATGTTAGATAAGACTAAAGTGCATATATATTATCGTTTATAAGTGCATCTGCCTACACTCTCAATTTCGTGTATGATAAAGATTTATTTTCTATCTTTCCATGCGCTACTGTTGTGCAGATTTCAATGTTGTTACTTTCCTTATATACATAATGTATAAGGAAAGTATTGTGACGGGGTCGAAAATTCGAATTCGAGTTTTCGACGGGAGAGCACGTTTCAAGCATCCCTGATCACGAATCAAACATTTTTGAAGTGATGTCTGTGTGTGAAAGTATGTGTGTGTGTGTGTGTGTCAGTGGGTCTGTGGAGACGATAACTGACGAACGAATGGACCGATTCGAACCAAATTTGGTACAAAAATCACAATCCGTAAACACTGGAAGCCTATTGCTTTTATACGCAATCGAATGTTCAGAACCCTCCTAAATTTTCGAATGGAATTTTGAAAAAATCGTCAAAAAATCAAAACCACTAATAAAGTTACGCAAATAGACATTTCTTATGTAATTTTTCATTAGAAAACGAATGACATAAATTTTAGAACGCTAACATGAACCGTTCTCGAGATATTGCACGTTTTTCAAAAAAATTATCAAAAAGTCATTTGAAATAGAAAAAAAAATCCTATTGAGAAACATGTTCACTTTTCATATGTAATATCATGCGATAAATTGGGTGACATCATTCTCGTGGATCTAGCTCGTTCCATTCATGAAAAAAGATACTTTGAGTAATATTTTTGTATTTGAACGTCAATAATTATTTATCTGCTGTAAGAATAACATATTTCTTCGTCCATAACGCTTGGCGAGATTTTGGCGACGAAATTGGCGGAATGTCGCCAACTTGGCGACTTTTTGAAATGTTGCCAAATTAACGAAAATCTTGCCAAATGGATAAAAATGACGCTAAATCAATGAAAATGACCCCTAATTGTCGAAAATTCAATATCTTGGAAAGAATATTAGTATCTACTATAAGAAAACCTATTTTTTTTACTGTAAAAGTAGTGAATTCACTACATTATATAAGGAAAGTCATGTGATCCCACATCAGATTATTTTTATCTTATAATTTAATTTATATCATTTCTTTTCATCTTTTTATCATTTATCCTTTTTAGACGTAATTTACGTTCAAACGTATGTGGTATTATACATGGATCAACGCGTTAAATCCACGAGAGCATTTCATTTGCAGACACTGAGCAGTAATTCGCATGAAAAGGGTAAAACATAGTCATGACGACGTACTTTTAACATAATGACGTGAAAATATGATAGATGAAAATTTTCAGCGAGATGAAAATGAATTCCGAATTTTAGCTCTTTTTGTGTGTCTGAGAGCAGAGAATGAGCCCATGAAAGATGAAGTATACGTAAATGATATCATGATGTAACGTAATGACTTGAAAATTTTACGTACGACTAGTTAGAACTCAGAGAATATTTCATCTGAAGACACATAACCGCATGTCCCCCACATCCAATTTTGGGCCTGGGTAGTCGAACTGCGGGTCCTAGACAAAAAGTAAAGGGGGGGGGGGGGTACCTCCTTTTTTATTATTTAGGGGTAGAAATGAAGTTCGTAAAACATATCAAGTACAACTTTTAACATAATATAACACAGAAGAATAGCAAATTTCTGAAAGATGTTTGATATGATAGCCTGTACATTTCATTTAAAAAAAAAATGTTTTTATACTCTTTTGCACGCGTATTTTGCATAGTCATACAAAATTTTGGAACAGTCGGAAGTCACATCTTCAGAACCCGAAGTGTAAATCATAAGTGACCCCTACTCCCTCCAAAATTTAATGATGAATCCATATCAGTCATCATATAAGCTATTCCTACAGTCAATCCCGAGAAATAGGTATTATAAAAACATTGTAATTTTTTTACTCAGAAGTGACATCTGTAGAACCAGAAGTGGAAATCCTTCGATTGATTTCAACTCGCAGTAGCTCCAGAACTATTAATCGACAGTAACATAAGTAGATGCCATTTAAAATAATATAAGTTTTCACCCTTCGATACAGTTGTAGAATTACGTTGATTAGGTTGCATCTATACAACACTGTTTATACAAAGTTTTTATTAAAACTGGGTAGAAATAAATGCCCGTTTTCTTAAATAAAGGTTAACTTACAATTAATATAGCTTTTTCAAATTAGTAATTTTTTTATACTAATATACGACCCCTAAAATCATCGTGATGCTGAATATTTAAACATTTTGAAAGAACTAGATGGAGGAAATACCTGGAATTTAACATAAACATATAAAAAATACTTTTACTAATTCCTGTATTCCTGCTAATTCTTACCATTCTATTTCCTCTAAAAAAGCTTCTTTTAACGCTTATTTTAATCGCGCTTTTACCATTTGTTCTTCTATTTCTACTTTAAGTGACGAAATTGATTTTATTTTCAATCTTGGCCATGAGGCTGCCTATTCCTTTGAATTTATACATAAGGTTTTTTCTCACGTTCGCCGTAAATTTTCTCAAATTGATACTAAACTTATTACTTTAAAAGATCGTTTGAAACATAAATCTCGTTTCCCGTAGCATCCTAGGATTTTCCGCCCCTTTATTCAGTTCTACTCTGAGCTTGGTTTCAGGCCTGCTTACTCTAATGTTTCTTCTTTATTTAACCGGATTCGGTCTGATAAGCTGGGTGCTAAGGATGACTTTAAAAGCTTTGCTGGGGTGTATGTGGTTCCCCTGTTGTCCATCGATGGTAACTTTAAATTTTATATTGGCAGTACAAAACGTACTATTGGCATCCGTTTGGCAGAACATGCTAGGGATGTCAAAGGTGGTAAACGTTCTACGGCCCTTGCTCATTTTGTTGTTAAAGAAAATTTCCGGCCCATTTTTGAAAGAACTTTCCTCCTTATGCATTGTAACAAACCTCGTAATATTCTCCTTTTTGAATCCCTCTTTATTACTTTCCTTATATACATAATGTATAAGGAAAGTATTGTGACGGGGTCGAAAATTCGAATTCGAGTTTTCGACGGGAGAGCACGTTTCAAGCATCCCTGATCAGGAATCAAACATTTTTGAAGTGATGTCTGTGTGTGTGTGTGTGTGTGTGTGTGTGTGTGAAAGTATGTGTGTGTGTGTGTGTGTGTGTCAGTGAGTCTGTGGAGACGATAACTGACGAACGAATGGACCGATTCGAACCAAATTTGGTACAAAAATCACAATCCGTGAACACTGGAAGCCTATTGTTTTTATACGTAATCAAATGTTCAGAACCCCCCTAAATTTTCGAATGAAATTTTGAAAAAATCGTCAAAATATCAAAACCGCTAATAAAGTTACGCAAATAGACATTTCTTATGTAATTTTTCATTAGAAAACGATTGGCATAAATTTTGGAACGCTAACATGAACCGTTCTCGAGATATTGTGCATTTTTCAAAAAAATTATAAAAAAGTCACATAAAAAAAAAAATTCCTATTGAGAAACATGTTCACTTTTCATATGTAATACCATGCGATAAATTGAGTGACATCATTCTCGTGGATCTAGCTCGTTCCATTCATGAAAAAATATACTTTGAATAATACTTTTGTATTTAAACGCCAATAGTCATTTATCTGCTGTAAGAATAACTTTTTTCTTAGTGCATAACGCTTGGCGAGATTTTGGCGACTAATTTAGCGGAATGTCGCCAACTTGGCGACTTTTTGAAATGTTGCCAAATTAATGAAAATCTCGCCAAATGGATAAAAATGATGCTAAATCAATGAAAATGACGACTAATTGTCGAAAATTCAATATCTTGGAAAGAATATTAGTATCTACTATAAGAAAAACCTATTTTTTTACTGTAAAAGTAGTAAATTCATTACATTATATAAGGAAAGTCATGTGTTGCCCACATCAGATTTTTTATATTTACCGCGAGTCGATTTGTAATTTTGACCCCGTTCAGATTTTAAGTTATGCTTGGCGACTCATTCTCGACTCCATCCAAGTCTCTTCATAGTTATCTTTGACGTCATCCTCTCAGGGATTGGATCTGACTACCTCCCCCCCCCCCTCCTATTTTTTTTAAAAAAATTTTTGAATTTGAAATTTCTGAGATAAAATTATAAGAATTTTTTACTATACTTTTCGTGTTTTATGCTCGATTTTGAATCTGTTCAAAATGTTTTATATTTTTGGATTCTCCTTAGATAAACGTAAGTTTATTGATAATTGTATTTATGCAAATTTTTCACCTTTTCTGGTCTATATATGAACGAACATTTCTATTTCCATGTAGCCACTGATGAAGAGCGTATTTACTCTCGAAAGCGCTCTGGCCTTTTTAAATTTTGTACGTTTTATAGGAAGTGAAATAAAGACCTTCTATTATACGAGTAGTTGTGTGCTTGTTGTTTCTGCTAATATAAAAAGTCTTTGTGAATCGATTTTTATAAAAACATGTCCAGCTTTGTATTCATATTTTTTAGATTATTGATTTTATAATTAATACAAATAATTATTTCCACAAAAATAAAAATCACGTAAATGTGTTTGGATTGTTTAGTAGTAACGTCATACAAATAATCAGCGTGAGCAGATAATTATTACAGAAGATATGAATGGAAGTCTTGGAAACTAATTTAACATTAGGAGCTCAAAACTTTACATACTCATAATTCGGCAGCGCTTCATCCAAATAACTTGAAACTTAATATCCGAGGTTAATTTTCAGTGTTATATTCGAAATATTGCGTCAAACATGGGTGTTGTCATTGGAAATTTCAATGTTTGTGCGCGTTTAGATATATATGAAGGCGGCCCCTAACGTAAATTTTACGCACATTAATTTGTAGAAGATTTTATTCCTAATCGAATGGTATCTTTTAATTTTCTCTACTATGAACAATGCTCGATTAACAGAGGGCGGGACGGTTTTTTTTCCCACAGCTGTACATGCTAAGTATTGTGACGGGGTCGAAAATTCGAATGCCAGTTTTCGACGGAAGAGCACGCATCAATCGTCTCTGAACTCAAAACGATCGTTTATGAAGGTATGTGTGTGTGTGTGTGTGTGTGCACATGTGTATCCATGAGGAGTCAGTGGTAACAATATCTCACGAACGAATGGAGCATTTAGAACGAAGTTTGGTACAAAAATTGCAATTGGTGAAACCGGTCTTAAAATATTGCATTTTCAAAAAGACGTATTAGCTATTATGAAATATGTTCACTTTTCATATGTAATATTATACGATAAATTTGCAAACACCTCTCTCGTAGATCTAGTTCGTTCCATTTACGAGAGAAGTTACTTTTTGTAATAGTTTTGTATTTTGAAGCCTATTATTTATATATTGGGTCCCCAACAGTCATTTATATAAAGGAAAGGCCCTTCTCTCCGTTTTTCTGTAACGCTTGGCGATATATTTGCAGAACTTGGCGACTCACCAACATGGCAATATCCCCAACGTGGCAATATTTTGCCTCAAATTGACAAATATTTCGTCCAAATTGCAAAACTGACGCCAAGTTAATGAAAATATCGACAAATTGATGAATTAATGATTAAAATATTTTATAGATGGACTATGTCGCTTATTGAGGATGCAATCAATAATGGTAATCGTCAATTTAGAGTGGGGTGAAATGTAAGTTAATTGGGTATTTCGAAATAGTTTTACACGTTGTCATCCGGAAAAAAGCCCAATGTACAATTCAACAATAAAAATCTGATGTGGGCAGCACATAACTTTCCTTATATAATGCTGTGGCGCAGTAAAAAGGTATTCTTTAAAGCTAATCTTTAGACTTATTATTTTCTTAAGATTTATTAATGCGTTGATTACAATTAATACCGCACCTCTGAGAATAAAACATTAAAGTTTACTTAGTTGCGTTGATTATTTAATAATACCGCTTTAATCATACGAGAATTATGCAAAAGCATAATATTAAATTAATTTATCTAAACATTTCCGTAAATTATCGTACATCGTGGAACTCATTAACTTACACACTGCGTTGTGCCTCTGATAACCCTCCAATTTTATCTTTAGTGCGAGTTTTGCAAAGGAATATTAATTAGCATAATATTACTTAATTAATTGCACCATTGTTAACTTTATAAATAAAATCATTTATTAACAACATAACATTAATTATTAAATTCATTACACAATTTGTATGTTGTATTTGCGGAGGAGCGAGCAAAATGTGAGAAATTTGCCGTGTGAGACGTTATCGATATAATCTAAGACCTGCTGCCATATTTAATAAGCATATACCTGACCACAACGCTTGCATCCTTGTATATTGTACTGGTTTTGCTCATTTTGTTGAAGTCTTCCTGGACTCTGACTATCGTAGAATTGCATATTAGGACACTTTTTGAGGACTATCTCCGGACTACTCTGTGGCACACACTGTTAAGAGATCATCCTGGCAATCTGATCACTGGCTGGAACTATGGCTCTGCGGAACTATCGCTCTGCAGCTCTTAATTCAACCTCCTTCACTGCTCTTTCATTCTATAGTCCTATCTGAATCTCTAGTGGAACTTTCTCACTTCTCGTAGGAGTTGTATATTTTCATCTCTTGGTTGCCGCCTCCTTTTTGCCTTAGGTCTGATACGACTCCTTTTCACTTGCCGACCGTCTAATATGCTGCTCTAAGCCCTAGGATGAGCCGGACGATCTGGGCTTTCGACGCCTCTTCACTTAGAGCGCGGTAGACCAGTGGTTAGCGCGCGGGAATTGCACTGGGTAAGCCCGTGTTCGATTCCCGCCACTTCCAAAACTACCGCCGTGTTCATGCGGAGTATGATCACGTTAGAAATGTGGGCCAAGTCCTTCCGAGAGGTTGTTGGTAGGGGAAGGAGGGTACGGTCTCTGTGAATGTCTCCCCCACTGGGTTTTGGTCTAAATTGAGTGGTACTTCCCGGCCGTCCAAAGAGTTACCTTACACCTTTCTGGTAGGTCGGACAGTCTGGGTCTCAACAACGCCTCTTCACTTAAAGTCCAATTTCTGTAAATTTGTAAATTCTTTAGTCATCCCTCCTTCACTTTTGTCTCTTATGCTGTATACATACACCCTGATGTGAAACTGTTTATATATACGAAATATCTTCTTCAATTGAAAAGCTTTTTGTTATTTCAATAAACGCTCCGCTGCCGTTCGCTGTCCGTGGAGGTCAGTCACCGCTAACCTCTTTTTCCGGCCGTCCAAAAAGTTGCTCTATATCCTAGGATGAGTCGGACGGTCTGGGTTTTCGACACCTTTTTTGCTCTGATTGGCCGGTCTTGGGTACTGCACCCAGACATCTTCCATAATTGGTTATTCTTTTTAACCACTCTCATGGCTACACCTCAGTCTGTAGGCTTTATGGTCTAATTTGACCTCTCGGATCAAACCTCTGGTGTGAGATCTATTTCTGGTCTTTTTGGTGAGACAGTTTAATGTTCAATATTTATGGTTTGCTGCAATAGCAAACAATGCTTCAGACGAAAAGACGCCAGTTTTATTGCTCCTTAACCCGAGAGGTCAAATTAGACTATAAAGCCTACAGATTGAGGTGTAGCCATGAGAGTGGTTAAAAAGAATAACCAATTATGGAAGATGTCTGGGCACAGTGCCCAAAGCCGACCAATCAGAGCAAAAGAGGTGTTGAAGTTAAAGACCGTCCAACTCCTCCGAGGACATGAGCAACAGTTTGGACGACCTCAGGCAAAAATGGAGGCGGCAACCAAGAGATGAAAATATATAACTCCTGCGAGAAGTGAGAGAGTTCCACTGCAGATTGAGATAGGAATATTGAATGAGAGAGCAGTGAAGGGAGTTGCATTAAGAGCTGCAGAGCTAAAGTGCCTCAGAACCACAGTTGCAGCCAGTGATCAGAATGCCAGGAGGATCTCTTAAGAGTTTGTGACGCAGAGTAGTCCGGAGATAGTCCGCGAAATGTGTCCTAATATGCAATTCTATGACAGTCAGAGTCCAATGAGACTTCAACAAAATGTGCAAAACCAGTACAATATACAAGGATGCAAGCATTGTGGTTAGGTATGTGCTCATTAAATATGGTAGCAGGTCTTAGATTATATCAATAACAAATGGTCATCTGCTCTCACTTGGCAAATATCTCACACTTTACTCGCTCCTCCGCAAATAAAATGTGCAAATTGTGTAATGAATTTAATAATTAATGTTATGTTGTTATTAAATGATTTTATTTGTAAAGTTAACAATGATGTAATTAATTGAGTAATATTATGCTAATTAATTTTCCTTTACAGAACTCGCACTAAAGATAAAAATAGATGGGTAATAGCGGCATAATGCAATGTTCCACAAATATGATAATTTACGGCCATGTTTAGATAATTCAATTTAATATGCTTTTGCATAATTCTCATATGATGGTTAAAGTGGTATTAGAAAAATAATCAACGCAACTAAGAATAAATAAACTTTAATGTTTTATTCTCAAAGGTGCGGTATTAATGGTAATCAACGCATTAACAATCTTAAGAAAATAATACGTCTAAAAGCCAACTTTAAGTTCCTTTTTATTGTGCACCACAAATGCAATGAATTTACTACTTTTACAGTAAAAACAAAATAGGTTATTCTTATAGTAGATGCATATATTCTTTCCAAGATATTGAATTTTCGTCAATTAGTCATCATTTTCATTAATTTGGCGTCATTTTTATCCATTTAGCGAGATTTTCGTTAATTTGGCAGCATTTAAATAACTCGCCAAGTTGACAATATTTCGCCAAATTCTTCACCCAAATCTCGCCAAGCGTTATAGACGGAGAAATAAGCAGATAAATGCAGAAAATTCTTATAGCAGATAAATGTCTATTGGCGTTCAAATACAAAAGTATTACTCAAAGTACTTTTTCTCATGAAAGGAAAAAGTTAGATCCACGAAAATGATGTCACCAAATTTATCGCATGATATTACATATGAAAAGTGAACATGTTTCTCAACAGTTAATACATTTTTTTCAATTTATGGTATATTTTAATAAATTTATTTGAAAAATGTGCGATATCTCGAGAACGATTCATGCTAGCTTTCTAATGTTTATAGCCCCGTTCACATGCACAATTTGAAGCCGGTATCATAGCCGCATTTCGACTGTGTCACCGTTCACATGTCCAAGCGGGGAAAATACCGGTTCGAGAGAGGGTTGAAAGGAGGTATGATTTCCTTCCTTCTTATTTGAGGGAACGAAGGGGGTAGATTGGGGATTTTTACCCACAATTCCATGCGCGCAACTGCGATTTCTTGAAAAACATGGCGGATACTGAGATACCGCGTGGACCTTGTTTACAAATTCTATCTGAAGATTGTACAATAGTGATGAATTTATAGCTTGTTATATAGATTATTTTGCATTCATTACACGGACTTATTTACGAATTAAACGGATTGATCCTTATTATACATCAGAATTTAATGAACGGAGAATCCTACTGAAAAAGACATGCGGGTATGTACATTTTGTTTATTTGAGCTAACTGTTATTCATGAATTAGAAATATTTGTTCCTCGATTTCAGGATAATTTTTATAGAAATGTTTGTTTCTTAATTACAAAACGTATACAATTAAGTGTTAGTTAAAAGTCGTAAGCCAGCTGATTTTCCTTTGAAGCAGCAACTTTAAAATATAATGTTTTGTTTCTTGGGCAAATTTTCTGGATTTATCTAAGTAGTTTTTAACAAATGATACAAAGATTTTCTTAGTTTTATATAAGGAGAATGTATATTAGATAAATCTATCTTAATACTCATTTATTTTATATTGTTAAAAAGGAGTATAATGTGTTTATATTTAAATGAATATATGTTGTTAATTATTGTAAACAAATTATTTATACATTATATTTCAAGTTTGATTATTTTAATTTTGTATTCTAAGCTTTTACATATCAATGCGAAATGCTCCATAACTTGAGATGATGTGATTATGATGCCAATATTATGATTAGTAGAGAATTGCGTTTTATAATTATGTATATCAATAACAAAGTAAAATGTTTCAGGCATTCAAAATAACTTTACATACATACATTTTGCAATAAACTGAACTGTGTAAATTAGCTTACAGAATGCTCTCCCCCCCCCCCCTTAAAAAAAAAAGAAAAGAATGATTGCTAGTATCAGAAATATAAATTATTTTTATATATTTTAGATACTAACTACATATGAAGACGATTTTATTTTATTAATTTTATTTTTGGATTACTTAGAGGACCACCTATTTTACATATCAATAAAACATGTCCATCATAAGTATTTTTTATACTGCTATATTAAAAACATTATTTTTAATTGCGGTATTAGTGGTATATGAGATTTTTTGAATCTGGGCCATGCAGTAAGGTCTTATGTGTTTTTAATAAAAATTGAGTTATACCGATTTTGTAATAATTAAAATGTATTCGATATAAATATGCATATTTTTTTCCCTATGCCAACTTCTTATATGGATTTGTCTTGAATAAAGTTTCTTAAAATGGTGTTACACTTTTTCCACTAATTCAAGTTTATACGTCATAATTTAGCTTAAAAACGAAGATTAAATGAGAAAAACTTTCTTTTTTGACTTTTAAGAATGAATTCTTTAAACAGTTTCATGGAATAAAACATTTATATATATATATATATATATATATATTACAATAAGCATATATTTATAGTTTTAAAAATATATTAAATTTAATTTTGGCATATTATTTTTAATTTGATGTTTAGTTTATATATATAAGATTATTTTGTTTCTCATTTCCGCACATTTGTCATATTAAATAGATAAAATAATAACATGGGATAATGAATTAAAAATAATACGTTTTTTAAAAAAGCAATTAAAAAAAGAAAAGAAAAAGATATATTGTTTACCAAACATGAATGTCAAAAGCATTTAAGAAAAATTGGTCCTAGCCCTTTAAGCGGGAGTAATGGGGGTTGCACATGTGAACGGGTCTAGGATGGATCTCGGAAAATACCCCCTTTTTCACCCCAATGTTTCATGGCCGGAAAATACGGCCTTGCATGTGAACGGGGCTTATGTCAATCGTTTTATGGAGGGAAAATTACATAAGAAATGCCTATTTGCGTAACTTTATTAAAGATTTTTTTTTTTATGATTTTTTTAAAATTTCACTCGAAAATTTATGGGGTTTCTGAACAATCGATTGTGTGTAAAAACAATAGGCTTTCAATATTGACGGATTGTAATTTTAGTACCAAATTTCATTCGAATCGTTCTATTCGTTCGTGCGATATCTTCTCCACAGACTCACTGACACACACACACACACACACACACACACACACACATACACATCACCTAAAAAATGTTCAATTCGTGATCAGGGATGCTTGAACCGTGCTCTGCCATCGAAAATTCAAATTCGAATTTTCGACCCCGTCACAATACTTTCCTTACACATTATATTATGTATGTAGGGAAAGTAAAAACATTGTGCTTTCGATCTTATATATGATTTTTTCACTGTGAAAGAGGTACATTGATTCCACACATATCTCCAATATTTGTGCTAAATCATACAGAAATCTAGGCTACATCAGGAGGATTACGCATGATTTTGTAAATGAGGATTCTAGAATAGTTCTTTTCAATGCCTTGGTCAGGTCTGGGCTGGAGTATGCGTCTGTGGTTTGGAGGCCTTTTCAGGCCGTTCACTCTAGAAGGATTGAGGTCATCCAGAATAGTTTCTTGAGATATCTTTTTTATAGGAAAACTGGCATTAGTTGTTATGCATTGTCTTCTGCTTTTTTGCATGGTTTGTTTGTAAGTTGGATGGTTTGTTTGCATGGTTTGTTTGTTGTGTTGTAAGCTTACAGAGAAGAAGGGATTTTATTCGGTGTTCTTTTTTCAGGGGTTTGTTTCGTGGCCGGGTTGACTGTTCCCATGTCTTGGGTGGGATTGGTTTTCATGTCCCACAGTATAGAACTAGAAGCTTGAAGTTATTTGCCATTAGGAAGTTTGGGTCGAGTATTGGCAATAATTGTGCTATAAATTGCTTTTCTAAATTATACAATGGTTTCCCTGATTGTCTTGATATTTTTTATTCTTCTGAGAAGGATTTTAAAGAGCATTTGTTGTGAACATCTTGTGTTTTATTACATGTATTCTTGTGAAGTGTTTTTTAATTTTAATGTTTTAACTTTTTAATGTATTTTAACTTTTTTTATGTATGTCATGGTATTTTGAATGAGTTTTGTTCCTGCATGCTGTAACTGGGACTACGTCCTGTTGCTTGCAGTCTTTGTAAATAAATAAATAAATAAATAAATAAATAAATAATATAGGGAAAGTCATATGCTGCCCACATCGCATTTTTTCAATTAGAAGACAGCGACAAGAATTAAGCGTCTTGCAAGACTTTACTATAGTGGTACTTTACTATAGAAATAGATGTTAAACTGAAAATCATATATTTGTTTCGAACTCATTATAAACAAATCTCTTATGAAGTCGTGTAATATTTTCACTCTCTTGTTCTTTGAAATAGGATGAAAAGCTGTCAATTTTCCAGACGAAACGTTACTTAGATGAAAATTGGGGTCTCGGCAATAACGGATGATCTGCTTCATGTCTTTGTAAGATACAGTTAAAAGAAACTTTTGACTATAAAGAGAGCAGCCCGTTCAAAAAAGTAATTTATTCAGGTGTCCTTCATTACAAGTCATGAGGAGTCCATGCACAACCACTTTCTTCTTTCTATGTTTTCGATCACGACTTAGAAATTGGAGCAGGAGTCTCTTCAAAGTAAGAATGCAAAAGGATCTTATGGAGGGCCAATGAAGGAGTTGTCGAACAATGGTGAACAAAGAATGAGCATGCGTGGGAGCTTACATCACTTCTCGTCTTCCCGCAGGTTGGCGTAGTCGTGAAACTTTTCTAGAAGTTCTTGAAGAAGTTGATTCTAAAGAAAAATATATAAATTCACTCATGAGATTCGGTTGGATGTAGAAGAACTTCTGGGAATATGAAATCAGTTCATTTTCTATAATGTTACTACAGATCAATAACCATTTAAACAACTTCGAGATGCTGACACCATGCCAGTCCGATAAATAAAATGGAAAATAACTCTCTTTATAGGGTTTGTTTCTGTGTGTGTGTGTTTGTCTCATCAAGAGGAGAGAATGGCTCCACCGAATTTCATGAAATTTTTTAGGTACACTTGGAATAGCCCCATTTAAAATGTAGGCCCACTTTCGAGTTTTTAAGATCAGGGTTTATTGATACATTGATAAATAAGAATGATCAATCATTCATAAAGCATTGATTGTGAAACAGAAGTAAAAATGGAAACAATAATTACGCCTATATTATAAAGAAATAACGTGACTCATTGCAAAATGAAATATGTCATCCATTTTTTTTATCGTTGCGTAAATTTCGTTTAAATTTATATTTAATGTTGCATTCGTCATAAAAACGCTTTATTTTTGCGTATTATCTGCGTATCTAAATTCTGTGCCAACGCAATTATAATATTTTTAACACTTTACAACAAAGTTGACAAGTGTTTATGACTTTATTCATTCATTCTGTCTGTCTGTCTATCTGTCTGTCTGTCCGTTAGCACGATAACTGCCGTAAAAATGACTTTTAGTATGTTGTTCGGCCGGTCTGTGGGACTTATGGGTGTATAAATGAATAATATCACCCAATTAGTTTTGGATTGAGCCCGGGTTGAAAAAAGGAAATACATTGAACCGTATGGGACCTAATTTTTCAAACATTTTTTAAGCGGATTTAAAATTCACAAATTGCTTCGAAAATTTTAGGAAACATTCAAATTATCTCATAAAATATTTAAAAAAAATTCAGAAAAATATATTCAGTAGTTTTTAAAGAAAAATTAAAATAATAATTACACCTCTTATTTGAAGCGATCACGTGACCACTATATGAAGAGATCACATGACCCACTTCAAAATAAAATATGGCATCCAACTTGTGTCAAAATCGTAAATTTTAAAGTTCTTTTTAATTCATATTTAGTGTTGTATCCGTCCTAAAACCGTTTTATTTTTTCTTAAATTCTGTGCGTTTACATACTGAAACAAAGCAATTACAATATATTTGAGTTTAAATGATCATCCAAATTTGATTATTTCTACAACAAAGCTTATTTTTCACTTATGGAAAATGTTAACAGCAAAATATGTAGAATGAGTTGTATAAAAATTGCTGCATTTCTTTAACGCAAAATTATTTAGCTCATGGAGTCTGCACAGCTGATAGGAATGAAATATTCATTGATTTTACAGAGAGAAGGGCAATTTTTTTCGATGAAGTTTTGAGCATAGAGTTTAATTACTTGTACCTCCATGGTCTTAAGTTTTTAATTAAAATAAATTATTATAGTTTCGTGATGAATGAAATGAATTGGAAAATGTTTATGAATGAAATGCTGCTTTTATAGAGAGAGTCAGACGTGTTATATTTCGATGGCGTCATTTGAATAAATTTCAGCTGTTTTCGATGAAGATTTTAAGTATAATAAATTTTTGTAGTATTATGATAATTTTAAAAACATTACTGAGGAATGTATCGCATTTTAGAGATGTTTAAACCAGGCAATTTACATTTCAATGCCGTCATTTGAATGAAGTTCATTTTTTCATTTTTTTCGATGAAGTTTTAAGTTCTCAAATATAATAAATTAATGTAGTATTGCGATAATTTTTAAAATATTACCGAGGAATTACCGCATTTGAGATGTTTAAATGAAATTGCATTGAAGTTGGAAAGTGTTTCGTAATCAATGCTTTATGCATGATTGATCGTTCTGGTTTTACTTAAATTCTGTGCATCTACATACTGAAACAACGCAATTACACTATAGTTGAGTTTAAATGATCACCAAAATTTGATTATTTCTACTTCGAAGCCTAATTTTCACTTATGGAGAATGTGAAGACCAAAAGATGTAGAATGAGTTGTATAAAAATTGCTGCATTTCTGTAACGCAAAATTTTTTAGCTCAAGGAGTCTGCAATATAACTGATATGAATGAAACATTATTGACACAGAGAAGCAAATGATTTTTTCGATGAAGTTTTAAGCATGGATTTAAATTTATTGTATCTCCATGGTTTTGCGTTTTTAAATAAAATAAATTATTATAGTATTGTGATGAATGAAATGAATGGAAAAAAAATTACGAATGAAATGCTGCTTTTATAAAGAGTCGATTTATATTTCGCTGACGTCATTTGAATAAATTTCATTTGTTTTCGATGAAGTTTTCAAATATAATAAATTAATGTAGTATTGTGATAATTTTGAAAATATTACCGAGGAATGTATCTCATTTTATAGATGTTTAAATAAAATTGCATTGAAATTGGAAAGAGTTTCATAATCAATGCTTTATGCATGATTGATATTTCTTGTCCGTAAACTGTTGTAGGTATTACAAATTTAGAAAAGTATATTTTTCTATCATAAAATTTATATTTATATTTTAACACCATTTCTTTGTATGCGGAAGTTAAATAATAAAAATTGTTTAAACCACTGTAGAATTCTGTATTGCTTACCAATTCCATACTGGTAAAGTCACGACAATTAAATGATTAGCTGTTTTATGAATAGTGATAATAGCTATATTTATTATCACTATATAAATATAGCCCTTGTATCCGTCCTTCTGTCCACCATTAACGCTTGACAAAAAATTTGGCGACGAATTTGGTGCGATAGCGCCAGCTTGGTGACTTTTAAAATCTTACCAGATTAATGAAAATGTCAACAAAAATGTTACCAGATTAATGAAAATGACGCTTAATTGATTAAAATTCAATATCTTCGAAAATTAAGTTAAATTTCTTTGATAATCCTAACCGATTTGCGTGTTGTTAGAGGATGTTATTCACTCATTAAAAGGGAAATTGTAACACTACGAAAGAATGCACGTAGCCATATACAAATCACAGTACCGGTAGAAGGGAAAGTCATATGCAAATGATTGAAAGAACAAATAAAGATATGCAAAAGAAACCTGTTTATTCAGTAAAGATTATAGCCCCACGGACATACGATCGATATGGCTTAATGATTGCCAGCGTCCAGTGCGGCACACAATTCATCTACGGTATGTATCAGTGGTTCCCGGTGCACCTGACGTCCAATGAAGACTCACACGTGTTCAATGGGAAAGAGATCCGGCGAGGCTGCCGGCCAGGAAAGGATGTGAATTTCGTTCAGGCTGTTAAGAGTTCGCCGTGCAGTGTGCGGTGTTGAAGACCCAGACCGTCCGACTCATCCAAGGACTTGAGCAACTATTTGGATGGCCGGCAGTGTGCGGTGTGACATTGTCTTTCTGGATCACCGTACCAGGGATGGCTTGCACCAGTGGCCGAACCACAGGCATCACAAATTATGTGACGAAAATGTGTGAATTGTGGTCCGCTGTCAGATTAATTGCAATGTGCACCAGAACTGTCCGCTGATCAAACATGATACCGCCCCATGCCATGATGCATGATGTAGGGCCTGTGTGACGCTCGATGATATGACCTGGCAAGTGGCGTTCTTCGGGAAGCCTTTACACTCGTCCACAGCTAGCCAACGGCCGTACCGTGCTGAAAACACCGTTTCTCGTTAGATCACCGAAGTCAGGCAGCATCGGGCGCGGTTAGTACTTGGGTGGGTGACCACCTGGGAATACTGCGTGCTGTTGGCACATTTCGGGCGCGGTAGCCCGGTGGTTTGCGCGCTGGATTTGCACGCTGCCACAACTGCCGCCGTGTTCATGCGGAGTACGATCACGTTAAACATGTGGGTCCGTAAGTCCTTCCGAGAGGTTGGTGGTAGGGGAAGAAGGGTACGATCCCTGTGGATGTCTCCCCCACTGGGTTCCGGTCTAAATTGGGTGGCACTTCCCGGTCCTTCAAACAGTTACCTTACACCTTTCTGGTAGGTCGGACGGCCTGGGTCTCAACAACAACAACAGGCAGAAGCGAGATTCATCCGTAAACAATACCCGATGCCCTTCATTGGTCCAGTTGTAATAACGATGACACCGCGCCAGCCGTCATTTCTGTGTCGAGGACTTAATGACAACCTAGTGGCTGGCCGCCGTGCCCGTAGCTGCACTTCATACAACCTGTTACGAATGTTTTGAGTTCACGCAGATGCAACCGTTGATGGTTTCGTATGTCACTTACCGTTGCAAACGGGTATCGATGAGCTTTTCGGCGAATCTGCCGATCTGTGTGTTCTGTCGTGGGCCTGTTCGATCCACTTCCTCTTCGTCGTGTTCACTGATATCCCTGCGTCCATCGTGTCACACATCGCTGGATGGTACTTATGTCGTGCGCAGAACACGTGGCAATCGCGGTCATCGACAAACCCACGTTACGTAACTCCAGGATACGATCTCGTTCCCAGTTGTTTACTGCTAGTATACAGCTCGATGATATTGGAAATGTTGAGCAAAACTGGGTGTCACGTGACCCGATACGTACGAAAACTTAATTTTTTACATATGACTCTCTCTTCTATCGGTACTGTGGTTTGCATATGGTTACGTGCATTCCTTCACGGTGTTGCAATTTCCCTTTCGACGAGTGTAGTTTGAAAGAGCAGTGGACAGTTTACAATTCGTTATTAACTAGCCGAATACCCGTTGAAAATCAACAGTCTCACAATAAGCAACCCCTGAATAATGTAATTTTTTTAATAATTCGCGTTTCACATTTATTCGACAAATCAAATATTTTGGTGTTCAGAGCCCCCTAAAGAAGAAAATATTGGGAAACTAAATTTCCGCATTTCTGCCTTTCGAATTATTTCCCCGTACATCACATTAAAGTCTATCTCATCCCGAGGCACCCCTATATTATTATTTCTCTTTTGGAACTTTTTTCTGTGAAGCACATCCATAAATGAACATTTTTCAAAAACTCTGTTTGTCTTGGAACGGGTAAATAATTCGAAAGGAAGAAATGCGGAAATTTAGTTTCCCAATATTTTCTTCTTTAGGGGGTTCTGCACACCAAAATATTTGATTTGTCGAATAAATGTGAAACGCGAATTATTAAAAAATTTACATTATTCAGGGGTTGCTTATTGTGAGACTGTTGATATCAAGCCTCTATCACATTTAAAAGGGAGCGTGCATCATTTATTCGGAAAATCGAATATATTAGTGTGCGCATCCCTTAAAGTAGCAAATATTGGAAATCTGAAATTTCACACTCTCTTCCTTTCAAACAATCTACCTGTACACCAAATTTAAAGTCGCTATTCTATCGAGAAGCATGTTTTTCTATCACTTCACCTTTCGAACGTTTTTCTGTGTAGCACCCCGTTAAAGAACATTTTTGTCAAACTGTATTCATCTTTGGTTTTTTTGTCAAATGGTTAGCCCATATACTAAATTTCAAGTCTCTATCACATTGTAAAGGAGGCGTTTTTCATTTGTTCAGTAAATCGAACATTTTAGTGAGCGGTACCCCCTACAATAAAAAATGTTGGAAAACTGAAATTGCACACTTTCTTCCTTGCCAAATTTGAAGTTTCTATCTCATCGCGAAGCATGCTTTTCTAGCATTTCATCTTTCGAATGCTTTTGTGTGGAGTACCTACCCCCTTAACTATACATTTTTGAAAAACTCTATTCTTTTTGTGATTTCTGTCAGATGATTTTCCCATATATCAAATATCAAGCCTCTATCACGTTTTAAAAGGGGCGTTTCTCTTTTATTCCGAAAATCGAACATTTTGGTGTGCGGCACCCCCTAAAGTAGAAAATACTGGTAAAGTGAAATTGTACACTTTCTTCCTTTCAAACTGTCCACCCTTATACCAAATTTGATATCTCTATCTCATTCCGAAGCATGTTTTTTTATCAAATCACTTTTTGAACGTTTTAATCTGGAGCACCGCCTTAAACGAACATTTTTGAAAAACTATAATTGTCTTGGGTGTTTCCGTCAAATGATTAGCCAATATACCGAATTGCCTCTATAATATTTAAAAGGAGCGTTTTCTCTTTTATTCTGTAAATCGAACATTTTGGTGTGCGGCACCCCCTTAAGTAGAAAATATTGGAAATCTGGAATTGCGCACTTTCTTCCTTTCGAACGATTTATCAATACACCAAATTTGAAGTCCCTACCTCATCGCAAAGCATACTTTCCTATCATTTCACTTTTTGAACGTTTTAGTGTGCGGCACCCCCTTAAGTAAAAAATATTGGAAATCTGAAATTGCACACTTTCTTCCTTTCGAACGGTTTACCCATACACCAAATTTGAAGTCTCTATCTCATCAGAAAGCATGCTTGCTTATCATTTCACTTTTCGAACGTTTTAGTGTGCGGCATTCCCTTAAGTAGAAAATATTGGAAATCTGAAATTGCACACTTTCTTTCTTTCAAACGATTTACCCATACACCAAACTTGAAGTCTCTATCTCATCGCAAAGCATGCTCTCCTATCATTTCACTTTTCGAACGTTTTGGTGTTGGGCACCCCCCCCCCCCTCTATAGAACGTTTTTGAAATATTCGATTTTTCCAGGAGGTTTTATCGAACGACCGAGCCGTGTACCAAATTGTAAGTCTGTATCTATTCGGGAAGTGCCTAAAAAAAGCGTGACAGACAGACAGACGGACACTTGGCAATTAGTATATATAGATAGATAGATGATAAATTTACGCCTAATTTTGAAAAGCTTTTCTTTTAATTAATTGCAATAACTACCGTAATATTTTACTTTTGGAATCCCTTTTTATTTATATATATCGAGAATCTATTTGCAACTTCGATCCCATTCAAACCCTTAGTTTTTCATGGCGTCTCGTTCTCGACTCTATGGGCGTTAAACCATTATATAATTTTCTGAAAATCTAGTGCTTTACCACTAGTAATATATTTATGAATTGGCCAGATTTATTTATGTACATGGATTTTGAAACGAATTGATTTGAATTATTTTAGATTGTAATTCATATATTTATTTGAAATATACGTTAATTGTAGTATCGATTTTCCCGATTCAGAAATTGCATTCACGATTTCTGTTTATATGAAAGCCCATGTCTGTCAATACCTCAATTCCTTGTTATTGCCACTGATGATGGACAGACACCATGTTGTCTGAAAGCGCTACGATATTTTGGAAAACTTTTCATGTACGTCAAGATGGTGTATCTTATAAAGACGGTCTACAATATTTATAGGCTTAACTGAAAATATTAAATTACTTTAGACGTGTTTTACCATACTTGAGAGCATCCTCTACATTTTCACCCGCAGATCAAAGCCTGTGTGACTGAAATAAAGGAAAATGGTCGATGTAATTCATATATTTATTTGTAATTCATATATTTATTTGTAATATACGTTAATTGTAGTATCGATTTTCCCCGATTCATCCTATGCAGAAATTGCATTCACGATTTCTGTTTATATGAAAGCCCATGTCTGGCAATTCCTCAATTCCTTGTTATTGCCACTGATGATGGATAGACACCATGTTATCTGAAAGCGCTACGACATTTTGGAAAACTTTTCATGTACGTCAAGATGGTGTATCTTATAAAGACGGTCTACAATATTTATAGTCTTTACTGAAAATATTAAAATACTTTAGGCGTCTTTTACCATACTTGAGAGCATCCTCTACATTTTCACCCGCAAATCAAATCCTGTGTGACTGAAATAAAGGAAAATGGTCGATGTATGAAAGTCGTTAAAGTCCACTTGCGTTAGTGATTTTAAATGCTAGTGTCTCACATCAAGTTACACAGGTATGTTCAAAGTCTTTTATCAGAAAGTACCTTGTTTGAGGAACAAGTGTCACATTTTACTTTGCAATATATGGTAATGTATAGGGAAAGTATTGGAATTTTGCCGAAAATCGCAACTCGAGTTTTTGACGGATCAGTACGTTTTGGGACCTCTAGAATACGAAAAAACTATTTCTAGAGTGACGTCTGTGTGTGTGTGTCTATCTGTGCAATATATGTATCCACTCTAATGCTAAAACTAATGGGCCAAATTTCGTAAAATTTGGTAGGTAAGTCACTTGTATGTGACCCTAGTGTCGATTAGTTTTTGGTACGATTCGGGATAAAAGAACCCGCCTTTTTTTGCGAAATGGTCAGCAGAAACTGCCTTTATCTACTTTAGCTAAAAAACTAATTGATCAAATTTTACAAAATTTGGTAGATAAGTGACTTGTGGGTCATCCTGGTGCTAATTAGAATTTGGTACGATTCGGAAGAAAACCCTGCCTTTTTTTTTCTTAATAAAAATTACCTTAATAAAAATTTTAATTAACATAAAAAATTTAATTACTTAAAGCCACCTTAATAAACATTTTGAATCTTTTATTTTTTCAGGGGAGGGGGAGGGGTTGTCTAATGATTGACCCGTGTACCAAATTGCACGCCTTTATCTTACTTAAAAAAAGTTTTTCTCATTTATTCGGTAAATCGAATATTTTGGTATGCAGTACCCCTAAAGTAGCAAATTGGGTGCACGCTTCCTCCTCTAATGACCATTTTTGTAAAAATTTGAATTTTTCTGGGTTTTTATCGAATTATTACCCTGTATACCAAATTGAAAGTCTCCATCTTAGTGAAAAGAAGGGCGTTTTTAATTTTTTAGGTAAATCGAACATCTTAACACCTTGAATTTGTAAATTAACAAATTGAAATTGTACATTTTCAAACTATGTGACCTTACACAAAATTTAAAGTCCCTACTTCATTGTAAACTAAACATTTTTGAAATAATGTGATTTTTGTTTTTTTTTTTAGAATGATTGACCCGTGTAACAAATTTAAAACTTTTATATCTCTTAAAAGAAGGCTTTTCTATTTTCTCAGAAAATCAAATATTTTGGTGCGTGGCACTCTTAAAATACCGAATACTGAAAAACTGAAATTGCACGCTTTCTTCCTTTCGATTTATCTTCCCATATACTGAATTGGATGCCTCTACTTCAACGCGAAGCATGCTTTCATATCAATTCGCATTTCGTACTCTTTGGTGAGGAGCACCCCCTTCAATAGAACATTTTTAAAAAATTTAATTTCATCAGGGGCTTATATCAAACGATTGATCCATATACCAAATTGCAAGTCTCCATCTATAAAGAATTTGCTTAAAAACGGTGTAATTGAGGGCCACTTGGAATTAGTTAGATTGGTGTTTAGTTTATACTCAGTTCCTGTAATGATATTTAGGATGATTTTTTAAATGTTTCGGTAATTCTTTTGACATATTTGATATCGGTTTTAACTTATTTCTGACTTCAATACGCATTCTTTCAATTGGTCTGAATATGCAAACGTATCTATCTTTTGCTTTCCCTGCAATACATGGTAATGTATAGGGAACGTATTGGAATCATGTCGAAATTCGCAAAACGAGTTTTCGATGGATCTACACGTTTCGAGACCTCTAGAATACGAAAAAACTATTTTTAGCGTGACGTCAATGTGTCTGTGCAATGTATGTATCCACTCTAACTCAAAGACTAATGGACCGAATTTCATAAAATTTGGTAAGTAAGTCACTTGGATGTGACCCTGGTGCTGATTAGTTTTTGGTACGATTCGTGGAAACAGAACCTGTCTTTTTTTGCGAAATGGCCCTAAAAATTTCATTTATCCGCTCTAGCTAAAATACTAATATACCAAATTTCACAAAATTTAGTAGATAAGTTACTTGTGGGACACTCTAGTGCTAATTCGAGTTTGGTACGATTCGAAAAATAACAACCTGCCTTTTTTACGAAATGGCCAGCAAAAATCGCCTAAATCTAAAATAAAATATCTGATGTGGGCAGCACATGACTTTCCTTGCAGATTTAAATTCATATTTTCTTTATTTCTTTAATAATTCATTAGATGGCGTTCCATTTCGTAAAAACAGGCAGGTTGTTATTTTCCGAATCGTACCAAAATCGAATCAGCACCAGAGTGTCCCACAGGTAACTTATCTACCAAATATTGTGAAATTTGGTCAATTAGTATTTTAGCTAAAGTAGATACATTAAATTTTTACTGGCCATTTCTTAAAAAAAGGCGGATTCTTCTTTTCCAAATCGTACCAAATTCTAATCAGCACCAGAGTAACCAACAAGTAACTTATCTACCAAATTTTGTGAAATTTAGTAAATAAGTATTTTAGCTCGAGCGGATAAATGGAATATTTACGGGCCATTTTGCAAAAAAAATGGCGGGTTCAGTTTTTACGAATCGTACCAAACAGTAATCAGCACCAGGGTCACATCCAAGTGACTTATCTACCAAATGTTATGAAATTCGGTCCATTAGTTTTTGAGTTAGAGTGGATACATGAATTCCACAGACACACAGAGAGATAGACACACAGACAGACAGACACACAAACGTCACGTTAAAAAAAGTTTTTTCGTATTTTAGAGGTCTCGAAACGTGTAGATCCGTCGAACACTCGAGTTGCGATTTTTGAATTATATGTGTCGAATGTACTTTTTCTATTTTTCTTTCCGTTCTATCAATAGTAAATGAAATCAGAGCATAAAAGGAAATTAAAGGAATATAATATAAAAATTTTATGAAATCAATATATCTTACTCACCGAACCCCTTCTGTTCCTGAGCGTGGTATCCAGATTATCTTCTGGGGCAGATCTCGGCCAGTCCATCCAAGAGTCGTCTACGTCTCCCAACTCCCTGACGAAAGCAAAAGGGGCCATCAGATATTTCAAGACAACCTTTCAGACTTAAAGACAGTCTTTTAAACTGTACCTTAATCTGTCTGTTAAACTGTATATGTCTTTTAAACTATACCTGGAGATCTTTTTTTCATTTTAACCCAGACCGTCCGACCTATATGAAGGTGTGATACATCTGCTTGAATTCTGGTAGAGTGCTTCCCAATTTAGAGTGGAACCTAGTGGAGGCGGCATCCTCATGGACCGCACCCTTCTCCCCTATCACCTACCACTTGGCAGGACTTTCAAATCCACATATTTAACATGCACTAACTCTGCTTGAACACGGGTAAGTTTGGGAAGAGCCAGGAATTGCACTTTAATCCTTTGAGTGTAACCCCCGTGGCTTAATAACTGGAGGAGATCGATAGGCTGTCCCATGAGATGGCTCCCTAGACTGGCACACCACGTGTAACGGCCATGTTCCGCTTGACAACAAATGCGGGATCGGGACGCTGAGCAGTCCTCCTCCACACATTTATGCACTGAGAGAGAAGCAGGATTTGTCGCAATATACGTTCAATCGGAAACTGTCCAGGCTGACGCAGTTCGTCTGACTTTGGTATTGGGGAGTCGATTATGTTCCTAGCCGGGGATATAGCTGTTCTAAATCTTCGGGTGAGCCCCCGGTCTGGGTCGTGAAGGCGCCAATCCAGACGACATTACCTATATTTAGAGGTCAATGGCAGGCGCCTTAATGGACGTCGACACCTCACCCCACCTTCTGCCAATCATCTTCGAATACTATCCCTTGATTCAGGATGCATGGAAGATGGCAAATGCCTTCAAATGGCCGATATCGACGCAATTGATTTAGACATGACTATTTTCTTGACTGCACAATCCTCTCGAGCAGTAAACTGTCTGGGGCATCCTGAGCCTCTGCGACGGTTACATGGGCTATCTCTGATCCACTATTGCTAACATCGAGAAACTACCGTTTCGTTTCGACCAAGATAGAGCCTATGATAAGTCGCTTACACCTATGATACGTCGGTTGGATCAACCAGCTTCTCTTACACCTATGATGCAACGTTTTTCTAAATCCGACAACTTTTCTAAATCCCAAAGGCATCACTGTACAGAACTTGCAGTATCAAAGCAGAAAATTAAGTTCCAATTGCCCGTGAGTGAGGTCACCGGTGGTTTGAAATGATTGCACAAATTGTCTATTCCCACAATGACAACATGAAAATTTACTATGGGCCCAATTTTACGAACACACTATGAGGAGTAATAAATTCATTCCTGATGGATTACCGGCCGCAAATTAAAGTAAGAATAGGATATAAAATTGTCGCATGTGTTGTAATGCAACCGTGTATTATGAATTACGATTGATTTTTATTTTATCATCTGTAATGAAGTGCAATACAAAGTTTTAAACATTGAAACTGCAAAAAACTTTCATAAAAATAATACATTGATCACCAGAAAGTGCAAGTACAAAATTAGCATTACAAACACATATTTTTAACACTTTTCAATATAATTGAAAAGTGTATGACTTTGGTCATTCTGTCTGTCTGTCCGTTCGCACAATAACTTCCGTTAAAATGACTTTATCGAAATAGCATTTTAGTATGTTGAGACGGTGTGTTGGAAGTTTGGGAATGGAAATAAAGAATATCAGCTTATTAGTTTCGGATTTAACTCTGGTAGAAAAAATGAAATACATTCAACCCTATGGAACTTAATTTTTCAAGCGGAGTTAAAATCCAAAAACTGCTTCGAAAATTTTAAGAAATATTCAAATTATCACATGAAATGTGTAAAAGAAAATTAGCAAAATTTGCTGAGTAATTTTTAAAAAAATAAAGATTGAAATAATAATTACACTCATATGAACAGATATATAAAGAGATAATGTGATTGTAAAAGAAAAAATGGCTTCCATTTTTTCTCACTGTGTATACCGTAGATGTTTAAAGATCGTTTAAATTTATATTTAGTCTTGCATCTTTCACAAAACGGCTTTTTTTATTGCCTATTCTTTGCCAACGTAATTACAAATACAATGGTTTTGATTTTAAATGATCATTAAACTTTCTTCACCTCTACAAAGAAGCCTAATTTTAACGCTAAACTATAGCCTACAGAATGTAAACATATCAAGTGATTGGAAGGTAAGTTGCATAAGAATTTCTGAATTGTTTCAAGCAAAATTATTTAGCTCTACAATCTAGAATGTAAGTGATATGAATGAAATAGTCATTGATTTTACATAGAGAGGCAGACGACTTATAAAATGAAATGGTTTGTCATAGTTACAACAATTCCGAAGAACTAATGTAACATGAGATTAGCAAACGATGCAGTTTGTATAATAATAAAATATTAAAATTGTGACGTAATATTAACTACAAAATCAGGGTAACT
Source organism: Amaurobius ferox (assembly GCA_951213105.1). Classification (NCBI taxonomy): domain Eukaryota; kingdom Metazoa; phylum Arthropoda; class Arachnida; order Araneae; family Amaurobiidae; genus Amaurobius; species Amaurobius ferox. Next base: position 61,164 of record OX578152.1, read on the forward strand.
ATTTTGCAAATCATACTTTCCATGACTTCATTTGGATAAAGTTCATTTTGTGTAAACAGCACTGTCGTTTTTGATGAAGTCTTAAGATTAATTTTGCCGACTGTAATTTTTGAAGAAGTTTAAAATGTAAATAAAATTGCATTCCATTTGAAAAGTATTTCATAATCAATGTTTTGTGCATGATTGATCTCTTTTGCTTATTTTTTAATTTACTAGTTACTGCGAGTCATTTTGAAGACAATAAATATTTAACTTTTGTACAGGGAGCATGATATCACCCGAAATAATGGAACGAACTAAATTAAATTTGGTATGTGTATTTGAATAGATAACCTAAAACTATCCTAATGATTTTCATTGATAAATGATCTTTCTTGTTCAGACTATTTTCACACCTTTTTCAACTTACTACTTTCTCATAATATGTAATATATAGTATAGAGAAAGTGTTGTTTTCATGAATATTTTCGAATTCGGGATTTCGATGCTAATACATGGTTTCGCGAAATTTCATAGCCGGCCTTGTTATAAAAAAATCTAGAACTAGATAGGATTTTTTTTTTTAAACTTCAAAATTTATTTGAAATTTGATAATTTTAAACATGGCAGCATAGGAAATAATTACCCCCCAATATATCCCACCGTGAGGTACGTTGTCAAATATAGTATCAATCGAAAGATTTTTTCAAGGCCTTTAAAGTAAAAAGTAACACGCTTCAATTATAATCATTTGGACCTATGATGCCTAGTTTTCAAAATTTTTCTTGTAAAATTTGTAAAACATAAAAAAGCTACTAAAAATATTTTTTGGTATGAGAAAGTTGAGTGGACCCCATTCCAGGTATTCTTCAAGGCAAAGAGGTTGAGTCCAGGGAATATTCTTATTTAAGTTTTATCACGCCAAAGCGAAGTGCGAAATAATGAGAATTTAAGACTTTTTTTGTCGGTACGTTATCACTAATAATAATTCAAGAACGACTTAATTATTTTATATACCACTTGATTGGTTTTTTGAGCTTATTAGCGAGAATATTTATGGCTAAAAGATGTCGGATTTTGTACTGCTTTAATTTTTTTTTCAGTATTGCTTTGGGCAATGTCAGATATTTCTGCTAGTAGAATATGTAAAACATAAAGTTAAACTATGTATTCTAAGAAGTATAATATTGAAAAAAATATATGGAAGTTCAAAAGAGAAAAAATCTCCATTTCGAATTTTCGAAAAATCAAGTGCCGACGATTGGAATCAGAGAGTACGAAATACTAGATTTATCACAATTCTTTATAAAAGTATAGAAATTTTTCTTTTGAATAGTTATTCTATTTTAAAAAACAGTGTACTTCATTAGCACACCAAACAGAACAATGCAATTGCAAATGCTGAACCACGAAAAGAACTTTTGTTAAAGATCCATAGAACAAAAAATTCCCTTGGAAAATATGACAGAGAAAAATGTCTCCTAAACTAAGCGTTTGGATTTTTGTTTAAACTAGGTATATTTTGTATTTGGTGTCGAACTTCTTTAGTTGAGAACTTCCCAAATTTATAAAGAGTTAAAGGAGTAGCAAGCTTGATGGCATTTTGTGAACAGGTCCCAATCGGAATGACTCTATTGGGGAAAGGAGTCTGTTTAAATGCTTAGCTCAAGAATAAACTGAATTGAAAGAATGCAATTCATTAGGTTGAAGGCGTCAAATTTACTAGAGTTGGTGTTTTAATTTTTGATGTGAACGACATCAAAAATCTATGGTGGGTGTTTCCCTGGCCGAAATATGTAAACATTTTGGACGAGTATACCTCGAACCTAATAGATAAAAATAGAAATAATTTTTCTAGTTTTGTCGGAAGTATAATCAAGATTATGAATATATAAAAGTATTTTCAGTATTTTAATATGTAAAATATTTCTATTTTAAAAAAAAGAAAAAAAAAGAAGATCTTCGAAGAATGTTCCTACGAAAAAAATATTGAAAAGTAGATATGTGTATGTGCTTTCTGATCTGTCTTCGGCTAATGTCCATAGTTTGTTGATTTGTACTTTCCCTGCAACACATGTTAATGTACAGGGAAAGTATTAGTATTATGCCAAAAATCGCGTCTCGAGTTTTCGAAGGATCTATTATACGTGTAGGGACATTTACAACTCGAAAAAACTGTTTTTCATCATGACATCCATGTGTGTGTGTCTGCATGTGTGTCTGTGCGTGTATCTATGTGTCTGTCTGTCTGTGCAATATATATATACACTCTAACTGAAAAACTAATTAACCTAATTTCATAATATTTGGTAAGTACCTTGTAGATGGCCCTGGGACTGATGGGATTTTGGTATGATTCGGGATAAAAAAATCCGCCTATTTTTGCGAAATAGCTCGCAAAAATTACCTTTATCTACTCTATCTGAAAAACTAATATACCATATTTCACAAAATTTGGTAGATAAGTCACTTGCGAGTTATCCCGGTGCTGATAAAATTTTTATATGATTCGAAAAAAAGAAACCTGTAATTTTTTTGCGAATTGGCCTGCAAAAGTCGTCAAAATCTAAAATAAAACACTATGTATGGTCAAATACACTAGAGCCAAAACATTATGACCACCTACCTAATATCGTGTTGCTCCACCTTTGGCAAACAAAACAGCTGCAACCCGCCGTGGCATGGATGCCATAAGTCCTTGGCAGATGGCCGAAGACAGATGGTACCAGATGTGCAAGGAGCGGTCCTGTAACTCCCGGATATTCCGGGACGGTGGTGTTTGAGCTCTGAACTGCCGTTCCATGACATCCCAAATATGCTCTATGAGATTAAAGTCCGGCGAGTTAGGTGACCAGGACATCAACTAAAATTCATCCGCATTCTTCTCGAACCACTGTAGCACAATTCCGGTCTTGTGATAGAGAGCTTTGTCCAGCTAGGAGACTCCATTCCCGTTGGGAAAGACTGATACCATGTAAAAGTGCGACTGGTTAGCAATGATGTTGAGATAGTCCACAGCTTTCATGGTGTGTTCGTCCATAACCAACGGTCCCAGAGACGCCCATGAGAACGTCCTCCAAACTATAATACAGCCACCTCCGGCCTATGGTACATGTGTTGAGGAACTGTTCACCTGGAAGACGGCGTACTCTGACGCTATCATCCACGTACTGAACCAGATATCGTGATTCATCCGACCAGGATACTCTGTTCCATTGTTCCAGTCACGATGTTCCCGGGCCCACTGGAAGCATAAATGGCGATGACGCTTGGTTAACAGAGGCACATGAGAGGGTCGTCTACTGCGGAGTCCCATATCCATCAGAGCCCGCTGAACTGTGTGCGCCGACACACTTCTATTGGGGGGGGGGCCCGGCCACACAATTTGTTACCATAAACCCCTGGGTTGGTCGTGTGGTCTGGGCCTTCAACACTTCTATTGGGACCTGTACTGTAATCGGCTGTCAGTTGAGCAACTGGCTGTCGTCGATTTTGCTTCACCAAGCGAAATAGCCTACGACGTCCTGTTTCGTAGATAAAGTGTGGAAGTCCAACGCTTTACCGTCCACTACTGGTTTCGCCGTCATTCATCCACTTTGCATAGGTTCTAACTACGACAGCTCGCGAACACCCGATTAGCCGTGCAGTTTCGGAAATACTCGTTACCAGCCGTCGGGTCATAACGATCTGCCCCCGATTGAACTCAATTATATCAGCAGCCGTACCGATCACACACACACGGAAGCGATAGAATTATGTCTCAGAATCACCGACAGCCGTTAAATACCAATCCTCCTGCTCACGTGCCCTCCGCGTCATCTAGGCAAGCCCATTTGCTCACAGTGGGGTGGTCATAATGATTTGGCTCTTCAGTATATAACAATTAAATGATTGCTTTATATATAATTTTTGATGATGAAAAGAATAAGATTAACCCCATTACTATGGGACTAACTATTCTCGAGCTATTATAGATTTTCACTATGTTACCTTTAAAAATAAGTGCAGTTACCAATGAAATTAAATGTGCAAATTCAGTGTAATTTAAAATAATTATGAGTGCTATTTTGTGAAGTTAAACTCAAATTAATGAATTATTGAAGAAATAATGAGAAAGTGAATATAAGTCTGCAGGGAAAGTCATGTACTGTCTACATCATATTTTTATTTTTCTTGCAATACATGGTAATGTACAGGGAAAGCATTGGAATCATGCTGAAAATCGCAACTCGAGTATTCGATGGATTTGCACGTTTCGGGACATCTAGAACATGAAAACACTGTTTTCAGCTTGTTGTTTGTATGTGTGTCTGTGTACCTGTCTGTGGAACGTATTTATCCACTCTAACTGAAAAACTAATTGACCGGATTTCATAAAATTTGGAATGTAAGCCCCTTATGGGTGACCCTGATGCTGATTAGATTTTTGTACGATTCGAGATAAAAAAAAACCTGTCATTTTCTGCGAAATGGTCCGCAAAAATTGCCTATATCCACTCTAGCTGAAAAACTAATTGACCAATTTTTCCAAAACATGGTAAAGTTATTTGTGAGTTACTTTGGTGCTGATAAGATGTTGATATGATTTAAAAAAGAATTAACCTCCCTTTTTTTGCGAAATAGCCCGCAAAAGTCTTCAAAATATTAAATAAAAGACTACGTATGCTCAAATATATCATTAAATACTTGTTTCATACGTAATTTTTGACGATGGAAAGAATAGGATTAACCCCATTACTCTAGGACTAGCCGTTCTTGAGATATTTTATTTCTTACGTATTTTCGTTACGGCACCTTTCAAATTAAGTCCAGTTACTGAATAAAAACGAAAATTGAAATCAAAGTGCAAATTTAGTGTCATTTAAAATAATTATGGATATTATTTTATGCAATTAAACTCAATTTAAAGAATTATTAAAGAAATAAAGAGAAAATAAATTGAAGTTTGTAGGGAAAGTCATGTGCTGCTCACATCATTTTTTAATAATGTTTTATGATTTTCTAATTCATTGGTTATACTTTTTACTGCTTTATTACATTTTCATATTTTTATAGTTGTTCGTTATCTCACCTAACATTAATTAACATTATTTATAAATTTATATTCTGTAATTCCAGAATTCAATGTTTGTCTGATGTATCATTTGTATCATTTATAAAGATCTTTCGGGAATTGCCAGCTGTCCATAGAAAGGTGCAAGAATAAAAGTATTTCATATGCAGTCGCTATTACATACCTGCTTTTAATATACATTATATTGAAAAAAAATCTGATATGCATCAGATTTTACTGCATATTACTTATTGGTTAGTTCCACTGTAACTGACATAACAATCAATACAAGATTTATGGCTTCTTTATACCAGGAAACATTTGCTAAAAATGACAGAGTAAAATTTTATGCTATTAAATATTAACATTTATTATCCATGGCTATCATATAGCATCTTTCAAAAAATTTCTTGCTATTAATATACCTCTATAATTTCATTTTAAAATTGTGTAACTGACTCAACGTAATTTGATAAGATGTAATTGCTGATTCAGTGAAAAGTTAAATACCATCAAAATGTTAAAGCTAGAATGGTGTTTTTGCTTAGAAACAATACTAAATAACTAGGAGACTAAATGATACTTATTTATATTTTATTTATCAATTATAATTTTAAAAATTACAGTATTTTTTGTAACTGACATAACATGCTTCTGTAATTGATGTAACAGTATCAATTTCTTATGTAATTTATATTTGTAGTGCATTTTTATTCTTCGATATTGCTATATGAAATCTAAAGTTTTTACTTATACACATGGACATCTAAAAATTTAAAATCCTCTGAAAATAGGCAATAATCTGGATATTTAATTTGGGGCGAAACTGAGACTTCGACGTGGAATTGACCTGTTATAGATTGAATGTAACACCATTATTCGCAAATTTCAAATTAGAATCCCCCCCCCCCCTTACAAATGATTCCCCTTATAAAAATATCGTCAAAATTGCAAAAATGGCGCTAAATTAGCGAAAATGTTTCCAAATTAATGAATAAATTATATATTAAAATATATAGTTAATAAAATATTTGAATATATGAACTATATCGCTTACTGCGAATATTTTCAATATTGATAACTGTCAAAAATAGAGTTGCGCAAAATAAAAGTTTTACATTTTGTCAGCCAGATGTACAGCTGCGGAAAAAAAACGCCCCACCCTCTGTTAATCGAGCATCGTTCATCGTAGAGAAAATTGAAGGATACCATTCGATTAGGAATAACATTCTCTACAAATTAATATGCGTAAAATTTGCATAAGGGGCCATCTTCATACCCAAACGGGCACAAACTTTTAAATTTTCAATGGCAATACCCAATTTTGACGTCACCCACAATTTCTAGACCCCCAAATTAGTCCAAATTCAAATTTTCACGACGTTCCTATCTTTATATCCGAAGATATTCAATATTCTGGAATGTGCAATTTTTGGCGATCAGCTCCATATTGAAAACCGCAATTTGAAGGGCGATGTTTAGTTGATCGACCACAGCACTGTTGTAAATTATTGAACTATCTTCTTGTCATTCAGCATTATGGCTTACCTTACAGCCAAAGGGGCACTGGTTCGATTCCTGCACGAGAGGGTGAGCATTCTCATTGCTGGGTGTGGTACTTAGTAACACACAGTGCCTTGTGTGTTACTAAAGCAGTGGGCTTGTATGGGTAGGATTATGTGAGCCTCAAATAGGACACGATTATTAGAGGCAAATAACGTACTGGGTATGTTGCTAAAAACTAATGGGACATTCGTGCCAGGGTCAATAAATGAAAGAATAAATAAAGAAGAATGAAATGTTTATTTTCAAATGTTATTTTATAATGTTCTTTCAAAAACAATTTATGAGACTATGAAATATCTGCAGATCACGCGACAAAACAATTCCGTTGGAACTTGGTGATGAATTTAAAAGTAACAATATGGTATGCAACCTCCGTCATTATCAATCACTGCTGGAAGTTTTGTTGGTGTTTAGTATAACATAATTTTATAATTTGTTACTGTTTTATATAAATATTTTTTATTATGAATTATCACATTTTGTGGGCGATTTCAACTCGCAGTAGCTCCGGAACTATTAATCGACAGTGGCATAAGTAGATCCCATTTATAACAATACAAGTTTTCACCCTTCAGTACAGTAGCAGAATTACGTTGATTAGGTTGCATCTATACAATACTGTTTATACAAAGTTTTTATTAAAACTGGGTAAAAATAAATGCCCATTTTTTTAATTAAAGATTAACTTATAATTAATATAACTTTTTCAAATTAGTTATTTTTTAAAACTAATATACGACCCCTAAAATTATCGTGATGCTGAATATTTAAACATTTCGAGAGAACTAGGGGGAGAAAACACCTGGAATTTTACATAAACATATAAAAAGTCTTTGTGAATCGATTTTTATCAAAACATGTCCAGCTTTGTATTCATATTTTTTCCGTTATTAATTTCATAATTAATATTTCATACAAACAATTATATCCACAAATATAAAAATCACGTAAATGTGTTTCGGTTGTTTAGTAGTAACGTCATACAAATAATTAGCGTGAGCAGATAATTATTACAGAAGATATGAATGGAAGTCTTGAAAACTAATTTAACATTATGATCTCAAGACTTTACATACTCAGAACTCAGAAACGCTTCACCCATATGATTCGAAATTTGGTATCACAGATTGAATTTTGCTCTAGATTCGAACTGTGTTGCCAAACTTGGGTGTTGCTATTGAAAATTTCAAAGTTGGTGCGCATTTAGATATGAAGACGGCTTCTTATGCAAATTTTACGCACATTAATTTATAGAGGATGTTATTCCTAATCGAATGGTATCTTTCAATTTCCTCTGCGATGCACGATGCTCGATTAACAGAGGGTGGGGCGTTTTTTTCCCGCAGCTGTACATTTCAACGTTAAAAGCATTGTGCCTTCGGTCTTATGCATCATTTTTTCACCATGAAAGAAGCACATTGCATTCAAGAGGATTCATTGTATTATGTAGGGGAAGTCATGTGCTGTCTATTTCTTTTCTTATTTCCATGTTCCTAATATTTATAATTTGAAATTACTTTTAATGCAATTGATAGTTGTAATAATTATCTCACTAACAGCCATTTATACAAAATGTGCGAAATGAAAACAAGGAAGATCAACCAGGCATAAAGCATTGATTATGAAACACTTTCCAACTGAAATGCAATTTTAATTAAACATTCCTAAAATGCGATACAGTCAGAGTTGATATACAGGGTGTTTTAAATTAAACTACACATTTCTGAGAGGGCTGCAGCAAAAACTCTTCATCAGAAAGTCATGAAATTTGGGCAGTGTCGTAAGGGGATGATGGGAATTTTTTCTGAAGCTAAAAGAAAAAATGTTAGTTCCAAAAACCACCAATAGATGGCGCTTTTCGAGCTGTAATACCGGCATATGCTAATATTCGTAAGCAAGATAATCGTGTATCCCCAGTACGCAATGTGTTCCGGTTTTGGAGTCCCTAGTCAAAAGACTTTAACCTCCGGTATAAGCCAATATATGTACCCAAGACATCATTTGAGCAGAAGCCACATGTCACGTTATTTAAAGCTGCTATTGCAGAACCGAAGTCATAACTATTGGTACGTTACCTAAGATGACTTTGACTTTAACAGAACGCGCTTTACTGGTAAAATTGTTTTACCAAAATAGTAACTCTGCTACAGTAGCATTGAGGAAATTTCATTCTTTGAAGGGGTTACGAGAAGGTCCACTCACTGTTAAGGGACTACAAAACATGATTGTGAAGTATGAAGCAACTGGATCATTGGTCGTTCAAGCGCGTTGATGCACTGGTAGTGGACAACGTAGCGACCTAAGTAGGGGAGGGCAGTATGACACAGTTTATGTGCAGTACTAGCGTTCGGCGCATTGCACAAGCTGTACAACAACCTCATTTCACTGTCTATAGGGTTCTTCAAGAACTGTTACGCTACTATTCCTATAAACTGTCACTTTTGCAGAAGCTCTTAACTGTTGATTTTAGTGCACAAGAAACCTTTGCATTGCAGTTCATTGCTGGCTGTGAGCTCCAAAATGAATGGCCATGGAAAATTCTCTGGATGGACGAGGCCCACTTTTCTTTAGGAGGTGCAGTTAACACGCATAATTGCCATATTTTGGCTTCAGAAATCCACATGAGTGTCTACAAATTCCGTTACACTCTTCTAAGGTAAGGGTATGGTACGATTTTACTGTCACATTCATTTTGGGACCATTTTTTTCGAAGAGCTCAGACCCGCAGGTTCTGTAATGTGTTTTGTCACCAGGCAACGTTGCGCATCCTTATTCGGGAATTCCATCATTCCGGATCTGCAGGCATGTTAATGTGTCAGAACAATAGTGTCTATCCAACGTGGTGCTCCTCAACACATAGCCAATTGCGTGAAACAAATGCCCAGGAGCTACTTTTCTGATGATAGAATCATCAGCCGTCATTTGGAACTAACCATTCTTGCTCTTGTAAAAATCCCCATCATCTCCTTACGACACTCCCCAAATTTTATGACTTTCTGATGAATAGTTTTTGCTGTAACCCTCCCGGAAATATATAGTTTAATTTGGGACACCTTGTACTTTAAATTATCACAGTACTATAATAATTTATTATATTTGAAAGCTTAAAACTTACTCAAATGAACCTAATTCAAATGACGTCATCGAAAGATAAGTTGTCTGGCTCTCTATGTAAAAGCAATGAATATTTCATTCATATGACTTTTATTCCAGACTCCAAAGCTAAATAATTTTGCGTGAAAAAAAATTCAGTAATTCTTATATGACTCATCTTGGAATCACTTGTTTACATTTTGCATCCATTAAAATGAGGCTTCGTTGTAGAAGTAATCAAAGTTTGGTGATCATTTAAACTCAAAAATATTGTAATTGCGTTGGCGCAGAATATAAATGCACAGAAAATACACAAAAGTAAAGTAGTTTTAGGATGAATTCAACACTAAATATAAATTTAAAAAAATCATTAAATAAATTTTTAAAAATCTCGATTTTTACACTGGGAAAGAAAGATGGATGCTATATTTTATTTTGAAGTGGGTTACGTGATCTCTTCATATTATATGAATTTAATTATTATTTTAATTTTTACTTAAAAATTATCTAACTGCTGAATTTATTTTGCTGAAATTTTTTTATATATTTTGTGGGGTAATTTGAATATTTCTTAAAATTTTCGGAGCAATTTGCGAATTTTAACTTTGCTTAAAACACGTTTGAAAAATTAGGTCCCATAGGGTTCAATGTATTTAACTTTTTTAACCCGGGTTCAATCCAAAACTAATTGGCTGATATTATTCATTTACATTCCCATGTGTCCCACAGACCGTCTCAACAACATACTAAAATTTCATTTTGATAAAGTCATTGTTACGGCAATTATCGGGCGAACGGACAGGCAGACAGAATGAACAAAGTTTTTCACTTTTCAACTATGCTGTAAAATTTTAATAAAACTGATGCTTGTGAGAATATAACTTTCTAATTCGTCTTTGAAGCAACAGGCATGGGGAAAATTAGGTGAGCATTTTCGATATTTTACTACATTTCTTTCTTCACAACAGTTTGTATATTTCTTCTTCCTAATTTCTCACAATACTCTCAATTTGTTACTTTCCTTATATACATAATGTATAAGGAAAGTATTGTGACGGGGTCGAAAATTCGAATTCGAGTTTTCGACGGGAGAGCACGTTTCAAGCATCCCTGATCACGAATCAAACATTTTTGAAGTGATGTCTGTGTGTGTGTGTGTGTGTGAAAGTATGTGTGTGTGTGTGTGTGTGAGTGTGTGTGTGTGTGCGTCAGTGGGTCTGTGGAGACGATAACTGACGAACGAATGGACCGATTCGAACCAAATTTGGTACAAAAATCACAATCTGTAAACACTGGAAGCCTATTGTTTTTATACGCAATCGAATGTCCAGAACACCCCTAAATTTTCGAATGAAATTTTGAAAAAATCGTCAAAAAATCAAAACCAATAATAAAGTTACGTAAATAGACATTCCTTATGTAATTTTTCATTAGAAAACGATTGACATAAATTTTAGAACGCTAACATGAACCGTTCTCGAGATATTGCACATTTTTCAAAAAAATTATTAAAAAGTCAAATAAAATAGGAAAAAAATATTTCCTATTGAGAAACATGTTCACTTTTCATATATAATATCATGCGATAAATTGGGTGACATCATTCTCGTGGATCTAGCTCGTTCCATTCATGAAAAAAGATACTTTGGGTAATACTTTTGCATTTGAACGCCAATTTATCTGCTGTAAGAATAACTTATTTCTTCGTTCATAACGCTTGGCGAGATTTTGGCGACGAAATTGGCGGAATGTCGCCAACTTGGCGACTTTTTGAAATGTTGCCAAATTAACGAAAATCTCGCCAAATGGATAAAAATGACGCTAAATCAATGAAAATGACGACTAATTGTGGAAAATTCAATATCTAGTAAGTTATATAATATATAAATATATAATAATAGTTATATAATATATGTCGAAAATTCAATATCTAATATGTTATATATATATATATATATAACTTATTTCTTTGTCCATAACGCTTGGCGAGATTTTAGCGACAAAATCGGCGGAATGTCGCCAACTTGGCGACTTTTTGAAATGTTGCCAAATTAACGAAAATCTCGCCAAATGGATAAAAATGACGATAATCAATGAAAATGACGACTAATTGTAGAAAAGTCAATATCTTGAAAAGGATATTAGTATCTACTAGAAGAAAAACCTATTTATTTTACTGTAAAAGTAGTAAATTCATTTCATTATATAAGGAAAGTCATGTGTTGCCCACATCAGATTTTTTCTTTATTATAACCGTTCTCTTTAACACTTTCCAACGTAGTTGAAAAGTGTTTATGACTTTGGTCATTCTGTTTGTGTGTTTGTCCGTGCGTTCGAACGATAACTTCCGTAAAAATGACTTTATCGAAATAGCATTTTAGTATGTTTTTGAGACGGCATATGGGATGTTTGAGAATGAAAATGAATAATATCACCCGGATTTAATGTTTAAACACTTTTTAGCGGAATTCACAAACTGTTTTAAAAATGTTAGGAATTATTCAATTTATCATATTAAATGTGTAAAAAATGTTAAAAAAGAATTATTGGATAGTTTTTTTAAAATAAAAATTGAAATTATAATTACATCCATATTATATGAACCGATATATGAGGAGATCACGTGACTCATTGAAAAATAAAAACTATGGCTACCATTTCTTTTCCACTGTGTATACTGTAGATGTTCAAATATTGTTTAAATTTATTTTGTTACATACGTTATAAAACCGCTTTATTTTGTCGTATTATCTGTGTATCTAAATTCCACACCAAAGTAATTACAATTACAATATTTTTTATTTTAAATGATCATCAAACCTTCTTTATTCCTACAACGAAGCCTAATTTTTGCTCTAAACCATAGGATACAGAATGTGAACAAATCAAACGATTGTAAGGTGAGTTGCATAAGAATTTCTGAATTGTTTCACGCAAAATAATTCTACTCTGGTATCTGGAATGTAAGTGGTATGAATGAAATAGTTATGGATTTTACATAGAGAGGCAGATGATTCATAAAATGAAATGATTTGTCACAGTTACAATTTCGAAGAACTAATTTAACAAGAGATTAGGAAAAGATGCAGTTTCTATAATAATAAAATATTATAATTGTGGCGTAATATTAACTGCAAAATCATGGTAAACATTTTGAAAATCATACTCTTCATGACGTTCTTTGAATAAAGTTCATTTTGTGTAAATAGCATTGTCTTTTCCGATGAAGTTTTAAGATTAATTTTGTCAATGAAAATTTTTGAAGCAGCTTAAAATGTAAATAAAAGTGCATTCCAGTTGAAAAGTGTTTCATAATCAATGCTTTGTGTATGATTGATCTTTGTTGTTTATTCTTTTAATTTACTAGTTACTCAGAGTCATTTTCAAGATAATAAATATTTAACTTTTGAACAGGGAGCGTGATATCATCCGAAATAATGAAACGAACTAAATTAAATTTGGTATGCTTATTTGAATAGACAACCTGTAATGCCAGAAATGTAAAGTAATAAATATTTGGAAGGATTAAAAAATAATGGAACCAGGAATGCGGGCGGATTATCCCCACGCTAAGCAGATGGGCGATAATATACAGGTGGCCCCATATCTTACATACCACGCCCATGTTTACATACCACACTAAGCCGGTTGGCGGCAACCGAGACGGCGACGCCATGTCTACGGATTAGCTCTCAGCTCTACATTTCAGCACGTGGACCGCCGACCGAAAAAGGGATATAAGTGAGAGTTGCTCGAAGTGGGAGTCAGAATTGGTCAAGGCAGGCTGTTGGAGTTAGACTAGTCAAGAAGAAGCGACGGTAGCAGAGTTAAGAGTTGTGTGTGCGTCTCTGATATAGGAATTCGAAGGAGAGCTCATGTTCATCTGGTATTGCAAGTGTAAAGTGTGACAAAGCATCGGTGTTACCCAAGTTATATGAAAGAAGATCAGGTACCGTACAATTAAACTATATGAGGATAACCTCTTTGTCTAAATTTGTGTTTTTAAGGAAAAGCTAATTAATGCATCCCACCACGTGCTCCAACCAAATATCAATTCATCTGGCATTACTCCCCCCGAACTACCATTGAGATGTATTCCACTATTGTGATATTTATTTAATTTGTAAAACTAAAGAGTGTAAATTGAGTATGTGATAAATAAATGTTTGTTCCTTTACTATTAACCTTAATTTGTAGTTTGTTAACTTAGTATCCCGTTAAGCACAGAAATAGGTGGGTTTTGCGGCCACCAACGCAATGTACACAGCAGTAAGTTTTAGAACAGATTACATGTATAATTAATATACTAATAAATAATTAATTTAAATGTAAAATGCATTTTTTGACAATATTAATTTTAATCAACAAAATTAATAATCGGCACATTTGGTGCTCGTGACTTTAGCAGTAACGGGAATAAAATAAGGATTTATGAAATTAATAAAAATAAAAGGAATAATAATAATAAAAAATAAATATTGATAAGGTTGGACAACTGGTGGCGACATAGATGATTGTGAAAATATTGTGCACAATTCTCATTTCTCCTTATGTTATATGTATGATTATGTAAAGTTTTATCAATGAAATGGAAAAAATGGTTCTTTTAAATGAGATCAAAGGTATAATTAGAAAAATGGGATATAGGAATGGGACCAGTTAAAAAAGTGGTGAAAAGTTCAATTATAACAAGGAGTTCAAGTTTGAAAGAAGATTCAAAAATATCAAATAAAATTTATAGTAAATTGGATAGAAATAATAAAAATATGGATATTCCAGTAATGCAGATCCTGCCATTATTTAGTGGGAGTAAGGAAGAAATAGATATAATGTATAGTGATGTAAATAATTATAAAAATTATGTGGCACAGCATTTAAAAAATATAGATAAAGTCGTGAAAGACGCATCGGAACAACAAAAGCTGATAAATGACAAACAAATAAAGAAATATAAAATAGTGAGAAAAAACGATATATTTATAGGAGCGACAGTGTACCTAAAAAAGTTCCTAAAACCAAGGGTATTAGAGGATCGATATGATGGACCATTTAGAATTACGAAATTAGTCCGAAATAATAATGTTATAATATGTCTTAAAAGTGATGAAAATAAAACTTATAAAGTGCACATAAATAAACTATACATGGCAGCGGAGCGAAAACAATATTTGAAAGATAGTGACGAAAGCGAATCAAACCACACACACACACAGGACAAAGAAAAAAATCAAAATGAGAAAGTGATTAGAAATAATGATCAAAGTCAAATTAAGGAAGGGAAGGTCACTAAAGAAAAGCAATTAAACTGTGAAAATAATAGAAATGATGATGAGGTTTGTTATAATGCCAGAGGGTATAATTTTCGCCCTCGAATTGTTGTAAATAGTAATTTCATAAAACAAAGAATATGAAAAATATGTAAAAAGTTTGTAATTAATGTCATAAATAGAAAGTGATAATTGAGTGTATATGTATATGTTTTTATGTTTTAAATTGTGGATATAAGTATATTTCAAAAAGTATGTTATGTATTTCTGACATTACATATATGGCAAGTTCAAAAAAAAAAAAAAAAAAAAAAAAAAGTGAAATAACAAAGTAATTTATAAATAATATGGTGGTATGGAATTCAACCATAACCAAGAATCGGAAGTTGATAGTTGCACTACTACAATATGTTACAAAATGAAATGATAACAAGAAAATGTATAATAATAATAAAGTAATGAATGCTGTTATGTAATGATATGTCGTATGTAAATAATTATGTAAAAGGAGAAATGAAAATTATGCATTGCAAATAATATATATCAAAATTTACAATTTAATAATAATGTGAATGTTGGTAATCCTCATGTAATTTATGGTACATTATGTCAATTATGAATAATGGACTAACTTGACAGGGAACTATCAAGAAACTACAAAGAACTATCAAAGCTATGAGTTGTACGAGGCTAAAAAGTGGAACTCAGCCTTTCTCACGATGGATGAACTTATGTGTTTGCGAGGAACCATTGTGAACTTAATTTCTTACCACTGGGGTGAAACTGTGGGAGAGTAACTTTTGGACTTTTTTTTCGCGGGGGGGTGAGAATGTAATGCCAGAAATGTAAAGTAATAAATATTTGGAAGGATTAAAAAATAATGGAACCAGGAATGCGGGCGGATTATCCCCACGCTAAGCAGATGGGCGATAATATACAGGTGGCCCCATATCTTACATACCACGCCCATGTTTACATACCACACTAAGCCGGTTGGCGGCAACCGAGACGGCGACGCCATGTCTACGGATTAGCTCTCAGCTCTACATTTCAGCACGTGGACCGCCGACCGAAAAAGGGATATAAGTGAGAGTTGCTCGAAGTGGGAGTCAGAATTGGTCAAGGCAGGCTGTTGGAGTTAGACTAGTCAAGAAGAAGCGACGGTAGCAGAGTTAAGAGTTGTGTGTGCGTCTCTGATATAGGAATTCGAAGGAGAGCTCATGTTCATCTGGTATTGCAAGTGTAAAGTGTGACAAAGCATCGGTGTTACCCAAGTTATATGAAAGAAGATCAGGTACCGTACAATTAAACTATATGAGGATAACCTCTTTGTCTAAATTTGTGTTTTTAAGGAAAAGCTAATTAATGCATCCCACCACGTGCTCCAACCAAATATCAATTCATCTGGCATTACTCCCCCCGAACTACCATTGAGATGTATTCCACTATTGTGATATTTATTTAATTTGTAAAACTAAAGAGTGTAAATTGAGTATGTGATAAATAAATGTTTGTTCCTTCACTATTAACCTTAATTTGTAGTTTGTTAACTTAGTATCCCGTTAAGCACAGAAATAGGTGGGTTTTGCGGCCACCAACGCAATGTACACAGCAGTAAGTTTTAGAACAGATTACATGTATAATTAATATACTAATAAATAATTAATTTAAATGTAAAATGCATTTTTTGACAATATTAATTTTAATCAACAAAATTAATAATCGGCACACAACCTATAAATACCCTAATGATTTTCATTGAGTTTGAGTTGCAAGGGCTCTACTTCGGTTTGTCACTTTCCCTTAATATCAAATATTTTAGTTTGTAGGAAAAGTCATGTGTTGAAATCATCAAATGTTATCCTTATTATTTAATATAAAACATCTATTTCTGTTTAAGACTTGTGATTTGAGATGACTTATATTCAGAATTTCAGGCCTAAAATACTACTTACTAATCTATAGCGATTATGAGCACCATGGTAAGTAAATACGTCACCTTGTGATTGTGATGCAAAAGCGTTACTATTTCAGATTATAGAATAGTGTTAGGACGTATCTTCTCAAATCGTAGATGAACTCTCAGGATACAAAAATGAGTACGTACGAATTTCTGGATAACTAACACTTTTAGTAAAAAGCACTTAATAAGCACAAACAGGCACAATATACAGCGAAAAGTTCGATAACTATCTTATAACATCACTATACATCTGTCCGGTAGAATAAAATAGCAATTAAATGCCAAATGAACGATGACTTACTTCTTCATATACTCTCTATAGAAATTTTTAGAAAGGGGCGGTATCATGAAAATTAGTGGATGTTTCTAGACAGTTCACAGGATTCAAAAACGGGCAAAAAGTCGTCAAGTTGACGATACATTGCCAAATCAGGTATACATGTAACTAAAACGTCACCAAGATCCGACAACCTTATTTTCGCGAAATAGGAATGGCTACCTGCAAAAGTGCTTTCTCCTTGTGGAGAATATAGAGTCGTTCAGTATTTTACATATTGGTAAGAATAGCTTGCATAAGTTCCTCGTTGTTAACTTTAAAAAATAATTGCTTAAAATTGGACAGTACAACCTACAGTAGAAATATGCATTGAATCGGGTACCAGCAGCTACAAGTGACTACGGTTTTTATGGATCGGGTACAGGTCGCCGTCCAAACTCCCCCGTACCTGGGGGATCAATGAAGATGCAAGATCATTATTATCACCGCATCTTATTAGATTGAATTTTTTATTATAAATATTGACTGGTTAAAGGAAGTGTTTAGATAGAATAAATCTAAGTGGTATGATACTGTAAGAAGTGTGGCAAGTGAAGGATGGCCTGGTCCAGGTTGGTGCTTTGGCGAAGCGGAAGGTCTACTTCAATTCTTTAGAGGTCGAAAGTCAACCGAAGACAGATAGCAAAAAACATGAAAATATTTGTGACTTGTCATAATAACTTAATAGTCATAATAACATAGTCATATCTGAAGTGACCCAAATCAAGGTTACTGTGCCAGTACAAACAAGAATGAGAGATGAGTTAGAAGCAATGCTAACCATCATGATTGAACAGCTAATTTTGGTTGCTACTAAGATTGGGCAACTGAATGCAGCAGGAAAAGGTGTCTCATATGTCCAAGTAGTGGAAAAATGTGAGAAAAGGAGTAGTTTCAAAAGCAAGAAAAGGACTACTCATGCATATAAAAATCCATCCCTAAACCCAAGAAAGTTCAAGTCAAAACAGGACTGAAGTGCAAAAGTTGGTTAATTCACAAGAACTGAGCATTAGTGTAAAGAACGTAAAAAGGATAGCACACAGGGGAATAATTGTGGGAACAAGAAACGAGGAAGATATAGATAAGGGCATAAATTTGTTAGTTTACTGATAAAGACGTTCTAAAATATTTTCAAGTCGGGAAACTCAAGAAGAAGAAACCACAAGTTATATTGTTTAATGTGGAAGAAACTATCACAGAGGAAAACTTGAAGAAGAAAATCCTCTCATAGAACCAAAACGAGGGATTTTATAATGTCACGGAGTTCACTGTCAGATCTTATTTTAAAGGGGAAGAGGTAACACCTAGGTGATCTCATTGGATCCTGCCATTTTCAATACCGTTACAAACTGAGGTAAAGTGAATGTGGGGTGAACAGGAGTACTGTAGAGCTAATGTCTGCTACAAGTGCAGCTAGTATGGGCATATTAGCAAGTATTGTTCCAATAACTGTGGTGAAAAAGGCTATGAGGCGACCGATTGCCGAGTGAAAGCAAGTGCATGAATTGCGCAAGGCATAACACCAAGGTCAAAACTACGTACAAACCGATTATACGTATGTCCATTGATTGAGAATGCATCTAAGAATTGACTTTCATTTCCACAAAGACCGACTATGGCGGGACATAGATGAAATCCTGTACTTTTGTTGGCTCTTCTCTGCGTTGTACCCTTTTTGAGATTTACCTTGTATTGCAGGACCTTTCTGCATTATTGTTTTTAGTTATCAAGCCCGACTCTTAAAATTTAATCATTGATGCTGATATATCATGTTAATCTTTTATTACTTGTTCTTAATTCACAATTTCGAGTTGTAGCGTACAAGTGTGGACTCTAATGTGTAAATGCTTGAAGAGTAGCAATTTTTCTGTATAACCTTTTTTTAAGGTTTTTATGGTATTTGAAGACGGATAATTTTTTACTAGATTATAGTTGCTATGTTTTAAATCTTTTCTAAGTCTTATTTGACTTACGATTTAAAGCTCCTGAATTATTTGTTGACTGAGCAATGATTAAGTTGGATCATTAGTTCGTTTACTGCTGTGAAGCTTGTTTTACCTAAGAATAAGGTACCTTGTTTTGTACTGCTCACTTTTGCCTGACACGTAAAGATACAGGGTTGGAAGAAGAGTGGAGTGCAGTAGATACGCCCACCGAAGAGGCAAAGCAGATGACGACTACAACAGATACAACAGATACCCCAGAGGAAGCAAAAAAGAAGACGACTCCTAAAAAACTAGCTGATAAGTTAGCTCGCTGGGGAGGCAAAGCTGAGGACGTCTGCCTACAGAGGAAGTAAATGTATTTTTCTTGTGTTACATGTTTGTATTTTGTCCTTTCGAAAAAGTGTTTCTTAATGTATGATTTCTACGTCTAATTTGTGACCAAGTTGGTCACATTTTTGTAAATTAGTCCTAATAAAAATGTTAGGAGGAGTCCTGGCAGACTAGTATGACAGTTTGCGTCGGGATATGCCTTTTGGCTCTTTTGCCCGGCGGCTTGTCACAGGCTGTGTTATTAATGTAGTTGGTTGAGGTCCTGAGGTATTTCCGGGGGTGGTGACCTCTGGACTGCTTCGTGTTCTGGACAGATTGCTGCCGTGACGGCAAATCGTATTGCAGTGTGATTTCGGGCTGGTCGGTTTTGTTTATGCTTACTTTTAAAGCTGCGGTTCAAGTTACGGATATACCCACAAAAATATTTCAAAGGCTATACTTCATCATATCACCTAATTTTAAGGAGAGTAATTGGATAAATGCGCACAGGAGGTTGTAAACTGTAAGCAGCAGAAAATTGTGCACATGTGTTAGAGATTTAAAATTTATTGATTGGAATTTTGAATGACATTTCCATTGGGTTCGGGTCAGGTTGCGTGTTGACAAGCTTCTTTACTGCGGGTGATCCGAGGAGGACTAGTCTACAATCACCGTCAGCACTATAATAGATATGTCACTGTGTGATTGTTATGTATAAAATATTACTATTTCAGGCTATAAAACTTCTTTTAATGAGCTTCTTTTACTGAGCTTCAGATTTATTGGCTTAAAATTGAACACTATAGTTTACAGCTACCATGAACATCATGGTAAATACATCATCGTGTGAGTGTGACGCAAAATTCATTCTTTATTTCGACCCAGATCATCCGACTTCCCCGAAGGTGCAAGGTATCTGTTTGGGGGAGGGCGGAAAAGTGCCATGCACGTTTGACAGGAACTCAGCGTGGTCAACATTCACAGGGACATATTCTCCTTTCTCTGCCACCAATTTCGTAAAAGAACGAAGAACTTTCGAACCCAGAGATTTAACACCTTCCTTCCCCGCATTCAGAGATTTCACCTTCGTCGCAAGTATAAAGTCCTATAATTTCAGATTATAGAATGTCTTACATGAGTTCCTCGTTGTTAAGCTTTAGAATAACAGAAAAAAATCTATAATTGGTCACTAGTCTACAGCCACCGTGAGCTCGATGATAAACACGCAGCTGTGTGATTGTGATGCACAAATAATTAACATTTCAGGTTATAGAAAATCTTAATTTACTTCAGTTCCTCGTTTCTGAGCTTCGTGGACCTCTTCGCGCTGACGCCTCTGCAGAGTGGAGCGAAGACAAATCGCCTGAAACAGAAAAATTCATTTTGGTCATTCTTTAAAATCAGGATGGTTCTTGTAATCAGCACTTATTGGTGACGTAGGCTCTTTGTTTTTTGCCACAAAGAATTTAATTTCGAGATTTTAATGCCAATATATGTTTTAGAGCCTCCTGAATACATTTTGACTATTTTCAGAGGAATGTCCATCCCTCTGTTTGTGTGTTTGTCTGTCGGTCTGTAGTCAATTTTTTGTGTACACGATAGCTAGCACAAATATCAATGGATTTTCCAAAAACTTTAAAGCCGACTTTGTTAATGGAAAATCTAGAACTACACTCATGTCTAAAAGTTAAGCAACAAATAGGAAAACTAGCACATTCGGCGAAAGAAACAACGTGTAGCCACAAAATCTGCATACATGCCAGGTGCACGCAAGCGGAAAGTAGCTCTTAGAAAACATTTTGCATACCAATATTTTTTAGCAAGGAAACGTATTAGGTATAAAAACAGCCTGTTTTGTGAATATTCTATATCTCCGTACTGAGTCTAAAAGAAAAAACGAAATAGCCAAATTATCATTTGAGTGACGCCAGGCGATGGGAGGCAATAGGGTGTCTCGAAGAAGGCCAGCGACAGTCAGACGCAGCCTGAGCCCTAAATGCCAATCATTCCGTTATTTGCAGCTTTTGAAACCGTTATCATAGTGAAGAAACAGTGTCGCAAAGACCAGTAAGTGGACGTCCTATGGTCATAACTTTTCAGGATGACCATTTTTCAGTGCCTGAAAGCAAGACGCCACAGGTCAACCATTGCATATCAGAATTAGTTCGGACCTTACAGTGTTGGCAATAAGAGCGGTATTTCGGCAAACTGTTTACAGACGGCTATATACAGGTTAGCCGTATGCAAGAGGACTAGTGATTTGCGTGCCACTAACACTCGCACAGAGGAGCCTGCTTAAACTGGGCTCGAGATCACCTTAACTGGACTTCCCAACAATGGGGTACTGTGCTCCTCACAGATGAGTCACGGTTTGATGAACAGAGTGGTTCTCGACAGTTATTGGACTAGAGAACGGATGTAACTCGCTGTCACACCAGTAACACTCACGAAAGGCAGGCATACAGAGGTGGTGGTTTGATGACTTGGCAGGGATTACTGTCGGCGTCCGCACCGATCTCCATATCTTCCATCGTGGTACTGCGATTGCAGCGCGGTATAAAGATGACAACCTTGCTCAATAAGTTTGCCCATTTCATGCAGCCATGAATCCTGATGCTATTTTTATGGACGATATCGCAGGAGTTCACAGGGTTGGCATTGTCGACTATTACTTAGAATCGGAAACACAGTTTCGTATTAGAATAGCCATTGAGATCACCCGGCTTGAATCGAATTTCATCGAGTCGAGCATTTATGGGGAATGCTTGAGAGACGTTCACACTTTCTCCATAATCCTCCCTGTAACCTTTACGAGCTAAGAACATATGTGCTACGTTAATGGACACAGACACCCCAAACCATCATAGATGATCTTATTCTTGGCATGAATGACGCTGTCGACCATGTGTTTCCAGCAGAGGTCATCCCATTCCGTATTGACAGACCTACACTGATAAACTCTTTTTACCAACCAAATTCTTATATTATTGTTCATTTCTATTATCTAATTATTTATTGATAATTTTCTTTCACGCTAGTGTTTTTTATTTTACTTACCCCATGATATGCGCAAATTTCAATAAATGCGATTGAATAAATTTTTCCCCGCTTTTTACTTTTCCTGCAATACATGGTAATGTATTGGGAAAATATTGGAATCGTGCCGAAAATTCCAACTCGAGTATTCGACGGATCTATACGTTTTGGGACATCTAGCACACGGAAAAACTATTTCTTGAGTGACGTCTGTGTGTGTGTCTGTCTGTCTGTGCCGATATTGTATCCACAGTAACTGAAAAACTAATTGACCAAATTTCACAAAATTTGGTAGGTCTTTGTGGGTGACCCTAGTGCTGATTAGATTTTAGTACGATTCGGAAAAAAGAAACTGCATTTTTTGCGAAATGGCCCGCAAAACTCGTTAAATCTAAAAATAAAAATTTAAAAAGTTAAATCTACATATGCTCAAATATATTAATTAAATGCTTATTTTATGCGTAATTTATGGCGATAAAAATAATAAGATCAACGCCATTACTCTAGGTCTAGCCGTTCTCGAGATATTTTAGTTTTTTCGCATTTTCTCTACTCCACCTTTGAAAATAATTCCAGTTACCAAAGGAAAATAAAAACTTATTAAAATTTCACATTCAGTGTAAGTTAAAATTATTGTGGATGTTATTTTATGCAATTAAACTCAATCTAATGAATTGTTGAAGGAATAAAGAGAACGTGATAATAAAGAGAATAATGAGTGTGTAGGGAAACTCAGGTGCCGTCCACATCAGATACAAATGTATAAAAAATCTATATTAATAAAATTGAAAATCTCCCAGTAGGTATGCATGTGCTTTGTGTGCATATGAAATGCGAACATATTTCGCAATAGTTAACACGTTTTTATTTTCTGTGATTTTTTTTATACATTTGTTTTAAAAATGCACACTACCTTGACAACTGTTTCTGCTAGCGCTTTAAAGATGCCTTCATTCGATTTCTATTAAAAAACACATAAGAAATGATGATGTACGTAACATTATTGAAGGTTCTGACTTTTGAATAATATTTTTTTTAATTTCATTCAAAAATTGAGGGGTCTTCCAAACAATCGTTTGCATTTAACTTTTAGTATTCACCGATTGTAATAATTGTATAAAATTTCATACGATACGCTCCATTCGTTTGGAAGATATTACATGCACAGACTTTTAGACCGCCCCCCCCCCCTCCGCAACACACAGAGAGTGAGATAGAGAGTGAGAGAGAGAGAACGTTCGATTCGAGTTCATGGTTACTTGAAATGTGTTTTTGCGTTGAAAACTCATTCGAATTTTAGATCTCGCACAAAATACTATGCATTATATTATATAGGGAAAGTGAAAACGAACCTCCCATAGAAATAGCATTATGCAGACGATATTTTTTCTTCAAATTCATGTGAAGAAAAATATATCATATTGCTAATAATGGAATTAAATCCAAAGTGCCTATTTAGCAGACAATTTTCACTTATATATTACCCCACTGCTTTAAAGTCAAACGATTTGGACAAAATTTGGGATGTATAATTTAATATTTCACGCACCTAGTCTGTTGTTGAATGGGATCGGATAAAAATTGCGATGTTGTACTATCAAAATTACCATATAGTATTAATAGACATTAATTGATTTAAAACCAACCAATTTTGTCAACATTTGCATTTGATATTTATTTAGTATAGACGGATATATTTTATGAGAGTAGTCGAATTTGATATCTGGATATCTGTCTCATTTTATATTGATTCATCCGTATACCTAAATTTTATCTGTAACAAAATATCTATTGATTTTTAGTTAGAAAAAAAAAAGATCTAATATGTGTTATTGCTTGACAAAAATGTCCAAAATTCATTAGACTCTATGAGTAGTCATATGTTGGAGACATCAGATTTTTTTGAAGTTTGCAACTTCTCCATGATGACATATACTATCTAACTAAAATACAATACAGTAGCCAACTTCACTTGTGTATAAAGCTGTCGGAAGAGTGAGCTGTCATTGGATATTTCAGGAAGCATTCCACCTCTTCTTAGAATCGAACAGTTTTGCATCTTTACGATTCTCCTTTGTTGCTATGGCAATAGCATCCAAGCTTGAGTGCTAATGCGCGCGGTATCCTGCCGCGTGCTTTACGGTGCATAAATCGTGCCTGTTGATGAATGCTAGCCCAGAATTAGGGCAGACGGACTAAAACATGAAAAATCTATTTGATTCTTTTCCGGGAACAACTATCAGCCACAATGCACAGATAAATTTAGCTGATATTACGAATTTACAGCGAGTTGCATAACTGCATCTCCAAGACTATGTTGTATTGGTTTCAATAGCTTGTGTTATTTTAGAAAAGTGTAGTTTAAAATTTTATATTTAACAGATTGATTGCAACGGGGGAGGGTGTATTTAATTTAAGTTCGACCCCGGACGCCAAGGTCTTTCAATAGAAAAATGTGGAATTATGATTTTTTGATACATTGTGTCAAAATTAGTCTTGTTTTTGAAAACTAAATATCGCTGAAGTTTCCACCGACATCAAGGGTTTTAATGGACTTTCCATAGATGCCTAATACGCATAATTACTGCGTATTTGCTATGAGAATAGTCGTAGTTGGCTTTATAGATCGATCCGTCAAATACGAGATAACTCGTAGAAGGACAATCAACTATGCGAGGTATCTCGCATTCTCGCAACAACGTGTTAATTATTAAGAAAAACTTGAACAACGTATAAAAGCACAAATAAAACAACAATGCAACATACAGTTGTTTCGAAGATACGCATTGTCAGTGCAAGAGAACCAAGAAATCCGATGTGCGAAAGAGGAATGGGTACAAAAGAAAGAAGCAGTGGGATTATATACCCAAGCCCTGAATTAGGAGAGAACTGTAGTATCGGTATTTTATAGGTTCTTAATTTTTCTGTTTTAAATGTATTTTCGTGCTGAATTTGAGAGTATAATATATTCTGTTCTAAATGTTCGTCTCAGTGCGAAAGAACCCGCACTCTGTACTGACTTTCATTTTGCGATTTCATTTCCGAATTCGGAGAGAGTCCGTTGTGGTAGATGTATTAGTTATATAGTGTATTAGATGTATTAGTGTTTAGATGTATTAGTTTTTTGTTTGATTCTTCTTCGGCGGGCTGGTTTGAAACGAGGTACATGTCGCTCGCCTTGGATAGGAGAGTTTTTTTGATGGCGTGATGTTTCTCTGACGTCACGACAGTAGCGGGGTGTAAAACGGACGCTATCGTTTCGTAGAGATGGAACAAAGCGGGCGTTCGAGATAGACCTACAGAAGGCCCAGTCTAAATTTTATAAAATTCTGAATTTGAAAATAAAAATGTAATCCCATCTCACTTTGGCCACCAAAATCAGCTGATATTCTGTAAGTAAAATTTAACCATTTTAAGAAAAGATTGTTTAGTAAATATGATACGTAAAGAAACAATTCGACTTTTATGCCAACTGAATTAAACTTGATCAATACCTTCAAATGCTGAAAATATGTTTCTGTGTGAAATTGTTTTATTGAAATATGAAATCAAGAGAAATTTAATTTTTCTATACATTTTTTATAATACTATAATATTGATGTTATTTGTTATAATATTGATACATATATGATTTAACATATAAAATTTTAACATCAAAAGTTTGGTAATTATTCGTCTCCCTTGTCATATTTTAATATTCCAGCCATTTGTGGGTCCTGGCGCCCATCACAAGAGAAGACGAACCACTGGGTTGTATGAACCACTATCCAGCGTTTACAAGTTGGTGCCCGTTCCCTTTGCTTCCCTGAGCGCTGGAATATTTGTTTCCATTTCAAAATTCAGTTTTATTTTCTGTTCTAAAATTTATTCTTGTTTACATGCCAAATGATTTTCTGAGACATGAATTTTTCTTGAAGTATAACAGTGATTGAACTAGAAACGTTTTATTTGAAATATCAAGTTGTTTAAAAATATGTTACGCATGTGTCGTGGTCCTTTTCAGGCCACCGAAGTAAGTTATTTTTCTGTTGAAAATTTTTGAAACACAATTGTTGATCAATTATATTAAAAAAAAAAATAAAATAAAGAAAGCAAGCATATTTTTCTCCTCGACTATTTTGGACCTGCTACGATTCAAATTTAAATACCTTTGAAAACTTTATCATGTCGGGTAGACAGGTTAGAAAAAAGAGAAATTTGAGGAGCAATTCTCAAAACGTAAAATAACGTCAGGCAAGCTTCTCATTCGCCTCCGCGTTCGTCTCCACAGCTTTGAAGATCTGCTTCCGTAAGTACCACTGGTGCTCACGGAAAATGGTTTGAATTCCTAGGCTAAAAAATTCAAACAATTTTGAAAACTTAATTTCTGTCCTGAAGGGTAATTTTGAATCAAAGGAAGATATGGCAAAGAAGATCGCAGATCTTGTCAATCTAAAACAGAAGTACTGAGAAGCTGTTAAACAGTTCGCAGCAAGAATTGAAGCCGAATCTTAAATAGAGGTTCCGGAAGCATTAGATAAAGACAAAGAGAATTCCATGAGAAGAGCACTTTTAAAAAATTCTTTCATTAGAGGACTTAGCAGTGAATTTAGGAAATTGGGTTTAGCTTTGGCTCAGAATCCGGAAACTTTTGAAACGACAAGAGACTTGGCAGTTTTGGAAGAAAAATTTCAAAAAGGAAATGAGGAACAACCTGAAGAAGTAAATGCAGTTGCGAAAGGGAATAGTGATAGTTATAGAATTAATAATTTGAAAACACAGTTAGAAATTCAAAATAAATAATTAGAAGAATTGAAGAAGGAACTAGAAAGAAGAGTCAGAAAGGAAAGAAATTTGGAAGCTGAAAAAAGAGAAAATTGAGAAGAAAATGAATTGGACAGAAAACAATTATTTAAATATTCTAGAATACTAAAAAAACCTATCAAAGAGTTGTAAAACCATATATAAGTCCAGGAAGCAGAAATAGATGGTTTATTTGAGAAAGAAGAATTCCAGCTGTCCCAAAGAGAGAAGAAAGCAGACATAGTAATTACAGGGAAGTAAATCAACCGAGAGGATTCAGAAATTATAGAAAACTTGGAGAAATGATGAATCCTGTTCCTACTACCCATGAGCTAGAGGAAACAATAATAGAAGAGACAATTTTGACAATTATAAAAGTAATTGGAATTTTAGAAGAAACAACAATAATTCATACGGTAACACAAATAATTCTAGAATTGGAAGAAATTTTTATGCAAATAGGCCAAGAAATCAAGAAAATTTTGGAAATTCAGCTCAGAATACAACTCAAAAATATGAAAATTTTTCTGAAAATGATTCTTATGAAATTAGCACTATAGTGCAAAATGGTTCACATAATTTTCACATGTTTCCAATTATTGCTACAAAATTAACAGGAAATTCTATAAACATGCTTATTGACACAGGGTCAAGCATCAATATAACATATGAAGAAATCCTAAATTTATTAGATAAGAGTAAATATAAAGTACATAAGAAACCTGCGGTGTTACTTGGATTTAACGATAGAGATACCATAGTGGAATATCAAATTTTTATTCAAATTTCTTTGCAAAATAAAAAATTCATTGTGGAATTTTGAGTCCTGAAATCTCGAGCACCAACAAATTATAAGGATATCATTGTTATTGACTTCGAAAATAACAAAATGATAATTTTAAATCAACAAATTCAGTTTGGGAGCTGAGAAAATTATTCTAATCAATTTATATATCATGCAAATGTGTGTAGCATACAAGAAGATGATTATTTAGAGAGTAGGAATTTATTTGTAAATATTGATGAAAATTCTGCTCAAAGAGTTGTAAGAGAGCATGACAGACAAATTTTTAGTGAAGAAAATTACAGAAAACCAAGCTCTAAAAATGTAAATAACATGAGTATGCAAGCAAGGCATACACGAATACCTGATTTTTTGACCAGTCCAAACAATTCGGTTTTGGAACAACCTTGCTACAGTGATACAGGAGTTCTTGACTCAAATGAAAAACAATTCAAAAGAAAACGTAAAATTAAAGAAGACAAACCTATTATTGCAAGAGTTATCAGAAATGCAGTTTGAAACCATTTGAAGACTCTTTTATCAAAATTAGGGTTAACCATAAATTTAAGGAAAATGAAACAATTTTAGTGGAACCGCTTGACGACGAAAGAGAAATTTTTGTGGAAAGAGCTGTTTACAAGCCCCATCAAAAAGATTTCTTATATGCCAGAGTTACGAATCCTTCAGGAAATCTCATTATTGTAAATAAAAGGATGGAAATTATAAAACTATAAGTTATCGAGGAAGTGAAAACTTTTTTTGTAAATTCAGTAACTGAACAAGTTCTTATTGAAAATTGTTAGAGATTTGAAACATGGAGTGGAGAGTTTGATTTAAGTCACATGTATGGAGATAAAAAGAGGAAGTTATTCGAACTTTTAAAAAAATATAGAGATGTTTTCGCAAGGTCGGTTTCTGAAATTGAAGTATGCGACACGATACTTCACAAAATAAATTTGACTATTGAGGTACCTGTTAGACAAAATTCGTATAGATTACCACATCATCTTCAGGAAGAATTAAATAAGCAAGTTACTGAACTTTTGGATGCAAAAATTATTAGACCAAGCACATCACCTTATAATTCAATAACAAATCAGATGGAACATACAGTTTGGTTTGTGATTTTCGGAAAATCAATGACATCATGGTTAGTGAAAATTTTCCTATTCTCAATATTGGAGAACTTATTGATAACTTATCTGGCGCAATGTATTTTTCGACTCTAGATTTGGCTTCGGGATTTTATCAGTTATGCATGAATCCAAATGATTGCGATCAACCCCTAAAGGTCACTATGAGTGGTTCAAAACTCCTTAGGGTTCAAAAATGCCCCTGCATCTTTTCAAAGATTGATGTCATTGGTTTTGGCGTATCCAATATTTATATTGATGACATTGTGGTTGCATCAAAATCTTTCGAAGAGCGCCTTGAGAAATTGGAACAAGTTTTTATAAAATTAAAGGAACACCATCTAAAATTGAAACCTTCTAAATGCTATTTCTTTAAGAAAACAATCAAGTACCTTGAATTCTTAATGTTCTATGGAAAAGTACAACCAGATCCTCAAAATGTTGAAACTATTCAGAAATTTACAGTTCCTAATTCAATCAAGAATGTTAGACAATTTTTGGGTCTAACTGGTTTTTATAGGAAATTTGTAAAAGATTATGAAGAAATTTCTTTACCTTTGACAAACAATTTGGAAACAAAACAATGCGAAAAATTTAAGTGAAGTGAAGAAGCACAAAATTCATTTGATGTTTTAAAACAGAAACTTTTGAAAGAGCTAGTTTTGACTTTAACAGATTTTGAAAAACCTTTCATTTTTCACACAGATGCCTCAAAGCATTCCTTGGGAGCTTACATTTCGCAGATGGATGATGGTGGGTTTTTGCACCTTGTTGCTTTTGCAAGCAGGAAGCTAAATGAAGCTGAAACTATATACAGTGTTGTTGAGCGTGAAGCTTTGGCTGTTGTCTGGGCAACTAATTACTATAAATATTATTTGATAGGAAGTCATTTTACCATATACTGTGATCAACAATCTTTATCGTTTATATTCAAATTTAAGGATCCTACTTCCAGACTTTCACGTTGGATTGCCACTTTGTCACAATTTGACTATAGGATAATACACAAGCCTGGAAAAGCAAATATTGTTGCAGATTATTTGTCTAGATGTGTGGGTGAAAAAGAAAATCCTTTGACAAAAAATTCTTCTAATGCTAAAAGTAAATCTAAAGCTCCAAATCCAAAGAAAGATAATAATTTACAGAAACAGAAATCTTCTGATAATGGGGAAATTCAACAAGTTAATGTAGTAAATAGAAATTTAAGTACAGAGGAAAATAATCAATAAAATCAAGAGGTTGAACAATGGTCAGTAGAAACAATATTATTTACTAGAATTTGTAATGCACAGAAAACTGATGCCAGGTGCAACAAAATCAAAAGCTTTCTGGAGAAAAATGCAGTAACATATCCTCAAAGGCTGACATTTTTCGAGAAAGATAATGCTCTGTGGTGCACACACAAATATCCGAAAAGGAGACAAGAATACAATGAGAGATTAGTAATCCCACAGACTTTGGTTTCTGAAATACTACGGCTTCATCATGATTGTCCAACATTTTCCCACTGTGGTTTTTGGAAGAATCTTGTCTTCCATTAGCAAAAGATACTATTGGCAGGATATATATAGCCGAACGCAAAATTATGTGAGTTCCTGTGACATTCGTGTAATCAATTATGGATTTAGAAATAACAAGGCACCAGTACAAAAATTTAGTTCATCTGATTTTCCCTTTCCAAAGAGTAGCAATGGACCGTATAGGTCCTTTTCCAATATCCAATTCTGAAAACAATATATTTTGGTTATCACAGATTATTTTACCAGATGGGCTGAAGCATACCGATTGGCTTCTATTACTTCGGAGAGGATTTTGGAATGTTTGGAGAGATTTATTGCTTCACACAGAATTCCCCATCATATAGTAACGGACAGAGGATCTAATTTTATTTCAAGAGCTGCACAGACCTTGTATAAGAAGTTATAAATAATAATAATTAAGCACACTACTACTAGTTTCCATCCCCAGTCTGACGGTTTGTGCGAAAGAGCAAATAAAACTCTTCTGAGAAGTCTGAAGAATCTACTAGCTGTTAAAGAAAAAGATGATTGACGTTCTTTTCCTTTTGCCATTTTGGCCCAGAGAAATGCTACTCATGCATCTACTGGAGAAACACCTGCTTATCTTGTTTATGGCGGAGATCTGTCTGTGCATAATACTCTTCTAACTAGTTTTAAAAATTCTAAGTATGATTCAGTATCTGATTATGGTCAAGACTTGGAGTACAGACTTAAAAAAAATTATGAAATTGTTAAAATTAATTTAGACAAGGCACAAGAAGAACAGATGCAGCAACAACATAAAAGAGCGAAGTAACCTATGATAAATGAAGGTGATCTAGTGTATCTGTATACTCCATTTTTGCCACAAACCCTGTTCAAGAACCTTACTTCATATAATAAAGGTCTATTTAAAGTTATTAAGAAAATTTCTCCAGTTAATTTTATGTGATGAATCCAAAGAACGAGCAAAGAGTGCATGTAAACAGACTTACATTGACCTGCGTTATTATCAAATTCGAATGACTTTCACCAACCCTCATCCTGTGTTCCAGTCAACATAAACAAACAATCTTCTTCTTCCAATTAAACAAAGTATACTAATAATAGATGCGGAGTTATTTATAGTAAAAATTTTAACCAGCGACTACCAAGAGTGAACAGCAGATATTTCTTGAGACAATTTAATTAATACAGTTCTACAGTTCTTTACACAATAATGCTAAATTTTTTTTCCATGTTGCAAAATTCTGATGTTTATAAAATTTGTTTTTAAAACAAAATATTACTTTAATTGGTTGTGCAGTTTGTTAATTGTAAAGCCTAAAATTAAAATCTAATTGATTGTTGTGTATAATCATTGAAATTTATTGATTTATTGTTGAAATTCATTACTGTTTATTTGAAATATTTTATTACTCAAATTTTCTGATCAATTGTAATGGAAGTTTGATTTCATCTGTGAAACATGCTTCATCTGCGAAATACAAAATTTTTATTTTACTTTTTGAAATTGTATGTATTTATAATCTTTTGAAATTTGAGAAAATTGAATAATTTCTGAAAGCTTATTATTTCAACATTTTTTTAAGAACTCTGTGATATTACTGGAACTTTTTGAATTGGAATCAAAAACTCTTTTAAATTTGAACAATGAATCTAAATTTTTGAATTTCAAGTGATTTTGCAGGTGAAATAATTAAGAAATTTTCTTGAGAGAATCTCTGATTTGATGTATGACTTTTTTTTAGCTTCGCTTTGTCCTGAGGTTGTGCTGGAGCCTCTGATGCCTCTGATTTCTATGAAATAATATTTGGATTTGTGAGAAGTTTAATTTCGAGTACTTATATTTTTCAAAACATGATTTTGACAAACTTTTTTTAACAACTTACCTGATTTGACAAACTTTTGAAAATTTGCATATTTCGATAAACCTTTTCAAATATTATTTATACTTTTTTGATTGTATTTTTGAATGTGTTTTAACATTTCTTTTCCTCCTTGTGAAGGATCCTTTAGTAGACTGGACAGCCTTGTGTCCCCTTTTGGCTTGCTTTTTGGATGTTTGTACTCTTGGACTAAGGGGATCCTGATCAAGTCTCTGGACTCTTTGAGTGGTGTGGTGGTGTGGACGCCCCCCTCCCATTTTTTAAATTATTTGCTGCAGTTGCTGCTCTGAAGTTCGCCCTGCTGGAGGCGGTGCTTCTACAGGATTCTCTTGAGAAAAGTTTTCTCTATACGTTCGAAAATTTTTCGTCCGGAGAGGGAGGAGGATATTGTAAAATCGATATTTTATAGGTTCTTAATTTTTCTGTTTTAAATGTATTTTCGTGCTGAATGTGAGTGCAGGGCCCCCACAAAGAGAGGGTGGGTCAGTTAGGACCACGGTACTGGGGCCCGGCGAACAATAGGGAACCGTGGAAATATATTTTCTCAGCATTATTTGTGCATATGAATATGGAATAAAAAATATTTTATTATGCAATATCGCATATTTTACGCAAGTATGAAATTACAAGTATAGAATAGATTTAAAGCAACCGCAAGTTCTTTAAAACAATAAAAAAAACCCAAAGAATTGTAAAAATTAAGCACATGTTACGGTAAGCAACACGTGACACGTTTTATTTCTTTGATTCCATATGTTTCAAAAAAAGGAAAAAAAAGACGGCGTCCGTAACATACAAGGAATACGCTATCCCTCCCATCAATAAGGGATCAGATAATCCGGTAAGAAAATAATAGATAATACTCCACATAAATTGGCCAGCTTTGAAGGAAGGGCTACAAAGCATGTCCCAGGGTAATAAAAGTAACATTTTGCTATTTAGCTTCGAAAATTTGCAAGTATTGAACTGATAAAATAAATGCCTTTACAACAAGAAAAGAAAAGTCCTCCACAGAGATTCATATCTTTGTGTATAGGAGTCTTTTTCACTCCCATACAGATGAGATAAGATCTTATGTGAACGGCCAGTTGTCCTAAAGTAATTAACACATCAGGGGGGGGGGGGGTCCAGGTCCAGTCTACCGACAATATCTACGCTCTTTTGTAGCAGAAAATTCTGGGTATTTGGCAATGGATGGGATGACCTTATTTCCAGCTCTCAAGTTCTGTAGTAGATACCTGAAGGGAGAGTGTTGTGTTTTATCCTGGGGAAACCAAGTGGTCAGCATTGAAGACCTTTTGTCTAACAGAATGTCCCTAAGCAATGTAGCAATGTTCATCTGAGTGGATCCTCTAGAAACGAATAGATACCTTGGCCTAATCCGATGAAACTGTGTGTTCGTTTGCAAGATTTTGTAACTCGTATAAATTCTTCAATATTTGTAATTAATAGAAAATTGTTTTGCACAGGGGCCTGATATTGAGGTTTGTTTGAATTCTTATATTTTTTCAGTATTATTTTTAATTGCCTTAAAAATATTGATCTTAGATTCAACGTTATTTATTTTATCAGAATACTATACAGTTCTGTAAAATTAATCTATACATTTAAAATTTGTATAAAACTTTTGGATGAATTTACTTATTGAGAACATCCCTGAAAACGTACAAACCAGTAATTTATTAATATATATGAGTACAACGCAGATTGAAATAATGAAACAGAATGTCGTACGATTATTTCAATCGTGTAAACATCAGAATCCTATTAATTTTCAGTGAGGTCGGACCAGGAGAAGGCTTTTTCAATTATTTATTCTTAACATTGCAAAGACATGTGAAATATCCATGTTACCAATATATGTAGAGAAATGGCCGCTTACTATGGAATTTCTTTTTATATAAAAATGCAAATGACATCATTTATAGGATGTTCCATCATCCAGATATTGCATGTTTTTTTTTATCTAAGTTTAAAAAATTATAAAAATGTTAAATATGGCACTTATTACCAATTGGGTGGTTAATTTAAGTACTTTTAACCAGAAATGAATTAAAAATATATTTAGGTTCTATCCTAAACCACTTTTGAGGTATTAGAAATATTACTTTTCCTACAACGAGCGTGATATCTCTCAAAATAATTAAATAAATGCGATTAGGTATACTTATTTTAATCAGTGTCAGCATAAGATCTATTTATTTTCAACGAGTTTGCATCATAAGGAAGTTCTGTTATTTTATTATTTATGAATATCATAATATTTTCATTTGCTGGGAAGTTTTTTGTTAGATACATCAGATGTTTTAGTTATTCTGAATATATTTTTTGGCTGTGAATATATTTTTTGTTCTCTGAGTAGTAAATAAAACAATTAAAATTTACAGAAAATTTGTAGATTCTTTCAAATTATCAAATAACTCGAGAAATTTTTTGCAGCTGATGTATTGTTGAACCTGTCATACTACTGTAGAGGGCAGGAAGAATGAAAATTAATCATACTAGAAGGCCGTAAGATGAAGATAGGTCACTTTTCTTCGCCGGTGCATGTTTATATACTACTAAAATTAATTACTCAGAGTTGCCCGGGTTCTAGATAAGCTTCCGCTAATTAAATAATACATGCAGATAGAAACCACTCAATCTGCAAATCGCTTCCTTCTTTTGTTCCGCAACCGTAGAAAGCAGGAAATAAATAAATAAAAGAAACAAAATGAAATCATTTCTCTAGACGAGAAGGCTTAAACTGCATCGTGGGTTCCAAGGCTTTGAGGGGCATGCGCACAAATGTCCCCAGGGAGAAAAATAGTATACACATTTCATTAACGATATCTACAATTTTAAATTTTATGCGTTTGCTTAAAAATTCACAGCAAATAAAATAATGTAATAATTAAAAATATTTCCGTTAGAATACGGGGATATACACACATGTTTAAGTATCAAATAATCTAAAATATACAAATTTCGATATATTTTAAAATAAATTTAAAGGAATTGTCCTACGGGTTCAGTTCAAACATTGTTAGAAAAAACGTTGTTCGATCTTTCGATGGTGTCAAAATAAAAACTCTGCAATAACATTTTCGATCGCTAAGGAACCGATTTTTGTGAAAATCGCTCAAAATCGTGATTCAATATAAAAGAACTAAAAAACTAATATAAATTAAAAACAATTCATCGAGTAGAATTCGTCGAGTCGTCCTGGAGCGCCTTTGTACCATATTCCGTCGCTGTCCGCAGCTTAGATTTCTCGCTACAGACTACACACATGCCTTCTTATATTTTTAACTTTTTCGTACTCCTATGGAGTGCTGATTTGAAGAAAATTAGAGACCAACTGATTTAGAAGATCCAAGTTACTATTACACATTATTAAAAAATCTGATGTGGGCAACACATGACTTTCCTTATATAATGTAATGAATTTGCTACTTTTACAGTAAAAAAATGGGTTTTTCTTATAGTAGATACTAATATTTCCAAGATATTGAATTTTCGACAATTAGTCGTCATTTTCACTGATTTACCGGCATTTTTATCCATTTGGCGAGATTTTCGTTAAATTGGCAACATTTCAAAAAGTCGCCAAGTTGGCGACATTCCGCCAAATTTGTCGCCAAAATCTCGCCAAACGCTATGGACGGAGAAATAAGTTATTCTTACAGCAGATAACTGACTATTGGCGTTCAAATGCAAATGCATAACTCAAAGTATCTTTTTCCATGAATGGAACGATCTAGATCCACGAGAATGATGTCACCCAATTTATCGTATGGTATTACACATGAAAAGTGAACATGTTTCTCAATAGGAAATATTTTTTTTATTTTATATGACTTTTTGATAATTTTTGAAAAATGTGCAATATCTCAAGAACGGATTATGTTAGCGTTCTAAAATTTATGCCAATCGTTTTCTAATGAAAAATTACATAAGAAATGTCTATTTACGTAACTTTATTAGTGGTTTTAATTTTTTGACGATTTTTTCAAAATTTTATTCGAAAATTTAGGGGGGTTCTGAACATTCGATTGCGTATAAAAACAATAGGCTTCCAGTGTTTACAGATTGTGATTTTTGTACCAAATTTGGTTCGAATCGGTCCATTAGTTCGTCAGTTATCGTCTCCACAGACTCACTGACACACACACACACACACATACACACACACACACACACACATACACACACACACACACACACACACAGACATCACCTTAAAACTGTTTGATTCGTGAACAGGGATGCTTGAAACGTGCTCTCCCGTCGAAAACTCGAATTCGAATTTTCGACCCCGTCACAATACTTTCCTTACACATTATGTATATAAGGAAAGTAAAAATTATTTATTGCAACAAGAATATTTGCATATATGAGATTTTGATATGAAAAATCGATTGATACAGAAGATCAAGTGTGTTTTATCTGCATATCCTGCTTTTGTTAAAAGAGTGGCAATAGGAATAAAAGTTATTTTGGATAGATCTTTTTTTACTTTATTGATGAATATATATTTACATTTTCATTTCACTACATGATTGTTTTTTCTACTGTGTTTTACTATTTTGTAATTAGAGAATTCAACTTTAAATTATTTAAAAAGACTGAGCAAAAATTATTTTACTAAAGTTAACTTTGGCGAAAATGTGTTGGATACATGGAAGTGTGTGTGTGTGTGTGTGGGGGGGGGGGGGGTAATCACTCCCTTAATATACATGGGTCCCCCATCACTACTTGGTACCCTGTCCCACAATTTGATGTGGGGGTCTGTGTGAGTGTATGATATATTCTGTTTTAAATGTTCATCTGAGTGCGAAAAACCCGTACACTGTACTTACTTTCATTTTGCGATTTCCCTTCCGCATACGGAGAGAGTACGTTGTGGTAGATTCTATTAGTTATATAGTGTATTAGATGTATTAGTTTTTTGCTTGATTCTTTTTCGGCGCGCCGGTTTGAAGCGAGGTACATGTCGCTCGTCTTTGATAGGAGAGTGTTTTTGATGACGTGATGTTTCTCTGACGTTACGACGGTACCAGTGTAAAAAGAACGCTATCGTTTCTTGGAGATGGAACAAAGCGGGCGTTCGAGATGGACCTACAGAAGACCTAGTCTAAATTTTTATAAAATTCTAAATTTGAAAATATAAATGTAATCCCATCTCACTTTGGCCACCAAAATCAGCTGATATTCTATAAGTAAAATTTAACCATTTTAAGAATAGATTGTTTAGTAAATATGAGATACAAAGAAACAATTCGGATTTTATGCCCATCGAATTAAACTTGCTCAATACCTTCAAATGCTGAAAATATGTTTCTGTGTGAATTTGTTTTATTGAAATATGAAACCAGGAGACATTTGATTTTTCTATACATTTGTTATAATACTATTAAATTGATATATATATATATATATATGATTCAATATATTAAGTAAAGAATTTAAACATCAAAAGTTTGGTAATTATACTGTCTCCCTTGCCATATTTTAATATTCCAGCCATTGGCGGGTCTTGGCGCCCATCAACAGAGACAGCGAACCACTGGGTTCTATAAACCACTATTACGGATAAATTCAGTATTTACAAGTTAGTGCCTTTATGACTTTACAGATTCTGACTTTACAGAACCAAGTAGTATGAAGAACAGACCAGTCAATCTGAAGTAGCGCACAAGTAGTACACAAGATTGACGTGCGCAAAAATACAACAGGAATATCTGAGCAAGACGAGTCAATTCAGAACAAGAATAACTGAGAGCCATAAAACTGAAAAAAGGTTAATAAGCACAAAAGAATCCCAAAGGAATAGAACAAAGGAAGGAGGGGGGGGGGGAGTGCAGGGCATTTTGCCAGACCGCAGACAAAAATAGAGTACAGGACAAGCCATTAACTAAATTACTGGAATTTTTATGGATATAGAAGGAGAAGGCTTCAAAGAAATCAAGACCGCAGATCAATGTGCATTTTTGCATGATCCTTGCTGAAGAAAACTCAAAACAGTGGTTAAATTGATAACAATGCTGATCAGTTGAAGATTTATTAAAAATCTGCTTTTTGACATAGTTTTCATAGTTCTCAATACGAAATGTTAAAGCACATTTAGTTTGATCCATATAAGAAAAATCACGTTGCAGATACACTGTAAATGCCCCAACTATCAAGAATTTCTAAAGGATTAGAAAATCTGAGTTTATTAGAAGATTTAAAAGCATTATTGAAATATAATTTGTTAGGGATTTTAGCAATCTGTTGACTGATTATTGAAAAAAAAGGTAAAATGATAGTGTCATTGAAATCTTTTTCTGAAGTTAGTGTGGAGAAAGGTTTAGACATTTTTTGAATTGCGCGATCAACAATATTGGGGGAAGAAATCCCGATTAGCAGCGACAGCTCTTTAAATAATTGATCTCAGAGTCGAACAAATCCATAATAGAACAAACGTTCAATGCACGATAGACAAAAGTATTGAAAGCAGAAATCTTTTGGTTAGGCGGATGGTAGGAATTTTTATGTGGAGGCAGAGAAACCGAAAAATGTTTACGAAAGATCGTTGTGATTGGC
This sequence comes from Amaurobius ferox, assembly GCA_951213105.1. Taxonomy (NCBI): domain Eukaryota; kingdom Metazoa; phylum Arthropoda; class Arachnida; order Araneae; family Amaurobiidae; genus Amaurobius; species Amaurobius ferox. The sequence continues at coordinate 100,346 of OX578152.1, forward strand.
TGGACGGGTTTTCAAACTGCTTTCTGATTAGCTCTCTCCGAATTCAGGGCTTAGGTATGTAATTTCCTGCTTCTTTCTTTTGCACCCATTCATCTTTTGGACTTCGGGTTTGTTGGTTCTCTTCCAATGAAGAAGGGGATCCAGAGTATCACCGAAACATCTGTATGTTGCATTGTTATATTAGTATTTGTGCTTCTCTACGTTGCTCAAGTTTTCGTTGTCCTTCGCACAAAGAGCATTGTACTTAGTGTTGATTATTATTCAGGATGTTAATGGAAAACAATTGTACTGTAAAAAATCTGATATGAGTGTCCATGACTTTTTCTACCAACCGTAATGAATCTCGATGTGATGATCTCTTGAAACAAATAAAATATTTCCACGAAATTTGTTGCTTTTTACTTAATCGGAAATAAATAAATGGCAATGGTGGAAGGGTGAAATTGATGCAATTTTAACATTGTATTTTCTACTCTGCAGTAGATCCACTCGACCGAATCACGCTGAACTTTCCTATCTACCTTTGTTGTTGTGCAATTTTTGCGCCCACGTAGCGCTAGCAGCACTAGTTAAAAGACTGATTGCTATAAAAACTGGTAGCTATATTTAGTAATCGTTGGCAATGGGCATAAATTGTAATTACTGCTATTTCAAAATGTGGACACAATTTTATTACTTGTTAAGTAAACAAATTGCTGACTCGCCAAGAATAGAATAAAATAAATAAAAGAATTCATAAAAGTTTTATTTCACAATTCTTGCATATGTCTCTGATGTGCTTGCGTTATATCATAAGCTTCTGATGAAGGGCATTTTACGTTCGAAAGCGGTAATGCCATCAATATATAATTTAAGTCCTTAATTGTGAAATAAAACGTTTACAAGTTTTTCTTATTTTATTACTGGTTATTTTCTCATACTATTGTACATCGAGACTGCTGTTTACATAAAAAATTTCGAATTTGACGGACAAGCACGTTTTAAGACCTCCTCAAACTATTTCGCACATAAGATGTCCCTGTGTGTGTTTATATTTGCGTGTATATTTGTATGTATGTGTATATATTTGTGTATATGTGTCTATATGTGTGTACATTTATATGTATGTAAGTATGTATGTATGTATGTATGTATGAAAATACACTCTGTTGCAAAAGAATATATGCACCTATAAAAACTGGAGCTACAGTCCCGAAATTCGACATGCAAAGGTCGTTTCAAGAGTTATGCAAATGATCAAACTGACAGTTCCAATCATGTTATAGGACTGATACAACACGCATGAAAATGACGCATCGTGCAGCATTTAAAACGACCAGTATTCTCATTCATGGGCAATTAGTGTGAGGCCAGAATATGTCCTCACATGAGACATTTTTATTTCAATATTTATGGTGCATAGAACGGCTAACAAAGGTTTTAGTCTAGCTGGCGCCGGAGTTTACAACAACGTGAACTTTTAGGTCAAATACCATAAATTTGGGTGTCCCAGGCCAAAGGGGCTGAGAGGGGTCTTGATAAATATCAAGTGATGCCATTGGGTTCAGAAGAACCAATGAGCGCCAAGGAGAAGAAGGGCGGTGCTACATCCCCCCCCCCCCCGCCGAAGGAACCACAAGTCACACCGATACGAAATGTTGCAGAAGTCACTCGGATACGAAATGTTGCAGAAGTCACTCGGATACGAAATGTTGTAGAAGTCACTCGGATACGAAATGTTGTAGAAGTCACTCGGATACGAAATGTTGTAGAAAAAACTCTGATACGAAATGTTGCAGAAGTAAGTCTGACACGAAATATGTGGTTGCAAGAAGTTTCATACGAAGTGTTGTTGAAAGGAGTTTGACAAAAGGAGCGAAGCGAACATGACCTAGCAGAGATGACTTAGGAGTTGCATTTATAGTATGCAGATATAAAGTATCAGTCGAAGTGAGATATACGAGGAGGAGCCACACACCGCAGAGTTATGGCAGTATAAGACTGATGCAAGCGAGATGATGAGCCCAAGTCTAAACTGGAAGGTGTGTGCTCTGATGTTACTGGTCCTAGACACCTTCGTAAAATTAATATTTCTGGTCGTATCTCCCCTAGCTAAAATAGTTAAATGAAAATTGATAATAAATGAGAAATGATATAAATGATAAATTGTTGTTGATGTTAAATTGATGTGGTTAATAAATTATATTGTTTAAGTTTTAAATAGTCTAATCTTTTGATATTAATTAATAATTCTTTTCAGGACTTACACAAAAGGTAAAAATAATTGGAGGGTTATTGCGGCACAACAACGGACGATGTACGTTTAAATGTTAATTCCTATTTATGAGATCAACGGCCATGTTTTCAACAATTAATAATATTAATATAATCTTTAAACGTAACCATTTCAATCTACGTCCCACAATTAGAACTAGATTTTCTGCTTTGATACAGAAAGTTGTAAGAAAAGATGTCTTTGAGACTTACTCGTTGGCGACAGTGGACCAGAGAAAACACATGTAACCGTCTCAGAAGGTCAGGATGCCTCAGACAGACAACTTCTCAAGAGGATCGTGCAGTCAGGAGAGGAGTCACGTCCGCACCAATGGGGTCGCCGTCAGACATTCGATGGTATTTGCCATTCTTCATGTATCCTGTATCAAGGGATACTATTCGGAAACGACTGACAGAAGGTGAGATTATGTGGTGACGTTCATTCAGGCGTCTACCATTGATCTGATCTCTTATTATAGACAAAGCTGTGTCGAACTCGATTAGCCTAGAGAGTGTCCGATTAACGGCATGCTGTCTGTAGCGACGAATCCCACTTCTCTCTCAGTGCTATTGACCGCCACATATGTGTGTGAAGAACTGGCCAGCGTTCTTATCCCACATTTGTTGTTAAGCGGCATACGGCCATCACACGTGGTATGACAGTCTGCGGAGCCATCTTCTGGAACAACCGATCTCCTCTAGTTGTGCTGTAAGCCAATGTCCAGGATATTCTGTAGCCGATTGTTGTCAACCAGTGCTGTCAAACCTCATAGCATTAACAACCAAATTCCATTTACCAACAAGACAACGCTTAGCAATATACTGCATGCCTTTCTCAACAATTTATTCGAGAATTTAATACTCTCTCAGTGCCATCCAAGTTTTCAGACCTATGGCCACTATAACACGTCTAGGACATGCTGCGACGGCAATTGCAGCCTTCTTAGAATATTACTGAATTAGCTGACCAGTTGCAACGTTGCAACACTTGTGCCAGAATCTTCCGCCGAGGGCCATAAGCAACTTAATTGACGCTATGCCGCACCGAATATCGGCTTGTATAGCGACCAGAGGAGGATTTACCACTTACGAAAATGCCATCTTCTTCTTGCCACCATATCTCAATAAAACGTTTTCCCCCAAATTCAAATTATTTATATATATATATATCCTTAAACGATACATATATGCCGAGTTTCGCGGTTATAGCTCACTTTCTTATGGTAGCTATATTTCTTAGCTATTTATAGCTATATTGCTTAGCATCAGAGTGTATATGTATGTGTGTGTAAATATATACATGTGTTTGTGAAAATGTGTGTATGAAAATGTATGTATGTGTGCATATATATATATATATATATATATATATATATATATATATATATATATATATATATATATATATATATACATACATATATATATATATACATATATATATACATACATATATATATAGTATATAGTATATATGTATATACAGTATATACATACACACACACACACACACATATATATATATATTTAGGGTGTACATAATTAAAGTTCCTCTATTCAGTGCTGCATGCAGCTGTAACTATTCATCAGAAAATTATAAAACTTCGGGTACCCCTTAATAAAGGGATGGGAAAGATATTTAGCGAGTCATATAGACATTTATACTCTTCGGTAAAGGAATTGATATGCTTGCAGAGCCAGAACAATTGAATTTTTTAACAGCGATGCATATCGCGTCTTGTTGATAGAGCATGTTACTGATGACGTAGAAGAAGTGCTATCCCAGAATAAATAATGCAGAAAATTCAAACCATACCGTTACTTTTGGAGAATGTAACAGAACCCCTAGGATCGAGCGGGGATTTTGTACAGCCCAAATTCGGCAGTTGTGCCTATTCACTGAGCCGTCCAAATAAAAATACGCTTCATCTGACCACAAGATGTTCCAATGCCATTTATAACCAACCTCACAGCGAGCAAGAAACTGTAGTGATGTAGTGAGAGCGTTAGTCGTGCGTCAAATTCATGTGGAAACAACTGCTGAGAAATTTTAAGTTTGTATTGATAATATCGTAGGATATTCCGGAAGATCTTATGAACAGTAGATGGCATATCCAACACTTTTGCGACACGGCGAACACTAGTGCTGGCCATAAAGTTGAAATCCCTATCCCCTTCCACTTGAACCACAACCTCTTCTGCGATCTATGTAAAAACTGGCTTTCTTCCTCTTCCAAGATGAACAGCCAACGACCTTGCTGCTTCAAATTTCGTTATCATTTTTCGGAGTCCTTTAAAAGCGATTAAACCTGTTCGAGCCCTTTCAAACTCCGAAATTTCCTCAAAACTTCTGTTGCGGAATGGCCGAATCGCTAGACGTCGCTGACATTGAACGCAGTGACGACTGCGTCAGAATTAGCCAGGGTTTAAGTTCAGTTTAAAATTTATTTAGCAAAAAAGATAAAAAATCTTGTTTCATTTTCACATTTTGGATAATCTATTAGCATTTTGCGAAAAATGCGATCGTTGCCGAAACATTGGAACTAGAGAACGAACCTCAACTTGCAGCGCAACTGTCATTCTCTTGTAAAGTAATCGGAAATAATTATTGCGTTTGCAGACGATTTTTATGTACTTGTGGCAACAGCTTTTAATTGTTCATTCTAGTTGGCAGAATTTTGGTTAAAAAACGGTAGAAAGAATTAAAACTCGGAAGAAATAAACGCATAAAGCTGTGGTTTTTCGCACTCATCGTCATTTCTACAGTGAATTGTAGAAGGAATGGCTGGTTTCACAAATCAGGAAAAGGCGGACATGCATTTTATGTATGGTGCTGCGGACGGAAATGCACATAAAGCCCATAGACTCTACTTGAGGCGTTTCCCGCCAAGACGCGTGCCAGACTGAAAAATCTTTCAGTGATTGCATCGATGCCTGTGTGAAACGGACTCCTTTGTCAACGGCATGCATGATACAGGACGTTTCAGGAGTGTGAGGACGCCACAAGTTGTAGAGAACATTCCGCAGAGGATTGAAGATCGTCCGGAAAGCAGCACGCAGGCACTTTCCCATGCCTTAAATGCGTCCCAAAGAACGGTTTACCGAGTATTACTGAACGAAGAATTACACCCCTACCATGCACAGAAAGTGAAAGTCTTGACACCTGCAGATTATCAGCCACGTGTCGATTTTGCATGCTGGTTTCTACAACCGCTGATTTCTGCATGGCAGCGCAGCCTGATTTTAGTGCACATGTTTTATTCACGGACAAATGCACTTTTACTCGTAAGGGCAGTTTTAATATGCCCAATTTTCATGTGTGGGAATCTAGAAATTCCCACGGCACACGTCTACTTCCTTCCAAAAGCATTTCTTCGTAAATGCTTGGGCTGGAATCGTCCATGATCATTTAATTGGCCCATATTTTCTACCATGCCGACTGAACGGCAGAGCATACCTTCTCTTTTTACAGGAGATATTGATACAGTTACTGCAACGTGTTCCTTCCAACATTAAGGCATGTATGTGGTTCCAACACGACGGAGCACCACCCCATTTCAGCGTGGATGTGTGGCACACCTTAGATGTTACATTCCCAGGGCAATGGATTGGTCGGGGTGGTCCCATAGCTTGGCCGACACGATCGCTTGAACTCTCCTGTCTCGACTTTTTCTTATGGGACCAGATGAAAAGTCTCATCTACGATAGCCCCATCGACTCCGATAAGGACCTTGTTGCTAGGATTGCTGTTGCTGCCGGCGTTGTCCAAGATGTGACGGTTGTTTTTGCTATCGTGCGCCGCTCGCTATGTTGCATTTGTGAAGCCTGCATTACTGCTGGTGGTCGCACTTTTGAGCAGTTTCTGTAACGTTGTCTATGCATTCTGCAATTTCTATCAGTAAAACGTACTTCGTACCTACTCAGTCATTTTTGTGTTTCCTATTTTCACAAGATAGTCATCATTTCCTCATTTCATGAGCTACCACCTAGCGGTTCACCTCTTGCGTTATGACCCTGCTTTGTGTGACAAAAATTGCTTGTTTAGATGTGATTTATCACCCCCTAAAGTTTGACTCAAGAGTTCTGACTCACCCTGCATACATACACATATATATACTTACACATATATACACACACATATATATGTACACGAACACACACACATATATATATACACATACATATATATATATACACACACACAAATATATATATATATATATATATAAATACATACAGGGTGTATATAAACTGTTGGCCAAAACTGTTAGGGGTTATGGAACTCACCAAAACAAACAACTTTCACAATACAATCTGGGGTCGGAAAGCAACCGTCGACCCGCGAGAGGGCGCTTTCTCTGGAGTGGATGAAACGTCGCGTCAAAACGGAGAACACAGTGAATCCGCATGCTACACGTTCCAGATGCCACCAGTAAAGATTCTTCGTGAATGTGTGGGTAAGGATTATCCACGACCAATTAATTGTCCTTATCAGTAACCAGACCGCCTAGATGAACAAAAGTACCTCACTTTCCTCCAGCAGGTGCTGCCAGATTTACTACGTGTTGTACCAGCAAATCATCGAGTGATTATGTGGTTCCAACACGACGGAGCGCCAGCATATTATACCAGGATTGTGCGGAACTACGTGGACATTGCTTTTCCGAACAGATGGATTGGTCGTGGTGATTATTCCGTCTCGTAGCCACCCAGATCTCCCGATCTGTCCCGCCTGGATTTTTTTCTATGGGGACAGCTAAAAAGCGCCGTTTACGAGACCCCCATCGAGTCACCAGAGGACCTTGTCGCCTGAATGAGCGTCGCAGCTGCAGACGTTCGTGGAATGCTAGGAATGTTCCAAAGTGTACGCGATTCACTCCGTCGCCGCTGTGACGCCTGTCTCGCAGTTGGTGGTCGTTCATTTGAGCATTTGTTCTGAACATTTTGTCAATAAATTTTCATTATTCGTCTTCATTGTATTCGTCTTCACGTCACTCCATTTTGACCCGACGTTTCATCCACTCCCAGAGAAAGCGCCCTCTCACGGCGCCCTCCTTGCTTTCCGACTCTTAATTGTATTGTGAAAGTTGTTTGTTTTGGTGAGTTCTATAACCCTTTACAGTTCTAACCATCAATTTATATACACCATATATATATATATATATCATTGGACATTAGACTGTTACTACGTTATTTAATTGTATCCGTTCGGATAAATATAAGGATAAACATTACAGTGTCAGGCTGAGGTGAACGTTGTCCCTCCTTTTATCTCCTGATAACAACTTTAAATTTTACAAGTATTTCAGCAGTTCTAAACGTTCTGTTGGTATTCGCTTAGCTGAACATACTCAAGATGATAAAAATGATAAACTGTCTAAGGCTCTTCGTCAGTATGTTAATAACCATACTTTTCATCCTATGTTTGATAAAACTTTCCTTTTAAGCAGTTGCAATAGCCCCGTAATATTTTACTTTATGAATCCCTTTTTATTTAACTTTACCGTGAGTCTATTTGCAATTTTGATCCAGTTCAGACCCTGAGTTATGTTTGGCGACCCGTTCTCGACTTCATGCGTGTCAAACCTTTATATGATTTCCTGAAAATGTATCAATTAATGTAATTTATATTTCGACGACATTCATTTTGGTTATGAACTTTCAACTCTATTGTCATTTGGATTTTATAATTATTTAAATTTTGTATGCCTTGTCTTTTTAAAAAATGTAACAATTGTAAAATCGTAAATTGATGATATGTACATTTTCCCTGGCAGTTATGGCCTATATGTAAGCATTTGTTTGCACCGTATTTCCACTTCACCACTGATGAAGGGCATGGTGATGCCCGAAAGCATATTGGCTATGTAAATTTTGTACATCGAGGTAAGGAGGTTTTATTAAAGGACTTTTAAACTGATTTTTGGTTGCCTTTGAATTTAAAGTTTCTCACTATATTTTTTAGTATGAGGAAGTAAAAATGATCATTTCTGGAATAATGATGGCAAAATATTGTATATGGTAATAATATGTAATTTGAACTATGTCATGGATATGCTCACAGAACCTTAATATAGGAGCGATTTCAGAGTTAGGTTCGCGCTTCCATTGCAGATAACAGCATCTGTGAACCAAGAATATTTTAATAAGAGGAGAAAATAAATAACAATAATAACAGGCTTGCATCACTCCTGCTCATCATGAATTGCGTATTCGGATTGCATAAGTGGACCTAGCAGCGTATGCGCCTGCTAAGCGTCCGAAGTGCTTTACCTGCGCAATGACTCGAAGGTGAGTCTAGCGACCTATGTAAGCCGTACCTGCCCACGTAACAGGTACGATTTTCCTTTGTTTAAGTGATTTCTAAAAAATGTGACTGCAATAAAATAGTGACCGCTCGCTGAGGGCACCGCAGCTAGTGTTATATTGAATACTGATATATAACCTACTCCATGTTGAATTTCATATAAGCATTGCCTTTTAATATTGTCACATATTTATTAGTGAAACGATAAGGTCCTTATTATTTGTTGTTAGATTCACAGAAGTGTGCACTGCAAACATATATATTAAATATGTTTCAAGAAATCTAGAATATTGTAATAAACCGAGGTGTCTCAAGAGAGAATCGAACTATGGATCTCCGAACTCGCCAACTGACACGCTTACTTTTGAGCTACTGGGACTGAATTTCAAGCTCTTATCATCGAATTAAACTATGCATTCTTCTCCCGCTAATGTCAGATTGATGTATAACTGGGAAATCTCACTAACCACCTCCTGCTGTGCCTCCACGTTAGCCTTCTGATATTACTATCTTTACCCAGGTTGGTATCCTGTGTGACCTTTCTCGTTGTGAAGTTGGTGCCCAATATGCCAGAGTCCACTGAATCTGAACTGATAGTACTAGGGTTACTTTAACTGCCCACCCCCATCCCGGGGTGGGACATACAGTGGTTATAGCACGGATCTAATCTACATTATTTATTTGAATGTCCATAAACTAGGAAATGACATCTCGTCAGACCATCGACAGCACGCTTTGAAAAGGGCACGAAGACATATTCAAAGTATTTTTTCATATTTAGAAGAAAATGAACGCTTTTTTTGACTGAATATGCATCCTCTATTGATTAGACAATTGTTCATTAGGATAAAAGGTATTAATTGCATTCCATGATTTAATTATAATGTATGTGATGATTTTATTTTTGTATATATCTTATGTGTTATATCTTATGTATCTTTTGTATATATCTTATGTATATATCATATGTGTTACCATTAGGGAGTTCCACCCATACGTGTTACCACAATTACTCACTCCAGAGTTCTTTTATTTCGAGTAATGATAAGTAATGTGTGTATCATGTATATTGGTTGTTCTGAGAACAAGTAATGTTTGAGTTTTATCATGTTTATGCAAATATGTATATGACTATATTTACCAATAGAAATTAGGTTGTATAGACATATGCCATTGTTTAACATATATTACTTTAGATAGATTCAAATATATGAGTAGAAGTATGCTTTTTAGTATAGTCGAATATCAAATTCCTTGACGAGGCACAGTTAGGTTGTAAACCCAATGGGTTGGCCCCTCGGACACGGCGATTGATTAATTGGTTATAGCATGGGAACTGCGCTCGAACGAGCCGAGTTCATTTACCGGCTACACCCAAATTGTACCTGTGCTCCCCCAGAGACTGGGTACGTCAAATTTGTGGGTTCGTAAGGCCTTCCGAGATGTTGGTAGTAGGGGAAGGAGGGTACGGTTCATGTGGATGCTTCACCCATTGATTTCCAGTCTAAATTGAATGTCACTGTCCCGGCTGTCCGAACAGATACCTTACACCTTTTGGTAAGTCGGACAGTTTGGTTCGAACAACAACAAACAACTACTATTGCAGTTCGACCCTTGTAACTGCACAACACCCTTTGGGCGAGCTGGACGGATTGTGTAATAAGTAAATACCCCCCCCCCTCCCAACATCACTGCACTAACTTGCAGTGTTAATTCGTTCTGGCTCCATTGTAAATATATTGGTGCCGCAATCGGGAATCGAGCCAAGGATCTTCGCGCCTGTCAGCCGACACACTACCGTTGAGCTATTAGGACGGAAACGGAAGCTCTTATCATCAACTCTGCAATATATATTGCTTTTCACTAAGATAAAACAAATATACCCCGTCAATATCTTATATTGTCTGGGATATAATGGAAAACTATGAAGAAAAAATTCTAAATTCCTTGATTCTTATACAAAAGAAATATTTTTGCAAGCATTAGCTCTGAAACAAAAAATTGATTCCCAGCCTAATACTCCCAAGATTCTGAAATCTCTTTAATAGAATCGAATTCGATTGCTCTTTTCTTTGATTTGATGATTTGCAGTTTATCTTTTGAACATTATTACAGAGTAGCTATCATCTACAGATTCTTTCGATTCTTGTTTAAAAGCTCCGCGGTCTTACACGAAAATAAAAGACCCTACTCCTTTGCTCCCACAATTTTGAAAGAAGAAATTGCCTTCTAGCCCATTTTCCAATCTTGATTGCATTTCCCTTTCTTTCAATATTGTTTGTTTTCGTGGTTTGTAAGTCTGCATTTCGCTACCACTTCCTTTTGGCAACATCATGAACGTTTGATTGCTTTTGAGTTACGGACAGCAGATTCCATGATAGGAATAAAACACGTTTGCTTCCAAAAGTATGTGCGAATGCGGTTTGTTGTTTTAGGTTCAAATTATTCAAGACAGCAAATAAATTTTGTCGTAATCGATCATTTGAAGAATCAGCGAAATATTTCAACAAAACTTATTTTTTAAATCGGTAAAATTTTCATTTTAAATATGATATTTTTTTATCTTTTTCTTGTGATCCAAGGCTGCTTTTCAAAAAAAAAAATTTAATTTGGGTCATTTTCTTCAGGGCTAAATTTTTAATGTACTTTAGTCTATCTATAATATAGAACATTTCCTCCTTTAAACTCAGCTACGAAAATCGATTGAAACCTGCAACTCGAAGTAAGTACAAATGCAAAGAGATGTTAAATCGCTTTGCGTTCATTAGACCTTGCATTAGGCTTTTTCATCAGGCATGCAGTAGGCTTTACGAAAGGAAAAGTACGTAAACTCAGACTTAGGTTTTTCCCGATCAAATTTCGTATTGAAAAGCCCTAGACGTACAATGAATGCATGGCACATACTGACGAAAATGTTACATTGCAAAAAATTTAAACCACCAAGCATAAAGATCAGTTAAGTGCAGTTAATCAGAGCATGCAAGCACGAATCTCGTCTCCATTTAATAAAAAAAGATAAAAGGTGAAATCAAAATTTTGTGTGTCAAGTACGATTCCATCTGGGTGGGAACGAACCACAACGCTTTTTACTTCCATATATATGCCTGGGCGCTCTACCAGGAATTTAGTTTTCACTGTACGGGAAATACTCGAATGCAGTCGCGCAGCATTTAAATTTTACTTTATGTACACTTCATTCATTCATTAGTTTAGCAATTTTTATAATCTAGGTGTTTTTGTTTAGGGATATTAAGGTTTTCATCTTCATAACAACTTAAGAAACTGTTGATTGCTATCACCCTAAAGTATTCCTGACCAAGTCAATGTACATTATTGTTCCATAGAGAAAGTATTGTTTTCCCGAAAACTTTCGAAATCGATATTCGGATATATAAGCCTGGTTTCTGACTTTTTAAACCCATTCCAAACACATTTGGAAAGCTATTTGTGTGTGTGTGCGTTTGTGATCGCACCAACATGGACTTTCATGTGTGGACACATTATAGAGAAAATACTAGAACTAGATGATATAGTTTTCAGCCATATTTATGATTATATTTCAAATTATGTGAAGTTTAATATTTTTATAGTGTCGAAAATTATATATTTTTTTAGTATCGAACATTATATATTTTTGTAGTATATATAACTTTCACTAGATACATAGTATAATGTATAGGGGAAGTATTGCAGCGGGGCCAAAAATTAGAATTCGACAGAAGAGCACGTTTCAAGCATCCCTGAACTCAAGCATCCCCGTGTGTGTGTGTGTGTTTACGCGATATCTCACGAACACATGGAGTTTTTCGAATGAAATTTGGTACAAATATTACAATGAATGAATACTAGAATCGAAATGATTTTAAACGCAATTGAATGTTCGAAATACACATATTCTGGAATGAATTTCTGAAAAAATATATTAAAAGATCAGTACCTTCAATAATGTTACGTAAATGATTATTACTTACGTAATTTTTTTTATTAAAAAACGACTGACGCAAACTATAGGACGTTAGCATGAACCTTCTTGAGATATAGCACATGTTTCAAATTAATTATAAAAAGAAAATCACATATATGTAAAAAGTATTAACTGTTGCGAAATATGTTCATTTTTCACGTGTAATATTATGCGATAAATTTGTTAACACCATTCTGACGGACCTAGTTCAATCCATTCAAGAAAGAAGATACTTCATGTAACAGTTTTGTATTGCAACGCCTCATAACTTACAATATTCATTTATATATATGTAAAAGCTCTTCTCTCTGTTTGTCTGTAACGCTTGGCGACAAATTCGGGAAAAATAGCCACTAATTTAGCGAAATATTGTCAACTTTGCAATATTTCGCACCAGAATGATGAAAATATTGTAAAATTTGCACAAATGACACTAACAAAAATGACGCAATATTGATTAATTATTTATTAAAATATTTTATTATATATTTATTATATTGCTTATTGCGGATGCTATTAATATTGAAAATTGTTAATTTACGTTCGAAATTGTTTTACTTATCCTTACATGACCTCATCTGAAAAAGCCCCAAATGTGCAATTCAACGTTTAAAACCTGTACCATGGATCTTATACATCATTTTTTCACTGTAAAAGATATATATTCATTGTATTATATAGGGAAAGTCATGTACTGCCCACATCAGATTTTTTATAGTATAGAAATACATAGTAATTTCCAGAACGTTGGTGGTAGTATAGTTAATGCTGAATAATTAAAGTTTGAATTATGTTCTCTGATTGAAATAATCGCTCTAAATTTCATTTAATTATCCCAATTTGTTAAAAAAGTAAAGACTCAGACACACAGTCATCATTGAAGAAATGGTCGATTCGCATTCCGGATTTCTCACAACGTATAGATTCATCAAAATCCAAAATCATCGTTATACATTCCTTTTACATATATTGTGTATTGAAGAAGAAAGTAACAAAACTTTGATCTACTTCACTGACCTGCAATCTATGGCTTCTGTGATGAGGCAGAGGCAGACGATGCAACAGAAGAGGAACAGACTCTGTTCACTCCGACGGACTATGACCATGACTCTCTGGGTTGGCAACTCTAGTTTCGAATCGAAGAACAGGAAATCTACAGAAATATGAAGCGATAACATCAAATGTAGTATCACAGTGGATTATAAGATAATTTTAACACAATTCTATTCGGTCTGTTTAGATGTTAACCTTAAAACCACCGTAAATCTCACAGAATAAATATTAAATGATGAAATTCGATGAAATTTGATATGCATAGTGTCACGGTCGGAGGAGTTATAAGTCCGATATCGGACCGCTACAAAAATGTAAATACTTCAGACGTTTATATCTTCAAAATAAATAAATAAAAATATAAATAATTACTTTCCCTGTAATACATGGTAATGTATAGGGAAAGTTTTGGAATCATGTCAGAAATCGCAACTCGAGTTTTCAACGGATCTATACGTTTCGGGACCTCTAGAACACGAAAACACTATTTTTAGCTTGACGTCTGTGTGTGTGTCTGTCTGTGCAATGAATGTATCCACTCTAACTCAAAAACTAATGGACCGAATTTCATAAAATTTGGTAGGTAAGTCACTTGTATGTGACCCTGGTGCTCATTAGGTTTTGGTCCGATTTGGGAAAAGAAACCCCCTGTTTTTTGCGAAATGACCCAAAAAATTGGTTGTATTCACTCTAGTTGAAAAATTAATAGATTAAATTTCACAAAATTTGTTAGATAAGGCACTTGTGGCTTACTCTGGTGTGATTAGATGATTCTCGTATGATTCGGAAAAAAGTAATCTGCCTTTTTTTAAAAAAATAGCCCTCAAAAATCGTCAAAATCTAAAATAAAAAACTACGTAAATTCAAATATATCAATTAAATACTTGTTTATACATAATTTTTAACAATGAAAAGAATAAGACCAGCTCCGTTACACTAGAGCTAGTCGCTCTCGAGATATTTTAGTTTTTCGCATTTACGCTACGTCACCGTTGAAAAAAAGTCCAGTTACCAAGTGAGAACGAAAATTAAATTAAAAGTGTCAATTCAGTGTCATTTTAAATAATTGTGGGCGTTATTTTGTGCAATTAAACTCAATATAATGAATTATTGAAGAAATAGCGAACGTGAATATGAGTCTGCAGGGAAAATCATGTACTGCTCACAGATTTTTTTTTTACTTATCTTGACGGAAATAGGGACCTTTTATGAATATGTAATAATAATGTCAATACTTTATGTTTTGAGAAGAAAGAAGAGACCAAGAATGAAGAAACAAGCAAGTACACATTTTCTGATTCTGAACTTGATCTAAATTTAGTGACAATAAATTCAGCTCTTCAATTACTCGCTCTGTTGGTATTGAAGTAGTGGCCAAACAAAACATTCGTTTCTGCTAGTTGTTCAAAGGACCTTCAAATTTTTATAGACCTAATTGAACTCGAAAGTTTAACAAAAACTATTAATCGAATGTTAGTTGAATTAGTCCATTCGACTCTTCGACCAATATTTTTAATCATGGCTAAGGTTTAATCGATTAATTGGTTCAGTTTATCGTTACATCCCTAATAGTAAGTCTTGAGAAATACATGCTTAAAAATGTTTTCTTTAGTAAAAGCATAGATGACAAATTTGATTGTTAGCAATCATGAATATATCGGGATTCAAATAAAATACGTTATATGATTAAAACGCTGATGTGTCCAACACATGAGCTTACTAGTTCAACCAATTTCTATATTGTGGAAAAAAATAATACAAATAATCTGATTCTGGCGGAACATGATTTTCTCTTTGCAATGACTTTACTTCTTACACAGTGAAATAATTGTGTATGAGATCCACATCACAATGTTTTTGGCATTGAATTGAAAGTACACAAATTGAAAATTGGACACTTTAGTTCAGTTATGAGTCTAAATAGAATAACTTATTCATGCTCATGGATAAAATCCTTATTAAAATGCTATTAATCTTTAATATCTGTGAAATGAATGACTACTCGTGAAACCCGTTGTAAAACTTTAGCGAAAAGTATGACAGTCTAAAATAATTCAGGTCATCAGGTATTAGGACATTTAAATTGGATTGGAAGGTTATATTTTCTTGTGAGATTTAAGATGTTTACTGTGCAGGCTTGGAAAACCAGGAAAAAAACGAATCATAGGATTTGATCACAAGCTCATAAGATTAAAATTTGCAAACAGTTAGCTACTATCTCCTATTGTCATTCATTTAAATGACTCATTATAGAAAGGGTTTCGAGAGTAAAAGTCAATAACAAAATGTATTATTATGAAGCTCATGAAATTGTTCCTGACCGCATTCCTCGAGAAGATATAACTTGTTCTTGGTGGATCAAGTGCGTTTATGTTAATTCACGAAAATCACAGCACACTTGATCCGATCGAAAGTGTTTGACCCTAGAATTAAAATCAATTGCAGTTGTAATGTACTGGTTTTAGCGTTATTCAAAAAGCCTAATGTCTGTTATTGCAATTGTGAACGAAGCCTTTCTTTTCACGACCTTATTCCAAATTACTACTTTCTTTTCCAAGACATATCTTAAAAAATAATCAACTCTATTAGGACATGCAGTGGAATGCGTTCCCAAGAGAAGAGAAGCTTGACCTACTAAAATCAGCATTTGGAAGCAGTACTCTGATTACATGCGCATATTAAGGTATATAACATCCACGCAGATGTTACTCAGATGCGCGTATAACCGCGCAGAAGTTGAAATCAAAGTTTAGGCAAAGTTTAGGAACTAAGAAATTGCTAGTCTATTTTTTTTTTCGGTATTTAATGCATGTGTTTGTTTGTTAAATGTCTCGGATTTAAATAAATCGTGCAAAGGACTTTTTTACATCCAAATATGTATGTTTGAAATTATCTGATTCTTATTTCGTCTCATCGAAAAATGAAAGATTAGCACAATTTTATATTTCGTGCTAATTTTCGGATGGTAATAAAATATATCAATTACACAATTTTTTATTTCTTTTGAACTTTCAAATAAAAGCACAAAAATTGAGATTTTTAATTTGACTGCGGAAAGGCTTCATTCTCCCAATCGCAGATTGCTCTATGCTGGGTGTTGAAACTGACATCACAGCCTTTATCATTTGCTATGGGAAGCAGTGACGTATGTATCGTAAAAGCGTTGTTAGGTTGCTCCTGTATAATATTAATCAAAGGTTTGTTTCTAAAATTCAGGATTCTAGTTTTAAAATAAAGGTTGCCATTTCATTAACTGTGTTAGTTTTTCTATCTTTGTAAAGCTCGAATTGCTTTCTAGTATATAGATATTTCTCTATCGCTAGGCTCAGTTTGAGAAAACTTTTGTTGTGAAACTGATAATAAGAAAATTAAAAGATTGCCGAATCATAGGGTGATGTATTCTACGCATGCTCCGTTAAAAAGTCATTATTTCAAAAAAGTTTCTGTGAAAGGACGAAAAATTGGAAAAACTTCTGCTCTCAGGGGTAGCCTTCAACGACCCATCGGCTTTGACAAATGGATTCTTAGCTGCACTGAGAGTAATTGTGGCCTGATGCCTGCAAAGCAGTACCTGTCACTACCAGGTCAGAGGAATTATGGATAGTGTAAAAAAATAATAGGAGGGTCCTGATTGAAGACATTAAATGATTAAACAGAAAGTAATATTAAACGAAATGAATGACAAGAACAATTGCGGGTATATATTATGCTATACAACATTTCAATTATAACGAATACATTGTAAACAAAATGAATTTAGCTTCAACTGGAATGAACGACGTGTGATATTTACTTTCTCTACATTTGTATTAAATATATAAAGAACTTATTGTGTAGAGTCGAAAATTTGAATTCCAGTTTTCGACGAACGACACGGTTTTAGCATTCTCGAGCTCAATTCGAACGTTTTTGAGGTGCTGCATATTCAAATACATGAATATGTGTGTATGTATGTATACATATGTGTATATGTATGTATATACATATGTGTGTATATATGCATATATACATACATATGTGTATGCATGTCTGTATACGTGTATTTTTTCGTGTGTGTGTGAGTGCGTATATATATGTATCATTTATATGTGTATATGTGTTAGTGCATGTATATATATGCATATGTGTATGTATGTCTGTATATGTGTATTCTTTCGTGTGTGTGCCAGTGCGTATATATATGTATCTATATGTGTACATGTGTTACTGCATGTATATATGTATTTATGTGAGTACATCTGTATATATATATATATATATATATATATATATATATATATAATGTATCTATATATATATATATATATATATAATGTATCTATATATATATATATATATATATAATGTATCTATATATATATATATATGTATATATATATAATATGTTTATACACTACCAGACACAGAAAATGCAACACCATGAAAGAACGAATAGAGTGTGATGATAAAGGATACACAGATAGAAATGGCACATAAAAATAAGTGATGTTAATTCCAGAAGGATAATGCAAATATAGTAATGGCATAGACAGAGGAAACAATAATCGGTAGGACCACCTTTTGCTGTGACATAAGCAGCAACCTTTCGAGGAACAGATGCAATGAGCGTGCGGATATTCTCCTGAGGATAGTTGCCCGCGAGAATAGTTACCACCCTCCACAGGTCGTCCTCTGTCTGAGGTGAAGGCAGAGCAGTCAAACGACGACCAATTACGTCCCATACATGCTCCATGTGAGAGAGATTTGGACAGCGGAGGCTAAGGAAGTACCTGAATACTTGCAGGGTTTTGTCTGCTGATAGTTGCCGTGTGCGGTCGCGGATTATGTTGCTGGAAACCAGCATTTTGCAATGGCTGCAGGTAGGGAAGTGCAACTGGTCGCAGCACCTTATCCACATATCGTCGTGCCGTCATTGTGCCTCTGATACGAACCAGAGGTGACCGGATATAGAAGCTGAAGGCACCCCTAACCATAATGCAAAAAATTGTCGAGCAGTATGGCGTTCAAGAGTCGCAGCAGGATTGGATCTGTTCTCACGTCGCCTCCAGACTTTTACACGGCGACTGACATCCGACAAACAGAATCGAGACTCGTCACTGAACACTACCCTGTCCCATTCAGTCATCCAAGAGGCTTGGATCCGATACCATTGCAATATCTCACGCCGGTGTCTTGTCATTAACGTCAGTCTTCGTAAAGAACAGTTTGAATGCAAGCCGCTTTCTGTCAATCGTTGAGAAACTGTTCTCGCTGATATTGGAATATCCAATGTACTCTGCAAATTCTGCAGAATGTCGACTGTCGTCGTTTGTAGGGCCGTCACTGCATGTGTTCAAATGCGCTGATCAACGCGTGTTGACGTACGTCTGGATGGACCTGCACCCCTGCGACGATTCACATGCCCTTCTTCAATTCATCTTCTCCAAATCCTTTTCACAGACGCATCTACGAGTGTTTCAGCCGCGATACGCCGATATGACCACCCAACCGTACGTTGGCTTAAAAGAATCCCCTCGCATGATTGTCCAAATGCTGAAACGAACTTCGGCGTTTTCTGAAATGAAAAACAGCTTGAATAACTCTCCGTAGGCGGCGACAGACAGTATCAACTATTGGGTCATCTGCCGGTTTCCTCCTTTTTATCCCGCGCTCTAATCACGTGATCTACTTTCGTTTCAGATTATTTGCATACATCGGCCAGCTGTGTTTGTCTCTCAATTTGCATAATTATACGGCCAAAGCTTTATGGTGTTGTAATTTCCATGTCGGGTAGTGTATGTATGCGTGTACATATGTATATGTGGATTTTGCGTGTAAGAATGTGTGGATGTATATACATACAATCGAAAGGCCTCCAAACAAAGTTTATATCCTATTTCTTTTCTTTTTTGAGTATTTAAAAATAATGCTATCAAAATGTTGTATTATTAAATATTCCGTATCGATATCTCTCGAAGGAATCAAGCTATTTTCAAGAAAATGGGTATGCTCATTTTAATCGATAACAACAAAGATTCTATTGATTTTGAGTTATATATATTTGGCTGACTTCTATTAATATATACAATTTGAATACTCTTTAGCTCACATAGTTACAATAACGATGTGAACAAAACGAACAATATTTTTCTGAAGAGTGTATTTTCAACAATGAAGAGTGTATTTTCAACATATTTCCCTTTCAAATTAATGGTATAAAAATCATAAGTTTCAAATAATTTAGGCTCTAATGATTCTAATTATATTGTTTATTTATATGATTTTAGTAACGTGCATTATGTATCCTCGTAGCACCGACAAACTAACATACATACTAGATATACATAACCACTCATAAAGCGCAATACATACATGTACGCACAGAAAACACGCATGCATACATACATACATATACATAAAGGAAACATACACATGCACATAAAACATAAAACACATGCTCATATGAACATAACAAAAGCTGATGTGGGCAACACAAGACTTTCCTTATATAATGCAATGCATTTACTCTTAAGTAAAAAAATAATGTATAAGATCCACGTCTCTATCTTTTTAAAGTTGAATTGTACATTGGGCGATTATCCGGATGACAACATGTAATACTATTTTAAAATACCCAAATAACTTATATTTAACACAACTCTAAATTAGCAGTTATCAATATTAATAACATCCTCTATAAGCGATATAGTCCATATATTAAAATATTATAATAATTAATCAATTAGACGTCATTTTTATTAATTTTGCGTCATTTTTGCAATTGTGATGAAATTTTATTCAATCTGGGGCGGAATATCGCCAAATTGGAGATATTTTGCTAGATTATTCTTCAAATTTGTCAAATACATCACCAAGTGTTACAGACGAACGGAGAGAAGAGCATTTCTTATCAGAATGTATGCCAGTCATATGACGGACATCAGAATTTACTTTACTTTTCATTTGGCGTTATTTTATCAATTTGGCGATATTTTGATAACTTGGCAACATCTAAAAAATTCGCCAATTTGGCGATGTCCCGCTAAATTTATCGGCAAGCGTTACGGATAGACAGACGGAGAAATGGGCTATTCTTATAGTCTATTCTTATGTTCTAGAATTTTCAATGAACTTTCATCAATTATGAATCAATGAAATGATTCAGAGTCAGTGATCAATTTGGAGAATTTTTATCAATTGGATGACATTTTCGTCAATCTGATAACATTTAAAAAGTTACTAAGTTGAAGATATTCCGAACAATTCGTCACCAAAAATTTTATCCAAACGGACGGAAAAATAAGTTATTCTTAGAGTTCTCGCAGATTCTCATAATCTTTACAAGTTACTGAATTTTCGTCCATTAGTCGTCATTTTCATTAATTTAGCGTCATTTTTATCAATTTGGCGACATTTTCGTTAATTTGGCAATATTAAAAAAGTTACCAAGTTGAAAACATTCCGTCAAATTCGTCGCCAAAATCTCACCAA
The DNA here is from genome assembly GCA_951213105.1 of Amaurobius ferox. Classification (NCBI taxonomy): domain Eukaryota; kingdom Metazoa; phylum Arthropoda; class Arachnida; order Araneae; family Amaurobiidae; genus Amaurobius; species Amaurobius ferox. The sequence goes on from OX578152.1 coordinate 121,393, forward strand.
GCGTTATATGCGGTGAAATAAGTTATTCTTATAGCAGATAAATGACTATTGGCGTCCAACTACAAAAGTATTACCCAAAGTAACTTTCCTCTTGAATGGAACGTGTTAGGTCAACGAGAATGATGTCATCAAATTTATCGCATAATATTACATATGAAAAGTGAACATATTTCACAATAGTTAATATTTTTCTTAAATTTATAAGATGTTTTGAGAAATTTATTCGAAAAATGTGCAATATTTCGAGAACGGTTTATTCTAGCTTTCTAAAGTTTATGAAAAATCGTTTTCTAAGGAAAGCTTATATAAGACATGATTATTTGCGTAACTATATTAAATGTTTTGATTTATTGAAGAGTTTTTCAAAATTTCACTCGAAATTTATGTGAGATTCTGAACATTCGATTGCGTTTAAAAACAATAAGCTTCCAGCATTCACTGATTGTAATTTTTGTACCGAATTTCGTTCGAATCGCTCCATTCGTTCGTCAGATATCGTCTCCCCCCCCCACACACAGATACACAGACATCACCACAAAAACGTTTGATTAGTGTTCAGGGATGCTTGAAACGTGCTCTCCCGTCGAAAACTCGAATTCGAATTTTCGACACAGTCATCATACTTTCCTTATACATTATACTATGTGTATAAGGAAAGTAATACACACACATAAACCACACACAGAGACGAACACACACTCAGATATTCATATATGTACAAACTCATATATGTACAAAATATATGCACACAAAACTCGTATCCATATCCACACAGACTCATGCTTGAAACATGCACACAAACAGACATAATACAACCACTCACAAAATAGAGAGAGCGACAGATATCTATCTGAATATAGCCGAAATGTATTCAGGCGGTCTTTAAATGTAACTTTTCCATCCAAATTCTGAATTAAAGAATTTTTTTAAAGAGCTATACCGAATAAAGTAGTATACGGAAAAAATTGTGCTTGATAACCTCACTATGATCTTGGTTCATTTTCGGGAAAATGAAAATTTGTTCTTGTACAGAGATGAAAGGATTAGCATGAGGGTATCACCCGTTGCTCTTAATTCCCTTCAAGTTTGACAAGTTAATGCTGTGGAAGGAAGGTTGGTAGGTAGTTGGGCAATTTGCAATAGATTTTGGGGTTTCCGTATAAATAATTTACGAAAAAATGCCTTGAAACTGGTACCACAAACATACTTTTGAAACACTCATAATAATTGAAATTAGGATTTCATAAACTGGTACCACAAACATACTTTTGAAACACTCATAATAATTGAAATTAGGATTTCATAAACTTATTAAATAATTAAATCTATACCTTTCGTAATCATTCTAGATAGTACATTCTAGATCTTGGCTAATACTGAGAGCAAAAATGCAAACATATATCAAATTAAAAGAAGGGCTTGCGGATTTGCGTAGAAGATTATTACTTTCCTTATATACATAATGTATAAGGAAAGTATTGTGACGGGGTCAAAAATTTGAATTCGAGTTTTTGACGGGAGAGCACGTTTCAAGCATCCCTGATCACGAATCAAACGTTTTTGAAGTGATGTCTGTATGTGTGTGTGTGTGTCAGTGAGTCTGTGGAGACGATAACTGACGAACGAATGGACCGATTCGAACGAAATTTGGTACAAAAACGTAAACACCGGAATCCGTAAACACTGGAAGCCTATTGTTTTTATACGCAATCAAAAGTTCAGAACCCCCAAATTTTCGAGTGAAATTTCGAAAAAATCGTCAAAAAATCAGAACCTTTAATAAAGTTACGCAAGTAGACATTTCTTATGTAATTTTTCCTTAGAAAACAATTGGCATAAACTTTAGAACGCTAGCATGAACCATTCTCGAGATATTGCACATTTTTTAAATAAATTTATCAAAGAATCCCATAAATTAAAAGAAATATATTAACTGTTGAGAAACATATTCACTTTTCATATGTAATATCATGCGATATATTTGGTAACATCATTCTTATGGATCTAGATTGTTCCATTCATGAGAAAAGATACTTTGAGTAATACTTTTGTATTTGAACGCCAATAGTTATTTATCTGCCATAAGAATAACTTATTTCTCTGTCCATAACGCTTGGCGAGATTTTGGCGTCGAATTTGGCGGAATGTCACCAACTTGGCGACTTTTTAAATGTTGCCAAATTAACGAAAATCTCGCCAATTGGATAAAAATGACACTATATCAATAAAAATGACGACTAATTGACAAAAATTCAATATCTTGGAACGAATATAAATATCTACCATAAGAAAAACCTATTACTTTCCTTATATACATAATGTATAAGGAAAGTATTGTCATGGGGTCGAAAATTCGAATTCAAGTTTTCGACGGGAGAGCTCGTTTCAAGCATCCCTGATCACGAATCAAACATTTTTGAAGTAATGTCTGTGTGTGTGTGTGTGTCAGTGAGCCTGTGGAGACGATAACAGACGAACGAATGGACCGATTCGAACGAAATTTGGTACAAAAATCACAATCCGAAAACACTGGAAGCATATTGTCTTTATACGCAATCAAATATTCAGAACCCCCACATTTTTGAGTGAAATTTTGAAAATATCGTCAAAATATCAAAACCGCTAATAAAGTTACGCAAATAGACATTTCTTGTGTAATTTTTTATTAGATAACTATTGACATAAATTTTAGAACGCTAACTTGAACCGTTCTCGAGATATTGCATATTTTTCAAAAAAATTATCAAAAAATCATATTTCCTATTGAGAGACATGTTCACTTTTCATGTGTAAATACCATACGATAAATTTGGTGGTATAATTCTCGTGGATCTATCTCATTCCATTCATGAAAAAGATACTTTAGGTAGTACTTTTTTATTTGAAAGCCAATAGTCATTTGTCTGCTGTAAGAATAATTTATTTCTCCGTCCATAATCCTTGGCGAGATTTTGGCGACGAATTTGGTGGAATGTCGCCAACTTGGCGAATGTTTTAAATGTTTCTAAATTAACGAAAAACTCGCCAAATGGATAAAAATGACGCTAAATCAATGAAAATGACGACTCCTTGACGAAAATTCAATATCTTGGAAAGAATATAAATATCTAGCATAAAAATAATCTATGTTTTTTTTTACTGTAAAAGTAGTAAATTCATTGCATTATATAAGGAAAGTCATGTGCTGCCCACATCAGATTTTTTTTTATTGTAAAAGTAGTAAATTCATTGCATTATATAAGGAAAGTCATGTGTTGCCCACATCAGATTTCTTTTTACCTTCCTTATATACATATAATGTATAAGGAAAGTATTGTGATGGAGTCGAAAATTCGAATTCGAGTTTCCGACTGGAGAGCACGTTTCAAGAATCCCTGAACACGAATCAGACGTTTTGAGATGTCTGTGTGTGTGTGTGTGTGTGAAAGTATGTGTGGATATGTGTGTGTGTCAGAGACGATTGTCGCATGGTAAACCCATGATCCAATATTTCGGGAGTGCGACCTAGAATTTACTTATTTATTTTGGGGGTCAGCCTTTCGTTTGGCCAGCTGCACTCGGAATAGAAGACAGGATGTCGGTTGGTTTTCTTTAGATATCATTTTCACCGAAAGATTTAACGTTTGTCCGTTTTCGGACGGATCATAGGTCTGGCGGCCTGTTTTGAATTAGGGGCCGAAAGCATATCAGTTTCGCAGGGGCTTGAGAAGGGGCTTTTTGTTTCTGGAAGGCCTAAAGCCAATGGCGATGCTTTGGGGTCAAGGGGTTAAGACCCGGAATCCAATAAGATAGTTGTGTGCACCTCAGGGGCGTGTTTTAAAATCTTGGAGAGAGAGAGTTTTCAGAAATTTGAAAAGGGAGCGAGGAGAATGTTCTCGGACTGAAGGGCAAGAAGTAGCCCCCTTTTTAGGTGCGTTTGGATCCATGAAGGATGAAATGACCGCAACTCGGCCAGTGAAGTTGGTGAGTTACCCAATTGGGACTTTTTGCCTATTTTGTATTTGTTCGATCTCTCTCTCCGGGTTAAGGATATTTAAATATTTCATAGGGATATTTTAAGCTTAATTTTTAATTACCATCTTTTCCATTTTAGTCTGTGAGACTATATATACTTTTGTATTTGTTTATCTTAAAGTGGTATACTTTCCATTTTGAATATGGGAAGTGGACTTTTAAATATTTTGAATCAAAGTTATGTAAATATTTATATAGTGTAAATAAATTAATGTTTTGTTTATACACGGCCTTTTTTTTTTCTTCGCGCTCTAACCGGGCGTGTCCTAAAGAGGTAAGTTACCTTAGGACTTTGGGTATGTGTTTGTGTCAGAGACGGTAACTAAGGAACGAATGGAGCGATTAGAACAAAATTTAGTACAAAAATTACAATCCATGAATACTGGAAGCTTATTTTTTTATATGCAATCGGATATTCAGAACTCCGCTAAATTTTCGAGTGAAATTTTGAAACATCATAAAATTAACACCTTTAACAAAGTTACGTAAATAGTCATTTTTTATGCAATTTTTTATTAGAAAACGATTAACACAAATTTTAGAACGCTAGCATGAACCGTTCTCGAGATATTGCATATTTTTCAAAAAAATTATCAAAAAATCATATAAAATAAAAAAAAATATTACCTATAGTGAAATATGTTCACTTTTCATAAGTAATATCATGCGATAAATTTGGTGACATCATTCTCGTGGATCTAGCTAGTTCCATTCATGAGAAAGAATGATGAGAAGAGATAATTTAGGTAATACTTCTGTATTTGGACACCAATTTTTTATTTATTTGCTACAAGTATAACTTATTTCTCCGTTCATAACGCTTGGTGAGATTTTGGCGGTATGTCGCCAACTTGGCGACTTTTTTTAATGTTGCCAAATTAATGAAAATGCTGCCAAATTGATAAAAATGACGCTAAATCAATGAAAAATGACGACTAGATGATGCAAGTTCAATATCTTGGAAAGGACGTAAGCATAGACTTATAAGAATAGCACATTTCTCCGTCCGTCCGTAACGCTTGGCGAGAGATTTAGCGGGAAGTCGCCAAATTGGCGAATAGTTTAAATGTTGCTAAAATGATAAAAATGTCGCCAAATTGATAAATATCAGGCCACATGGGTAGTAATATCTCGAAAATTTTGATTTCCGTCATATGACTGGCATACTTTCTAGTATATAAGAAATACTTTTCTCTCCTTTTGTCTGTAACACTTGGTGATGCATTTGATAAACTTAGTAAATATTTAAGTAAGTATTGCCAACTGGGCGATATTTGCCCCCAGATTGACAAAAATATAGTCAAAATTGAAAAAATGACGTTAAATTAATGAAAATGACGTTAAATTGTTGAAGTAGTTATTAAAGTACTTTAATATAGGGACTATATCGCTTAATGAGAATGCTATCAATACTGATGATTGTTTATTTAGAGTTGCGTGAAGTATAAGTTAATTAAGTATTTTGAAATGGTTTTACATGTTGTCATCCGGAAAATCGTCAAATGTACAATTCAACAATAAAAACACAGTGCCGTGGATCTTATACATTATTATTTGACTGACTGTAAAACTAGTAAATTCATTGCATTATGTAAGGAAAGTCATGTGCTGCCCACATCAGATTTTTTTAATTGGACTGCTGGTTATTTTTAAAAGAATTTTTGTGTGAATTTGTGCATTTGTTTCTGAAAAGTAACATTTTGATGGAACCAAGGCCATTTCTGTAAGTTTTGGCATATGTTAAAATTATTTTATCTTTACGTAGATGATTAAACAAGATGAAAAATAATGGGTTTAAAAACTAAAAAAATTATATGGATCTGCACTCCGATCAAGTCTATGGAAGTAATAACTCATGAACAAATGGAGCGTTTCGAACAACATTTGGTATACATATTACAATCGGTAAATACTGGAAGCCTATTTATTACTTCCCTTGCACATAATATAATGTATAAGAAAAGTATTGTGACGGAGTCGAGAATTCGAATTCGAGTTTACGAGAGAACACGTTTTAAGCATCCCTGAACATGAATCGAACGTTTTTGTGATAATGTCTATGTGCATATGTGTGAGTGTGCATATGTAAGTATGTGTTGGGACAAATCACAACACTGATTTATTCTTTATTTAAAATTTAATATTTTTTATAATCATTCAATATTTTTATTTTTATTTTAATTATTTAAATTTTTATATTTTTAATTATTCTAAATTATTATTCAAAATTAATTATCTTATTCTAAATTATTTATTAAAATACTTCAATAACATTAAAATCATTAATTATAATGGTACTTCATGCTAACTCGAGTATGCTGAATAATCTGTCTAGCGCTCACTCTCGAACTCCATGTTCCGAGCACAGAGTTTGTTTTTATGAAGTGGAAACGGCATCAGTCAATCAAATTCTGCCTTTGTCTTGCTGACATGTGTGTTAAAAGGGAATTTTGAAGACGACATTTAAAAATTGGGAGCTATTATATATTGTAATTATTACATTGGTTGAAGGACTTAATGATAATTTACTTCATAGTGTAAGTGTGTGTGTAAAAAAAATGTTGTTGTTCTTGTTGTTACTAATCTTAACTGGTCTAACCAATAGGCTAGATCAGGTTTATGAGACCAAAAACATTCAAAAAAGGCCAAGACAAGGAGGGGGCTCAATGTCTAATCCTTCTTGACAAGCCCCAGGCAGGACAGAAGATGATCAGGTGTGGAATGATTGATGTTACATTTCCCACAAATGGGTAAGATCTTATTGCCCTGTTCAAATTTAAGGCATTTCAAGTGATCACTTAAGAGTCTGGACAAAGCAGTCCGCTGGATACGATTGTTCGCAAAAGCAATACCTCCACCATGAATCTGAAAAAAAAAATATTGCCTATCTTAATGTTGATTGATGAATTAAGCCTTGTTACATCATTTTATGAGATGATGATACACGAATAAGAAGACAAGTTTTATGACATGAATGCATTCTAATTAAAATTTATATTGCCTATAAAAAAACTGAATTCTTCTTCAAGGAATTAATGGTCTTGAATTCATTAAATGGTTCTCTTGTTTTTATGCACTCTTGTTAGATAAGATTATATATGGATAAGACAAAAATATAGTGAATTTTATAGAGATGATATTATGGAGATGTTTCCTTGCCGAAGTTCTAACTATTGTCCTGGGGTTAAGGTAAAAAAAATATGATTTCTTTACAAAAAAAGAAGAAATCTGATGTGGGCAACACATTACTTTCCTTATATAATGCAATGAATTTACTACTTTTACAGTTTAAAAAAATGTTATTCATATAGTAGATACTTATATTCTTTCCAAGATATTGAATATTCTTCAATTAGTCGTCATTTTCATTTATTTAGCTTCATTTTTATCAATTTGACGAAAATTTTATTAATTTGGCAGCAATTAAAAATGTCGCCAATTTGGCGACATTCCGCCAAATTCGTCGCCAGAATCTCGTCAAGCGTTATGGACGGAGAAATAAGTTATTCTTAGAGCAGATAAATGACTATTGGCGTTCAAATACAAAAGTATTACTCAAAGTATCTTTTTCATGAATGGAACGAGCTAGATCCACGAGAATGATGTCACCAAATTTATGGCATGGTATTACATATGAAAAGTGAACATGTTTCTCAATAGGAAATATTTTTATTTTATTATATATAACTTTTTGATAATTTTTCTGAAAAAGGTACAATATCTCGAGAACGGATTATGTTAGTGTTCTGAAATGTATGTCAATCGTTTTCTAATCAAAAATTACATAAGAAATGTCTATTTGCGTAACTTTATTAGCGGTTTTGAGTTTTTGACGATTTTTTCAAAATTTCACTCGAAAATTTAGGGGGTTCTGAACATTCGATTGCGTATTAAAACAATAGGTTTCCAGTGTTTATGGATTGTGATTTTTGTACCAAATTTCGTTCAAATCGGTCCATTCGTTCGTCAGTTATCTTCTCCACAGGCTCATTGACACACACACACACACACACACACACACACACACTTTCACACACACACACACACACACACATACACACACAGACATCACTTCAAAAATATTTTATTTGTGGTAAGGGATGCTTGAAACGTGTTCTCCCGTCTAAAACTCGAATTCGAATTTTCGACCCCGTCACAATACTTTCCTTATACATTATGTATATAAGGAAAGTAAAAGAGATGGAAGATAAAAAAAAATGGAAAATGGAAAAAAATGAATTTCTTCATTGTACTACTGTGAAACATATTAATTCATTGACATTCAATAAAGGATGGGTTCCAATGACTACAGACTTCATATTTTTTTATTTAACAAAATATTTTATATTTTTTTAGTTTTTTTATTTGAAAACAGGTACAAGGTAACAAGTTTTTTTCTGTTGCAAATTTTAGAATTGTAAATTTGTTTTATGTATTTAAAATTGTACATTTTGTGCTAAAGCGCTCATATGCAAAATGCTTATATAATTTAAACTGGTATTATCACAACGCTTTGCATTTTTTTTTATATTTCAAATTTTATTTCCCCACTATACAGTCCCAATTCACTAAGTATTTACCATTTTTACTTTCCTTATATACATAAAGTATAAGGAAAGTATTGTGACGGGGTCGAAAATTTGAATTCGAGTTTTCGACGGGAGAGCACGTTTCAAGCACCCCTGATCACGACTCACACATTTTTGAAGTGATGTGTGTGTGTGTGTGTGTGTGTGTGTGTGAGTGTGTGCGTGTATCAGTGAGTCTTTGGAGACGATAACTGATGAACGAATGGACCGATTCAAACGAAATTTGGTACAAAAATCACAATCCGTAAACATTGGAAGCCTATGGTTTTTATACGCAATCGAATGTTCCGAACCGCCTAAATTTTCGAGTGAAATTTCGAAAAAATCGTCAAAAAATGAAAACCGCTAATAAAGTTACGCAAATAGACATTTCTTATGTAATGATTCATTAGAAAACGATTGACATAAATTTTGAAACGCTAACATGAACCGTCCTCTAGATATTGCACATTTTCCAAAAAAATTATCAAAAAGTTATATAAAATAAAAAAAAAGTATTTCCTATTGAGAAACATGCTCACTTTTCATATGTAATACCATGCGATAAATTTGGTGACATCATTCTCGTGGATCTAGCTCGTTCTATTCATGAAAAAAGATACTTTGAGTAATTGAGTAATACTTTTGTATTTGAACGCCAATAGTCATTTTTCTGCTGCAAGATTTATGCTTAATTCTCCGTCCATAACGCTTGACGAGATTTTCGTGACGAATTTGTAGGAATGTCGCCAACTTGGCGACATTTTCAATTGTTACCAAATTAACAAAAATCTTGCCAAATTGATAAAAATGACGCTAAATCAATGAAAATGACGACTAATTGAAGAAAATTCAATATCTTGGAAAGAATATAAGTATCTACTATAAGAATAACATTTTTTTTATCTGTAAAAGTAGTAATTTCATTGCATTATATGAGGAAAGTCATGGGTTGCCGACTTCAGATTTTTTCAATTGATTTAATTCTATTACAGTTACATATGGGTGATATATCAAATCAGGTGTTGGGTTACAGACCTTTAATTAGATAACATGTAACTACTTAATTTACTTAATGCGTTTGTATCATAACAGAGAGAGTATGTGCGTGTATGTGTGCCTTTTTAAGTATGTGCGTGCGTAAGTATGTGCGTGTGCAGATATGCGTGTGTGAGCGTAAGTATGTGCGTATGTGTAAGTATGTGGATGTGTGTAAGCATGTGTGTATGTGTGTGTGTAAGTATATACGTGTGTAAATATGTGTGTGTGTGTGTTTAAGTATGTGCGTGTATAAATATGTGTGTGTGCGTAAGTATGTGTGTGTAAGTATGTGTGAGTGTAAGTATGTCTGTTGTGTGTAATTGTGTGCGTAAGTATGTGTGTGTATGTGTGCGTGTGTAAGTATGTGCGTGTGTCATATGTAATACCATGTGCGTGTGTTGGTATGTGCGTATGTAAGTATGTGCGTGTGAGTGTAAGTATGTGTGTATATATAATGTATGTGTGTATATGTGTATGAGTGTATGTATGTGTGTATATGTGTGTGTATGTGTGTGTGAGTGTAAGTATGCGTGTGTGTGTGTGCGTGTGTGTGTGTAAGTGTGTGTGTGTGTAATGTGTGTTTATGTGTGTGTAATGTGTGTGTGTGTAATGTGTGTGTGTATGTGTTTATAAGTATGTGTGTTTATTCCAAGAGTCTGCATTCCGATCAAGTCTGTGGATGCGATATCTCACGAATGGAGCGTTTTGAAGGAAATTTAGTACAAAAATTACAATCAGTAAATACTGGAAGCCTATTGGATTTAAACGCAATCGAATGAAATACTGACAAAATCATAAAAAAATGAGAATCTCTAATAATGTTATGTAAATTATCAGTTCTAATCTAATTTTTCATTAGAAAACGATTGATATAAATTTTGGAACGCTAATATGAACCGTTCTTGATATTTTGCGCATTTTTAAATAAATTTATAAAGCAATTACATAAAACTAAAAATGTATGTATCTATTGTGAAATATGCTCACATTTCATAAGTAATATTGTGCGATAAATTAGTTATAACATCAGTGGCGTGGATCTAGTCGTTCCGTTCAAGAGAGAAGATACTTTGGGTAATAGTTTTGCATCTTGACGCCCAACAATTCATCAATAGTAATTTATCTACTATAGGAATAGCCTATTGCTCAGTTTGTAACATTTGGTGAAATTTTGGCTACAAATTTGGTAAAATATCGCCAAGTTGATGACTTTATTTAAATGTTGCTATATCGACGAAAATGCTGCAAGATTGTTAGAAATGACGCTAAATAAATGAAAATGACGACTAATTGATGAAAACTCAATATTTTCGAAAGGATATAAGAATATACTATAAGAGTTTCCTAGTTCTCCGTCCGTAACGCTTGGCGTAATTTTGACGATGAACATACCGAAATATCGAATTTTTTTAAATGTCGCAAAAATGATGAAAATACCGCCAAATTGATTGAATTGTCGCTACATCAATGGAAATGATGGCTAATTGATGAAAATTCATATCTTGGAAGAATATAAGAATCTATAATATCAGAAAAACTCATTTCTATCATCTTGACGAATTACCTATTTATCCAACCGTAACGTTTAATTACTTCACAATAATGGAGAATTCTGATGCTTCATGCTGAGTTTGAAATCAGTTACTGAAAATGAAGCTAGATATTGCACTACCTTTTAATTTATTTGCAATAATGGAAATTGTTATACCTCCTTTTGTGTTGTAGCTAATCAGACAATGGTTGAGTGTTGCCCTTTATTAATGATTTTCTATACATAAACAGATCTTTTGAGTTACTTACAGGCAGAATGCCTCCCCGGACCTCATTAATCAATATACCATGATTTAATTTTCTAATTGTTGCAGTTAAATAATTTTGTCACGCGTGGATAATATTCAATATATTTTACCATTTAACATGGTATCAGGGTTGTAAAATGTGCGCCATTTGCATGTTTAAATCTGAAAGGGTTTTTGATATTCAGGAAAGCTATCAAAACCTGTTTAAGAGAACAATTAAGTGTATATAGATTAACAACAAATAAGTTTGCAATTTAACAACAATTAAGTATCTTGATTAACAACAATTAAGTCTGCACATTAACAACAATGAAGTCTGCAAATTAACAAAAATTAAGTGTTTTGATTAACAACAATTAAATGTGTAGATTAACAACAGTTAAGTGTGTAGATGTTACATTTAATGATCACTGGCCATTTCGAAAGCGCAAAGAACGGGTGTAAATGGCTAGTACTGAAACAAGAACAATTTGGAAACGAAGTCGCGTATTACATTGTTTATCGTGCGTACTAACCAAGCCTACTTGTACCCGAACAACAAGCATGTCCAGTTTGAAATGATGTTTGCTTCCCCCAGTGGGAAATTTGTTAGAGCCGAATTTTGAGTCGCCGTGCCTCATTTGCAAGTGCGTTTGTTTATTTTGTTTGCATTCAACAAACTTAATTGTGCATCGGAGACGGAAACTCTATTATCATAATTCGGGATGGGTCATCGCATACAAGGACTTCTTTTTGAACAGAAATGTAAGGAATTAATAAGCCTAAGAGCGTTGGGATTGAGGGATGTTGTAAATGATGGTGCGAACATACAAAATGAATTAAAACCATTTAGCTATGCAAATACGTACTGGGACAATTATCCTCTGCTATTTAGCAAAACATGGTTGTAGTGATAGAGTCATACGACGGAAATCATTTTAAGGTACATTGCACTGTTTTAAATGCCTTTAGCTCACGATCGACTAATCGATATTGTTAAATCGATCTTTGGATGGTGTTGTCAAGAAATGGGGAATTTCGCATTGCGCGTTTTTAGAAAGAATATTGAAGTTTGCTTTAATATGTATACAGCAAAGGAACAAAGTTAAATATACATAGACTTTGACTTTTATTATAACCGTTGAAATCTACAGGCAAAATGAAATGTTTTCTATGAAAAAAAAAATTAAAGTAAAACATAGTATTTTTCTATAAAGATTGTAGTATTTAAGCCTGTGTATAGGCATATTAGTGCCCACTAACTGAAAAAAATATATATTTATTATCTCCATCTCTTTGTACATTATATTATTTTAAAATTGAATGTGCCAACTTTCCAATATCCTTGTATATATGTACTTACACGAAGCAGTCAAATTCTCCCAATTTTTTGCCGTCATTGACATGTTACTAACTTGAAAAAAATTCTATTTAATTTGAGAATTAAAACAAGAACGATCAATCATGCTTAAAGCATTGATTATGAAACACATTCCAACTTCAATGCAGTTTTATTTAAACATCTCTAAAATGCAATACATTCCTCGGTAATATTTGAAAACTTATCACAATACTACATTAATTTATTCTATTTGAAAACTTAAACCTTCATCGAAAAAAATGAACTTCATTCAAATGACGGCATTGAAATATAAATTGCCTGGTTTAAACATCTCTAAAGTGCAATACATTTCTCGTAATATTTTTAAAATTATCATAATACTACAATAATTTATTATATTTAAAAACTTCATCGAAAACAACTGAATTTCTTTCAAATGACGTCACAGAAAAAATAACACGCCTGGCTCTCTCTATAAAAGCAGCATTTCATTTAGAAGCATTTTCCCATTCATGTCATTCATCACAGTACTAAAATAATTTATTTTATTTAAAAACATAAGACCATGGAACTACAAGTAATTAAACTCTATGATTAAAACTTCATCGAAAAAAATCGTCCTTCTTTTTATAAAATCAATGAATATTTCATTCATATCAGCTATGCAGACTCCATGAGCTAAATAATTTTGCGTTAAAGAAATACAGCAATTCTTATACAACTCATTCTAGATACATTGCTAATTACATTTTACATAAGTGAAAAATAGGATTCGTTGTAGAAATAATCAAATTTGGATGATCATTTAAACTCAAATATATTGTAATTGTGTTGTTTCAGTATGTAGATGCACAGAATTTAAGCAAAAATAAAGAGGTTTTAGGACGGATACTACACTCAATATGAATTAAAAAGAACTTCAAAAATCACGATTTTGAGGCAAGATGTAAAAGTGACTTTATCAAAATGAAATTTTAGTATGTTGTTCTGACAGTCTGTGGGATCTATGCGAATGTAAATGAATAATATCACCCAATCAGTTTTGGATTGAACCCGGGTTGAAAAAATGAAATACATTGAACCCTATGGGACCTAATTTTTCCAACATTTTTTAAGCGAATTTAAAATTCACAAATTGCTTCGAAAATTTTAAGAAACATTTAAATTATCCCATAAAATATATAAAAAAAAATTCAGCAAAATATATTCAGTAGTGTTTTAAATACAAATTAAAATAATAATCCCACCCTTTATATGAAGAGTTCATTTTTTTTTCGATGAAGTTTTAAGTTTTCAAATATAATAAATTAATGTAGTAATGTGATAATTTTAAAAATATTACCGAGGAATGTATCGCATATTAGAGATGTTTATATAAAATTGCATTGAAGTTGGAAAGTGTTTCATAATCAATGCTTTATGCATGATTGATCTCTCTTGTTTTTTAATTAATTTTGCAAGAAACATTTTGAAAAATTTGTATCGTTGGTTCAAATAATCACAATTGTAGCATATTACACTTATAGCATATTACATTTTAAAGGGCATGAAAAAAATCTTTCAATTGATGTCAAGTGTGACAATTTACCCTCTCGGAGGGGGTAACTAGCCACCCCCGAGTAGTGATAATGGCATCATGAACACAAAAATTATACCACGGCTTTTTTTCACTATAATGATTGAAACCGTTTTGTTAAGTTTCATGAACACTGAGTCATAAAATAACAAATTTTATGCATAATTACGTCAGATTTTACCCTATGCTGTCATGTTAAGAAAATATAAAATCTATATAAATAAAATTGAAAATCTGCCTGTTTGTCTCATCATCATGGGAGACAAACAGGCAGCTGTACCAAATTTGATGAAATTTTATGAGCAGCCTTGAAATAGCCCCACTTAAAATTTATTCCATGTTTCAAGTTTCTACGACTAGTGGTTCTCGAGATATAAGTGAAAAATGAAATTTTCGTTTTTCTCATCATCACGGGAGAACGGCTAGACCGAATTTACTGAAATTTTGTGGGTAGCCTTGAAATAGTTTCCTTAAATGTTATGTTTCCTTAAATGTTAATAAGTTTTGAATTTCTAAGACCAGGGATTGTCGAAATATTAATGAAAAACGGAACTTTTTCCTAGGAGTTTTACTCTTAATTCCCCCAAACGAAAAGGTTGGAAATCGTTTGTTTAAAACGTGAAAGTGAATTAAAATTTTATCTCTGAGTTTGGGGCAGATTTTTGCGCTAATTAGTCACTTTCAGAAAACATGAATTGTTTGAAACCATGAATGTTTGAAACATGAATTTAAATAGAAAAACTATCACCATGGTTCATTTTTCTCAAGCTTTTAATCAACAATGAAAAGTATTAAGAAATCAAAATGGTTATTTAATTATTAGAATTTTATGAGAAAGATTCTGTCTTATATCAGGTTGCTCGGCAACGTAATTAAATTAAATGTATTTGTTAATGTTTATTATTATTTTTTCGATTTGAATAATAAATAAATGGATATAAAAATATATCTTATAAATGAACGGTTTGATTTTTTTTAATTATATTAATTACGGATTGCATATACCACTTTCATTTATTTTGGCAAAGAGTTTTCAAGCTTATATATTACGTTTAGCTAATAAACTCATATATTGTGTTTAGCCAATAAATTGACTTATCCGATTACTGAAACAGAAAAAGAGTAGAACGGGTATATCTTCTAATACAGTTTTAGTGTTTTCATTTAGTATATACAAACGGGATCAGGATGTTTTATTCAGATCTGCATATTTAGAACTACGAATTTGGCAGGATATCGTTAACTTGGCAACTTTTCTTAAACGTGGCCAAATTAACGGAAATGTAGTCAAATTGATAAAAACGACGCAAATCAATGGCATTTATTTTGTTTTGTTAGAAGAGAGTACTGAAATTATGTTTTGATAGCACTTGTCTGTCAGTCCAACCGTCCTACTTAGTAACACATTTAGCGAATTTTTAAAATGTCGTCAAATTGATAAAAATGTTTGTAATTCCATAAAATGTTTGTAATTCCATAAAAATATCTTGAAATTGATAAAATTGCTCTAAATAAATGAAATTAATTGTGTTTTGTTAGAGGATAGTATTGTGATGATGTTTCGTCAATTTGTCGCCAAGTTGGACTGTCAGTTCTGCAGTCCCACTTGGCGATAAATTTGACGATTTTTTAAAATGTCGCCAAACCTTCCATAGGTATAGCATTATTCAGACACTATTTTGTCCACCAATTTATTTGAAACAAATGATATCATGTGTCTTAACAACGGATTTAAATCCAATGTGTTTATGCGCAGATGATTTTTATTAAATCTTTTCCGATTTGAATAATAAAGACATGTATATAAAATAAATTTCATTGCCATTGCATTTTTGACTAGATAATATCAATTGCGGTCTTCAGGTTTAAACATTATTATTGATATTTTCGAGGATTATTGATTCAGAGATTATTGATATTTTCAAGTTATTATGCCATTGTTTTATTGCGGCAAAAGTTGTTGAAACTCATATATTGTATGTTGTACGAGTAATCTTCTGCGAATGCACGGGAATATCCTCTAATCAACGAGAATATAAAGGTATATTGGCATATATTGGAATCAAGTTCGGCCTTCTGGTATGAAGATTACCGTGATTATTGATATTTTCAATTTATTACGTCATCAGTTTTATTTTGGCAAAGATTTTTGAGACTCATATTGTAATACGGGTAATTTTCAACTAACACTCGGACATATCTTCCAATCTACGACATTATAAGTAGTACGGGTATAATTTCCGATATAATTTTAGCATTTTCATTTAGGCATATACTGTAATCAATTACTGCCTTCAGATTCAAAAATTACGGGTTTATTGCTATTTTCAATTTATGCATATAATCTACTAATACAGGTTACTATATCTTCTAATATTCGCGATTGTAAGTAGTACGGGTCCCATACATTTTTAACGCTTTTATTTTGCATATATTGATTCAGTTTCATATTTTTTGTAAATTTGCTTACAAAGAGGGCTATTCTTCTGATCTTCCCGTGAAGATAATTTTGTAGAACGTGAGCAGAGATTCTTAAACTTCTTTTTAGGAGCATTAAATTAAATAATTTTACAGAATATTTTGATTAAAAATGTCGTTTAATATACTATAGGAATTTGCACATGATTGTGAATTTTAAGTTTCTTTGTATTATATATTCCGTATGAAGAACGGGTATGCTGCTAGTATTGAATAAAATTGAGAAAATTCTCTCAGATTTAAAAAAATTCTCTCTAGCTCCAGAATTTTTGTACCACGAACGATCAGACATATTCACACACGAAATCAATAGAATGGCAGACGCCGAAATTCTAGTTTTCCGTTTTGTAAATCTGGTCAATCATGAGAGTGCGATTCTTTGGAAGTTGTAAAGTTAAGGACAAATTTAAATCAGGAAAAGGCAGAAATGGAATAACATAATAATAAATAGAATCTGTGATGTCAGACGGTGACAGGTGGAAAAGTTCGTGTTAGGATGCTATAGTACCAAAAAATGAAATTCAAGTTGAGGCCTGTGCAATAAAATGTTAGCTCATGTTAACAATAAATTGTACCAGATGACGTCAAGACTTGATGTTAAATTCTATGTAGTTTATGCTGGAACCATAAAAAATCCCATGGTAATTTGTGATGGCGCTATAAAAAGTCCCACACACGACGAAGGGTCACATGATTAATGGGACCTCAACAGTTACGCCCAATGTATCTCCGGGTAGTGAAAATTTTCCTAGCATAAGTTTATCAACTATTGGGCAAAAGAAAGCGAAGCCAGTTGGAATGATGCAAGTCCAAGTACAAAAATACAATAAAATTAGAATACGAATGGAATTCAGTGAGAATTGAGTTAGATACAGAACAGAAAGTGTTAGGCATGTCACGAAATTAGAATTGCTCTTGTTGACAGCCTGGGTGAGTTTGGAGGAACTCGTGTGGAAAGTGGCAACAGTTGCAGTGTCCAAATATGCCGTCAGATGACATTGAAAGCATCCGTTTATCATTCAAGAGGAAAATAGTTTTTAATTATGAATTTGACTCTACCGTCGAGAAAATTTCCGTCTGTCATCACAAGCAGCTCCAAAGTTTATTTGACAAACCATAGAATTGATAAATATGACTCGTAAATTATAAATGAAAATTTGAGTAATTATTTGAATAATTTCAAGTAATAATTTCAATAAAGTTCTGAAAAAATGTCTCATTGTTTTAGTGTGTTAAACTTCACTGTTTATCTTCTAAGAATTATATTTTTTACAGGATGATGCCGGACCGCACATATGGTGGGCTATTGTGAACCCATGCAATGTACGGAGTTATACTATACGAACGCATACATAATTTAAAATTTTCAAAATTAAATATTTTTTTTTTAAATCTAAGAATTTAAATAAAGAGTTTAAAATAACTTTTTACTAATTATTTCACCACAGAATCCTCACAAAATGTGTCACTTTTCGTGAGAAACTACTTTCCCCCAGTCAAGAACTTTTTTTATATTTGTGATCCATTGCAGTAAAGAGAATAAATGTGTCTCGCAGCCTCGCGCGAAAAAACATATTTTATACGGCAATTATTACGCCAGTTTAAACACGCATTCATTTAAACAAGCTTCCCCCTTTTTCTTGCCTTCATGTGTAGAAGGGATGTCAAGAGCTAATTATGTTAAGGCTATTATTCGATCTAGTTTTCTGGTTTCCTTAGGTATGTCGCATGTAAGTAAGTTTTAGAGTTGACATTGATGGATGATCTTTTAATGCTTAGATGACTGATATTTATCTCATAGCCAATAGCAACATTTGGTAGTAAAATGGATTATGGCAACCTCGGGTGAATGGCGTTAATATATGTTTGGCAAAGTATTTTGTGTGACATTGAGTTATAATTATGTAATAGCAAACAGATTTCGGTCTTGTGGTGGGTAGGGATGCAGGCCCGTAGCCAGAGATGAAATTGAAGAGGGACTGAAGGGAAATTCAAAGGGGACTCAGCAGTTTTATAGGAGGGACTCACTAAAAACACAATTAATTATTAGCATTTATAAGCCATAATAGTTACTATTATATATTTCAATTCATATAAATTATTAACAAATAATTGCATATTTATATTTGCAAGCTAAGAGCTGTTTATTAATATCCATACAGCTACTCTACATCAATATTAATATATAATAATTACAATTGATTTTAATGTAAGTATTAACTAGTAATAAAGCTGTTAATAATTTGTAGAAATATTCTGAAAGTTAATACAAGTTAATGCTTAATATTAACTCTAATGTTCAAGACCCAGACCACTCGACTGGCCCGAGGGCATACAGTAGCTTGACTCTGTAATGTATAACAGTGAACCCCACAATAATACAAAAGTATCCTAAATACCATTGTCTTATTTTAAAATATTTTTAAATTAAATATGTAAATAAATTAATATAATCACAAATTCAGTTAAAATGAAATAATGTTTAAAATGAATGATGTTTAAAATGAATGATGTTTAAAATAAAGTAATTTATAAAAAAAATATCAAAGACATTTTTTATGCAAAATTTGAATGACATTTTATATGAAATTTCATATCATTACTTTTCATTAAGGGGGCTGAGTATACCTCTTAGGGGGAGGGGCGTATCCCCTCTAGCCTTTACCTGGGTGCGGCCCTGCAGGGATAGCCCAGTGATTAAATCAAGAGAATCACATTCTGATACTCTTGCCCAAAACTCTCCTCTTGTTTACTTAGAGTATGAGCACGATAAATATGTATGTCTGAACGTTTTTCTGAGAGATGATGGGTCCTGGTCCTTCAACCTCCACAATCCGTACCCGCCTTCATCTGGGGAAGAGAGTATGATCTCTACCCCACTGGTTTCCGATTTAAATTGAGTGGCTCGCCCAGGTGTCCGAATAGTTACCATATGCTTTCGGGTAGGTCGGACGGTCTGAGTTAAAAAAAAAAGGTTTGTGGCAGTTTCTCTATAAGCTTTCTTTTCCATAATCTAAAAATAGTGAGTCACTATGACAAGCGAAAATTATGAATGCTTTGTGGGTCACAGACTTGTAAAATTTTACCACAATAAATGAAGATGCTACTTGCGAGAATACTACCTTCTTGAAGGAGGCAGGTGCAAGAAAATAAGATTACACAAAATTGTACTCACATTTTATTCAACTAAGATGAGAAGTCAATATTCTTCTCAAGAACCATATCAATCTGTTTAATTTTGATAAAGTTGAAAACTGATTGAACAGTTAATAAATAAAGAATATAATATTTTAGTGCGAAAATAAGATAAATTTGGTCCAGTCAGGGTTTCGTGGAATCACATCCAGGAAACCATTATTTCTGATAGTGTTACTATACGGATTACTCGAATTAATTGATTTTACTGTAAAAAGCTTGGTTAGATATTAAACGAGTATTATTTTTTATTTATTATTTTTTTTATGCTGCTACAACGTAGTACAATGCCTCTCGTGTAAACAAGTGTTGTCATATTGCGAAAACATCACTTTCTATTTTGTTTTCCCTGCAATACATGGTAATGTATACGGGAAGTATTGGAATCATGTTGAAAATCGCAACTCGAGTTTTCGACGAATCTACATGTTTTGAGACCTCTAAAATACGAAAACACTACTTTTAGCGTGACGTTTGTATGTGTGTCGCTGTGTGTGTCTGTGTGTCGATCTGTATAATGTATGTATCCACTCTAACTCAAAAACTAATGGACCGAATTTCAGAAAATTTGGTAGGCCAGTCCCTTGTGGGCAACTCTGGTGCTGATTAGATTTTGGTATAATTCGAGATAAAAAATCCCTGCCATTTTTGGCAAAATAGCCAGTAAAAATGTCTGTATCCACTCTAGCTAAAAAATGAATGGAATAAATTTTACAAAATTTGGTAGATAAGTCACTTGTGGGTTACCTTGGTACTGATTATATTTTTATACAATTCTGAAGAAAAAACACCTGCATTTTTTGCGAAATGACCCGCAATAATCGTCAAAATTTAAAATAAAAGATTACGTATGCTCAAATGTGTCCATTAAATACCTGTTCTACACGTAATTTTTGACAATGAAAAGAACAAGACCAACTTTGTTTCACTGGGGCTAGCTGTTTTTGAGATATTTTAGTTTTTCGCATGTTCATTGCGACACCTTTGAAAATATGTCCAGTTACCAAATGAAAACGAAAATTAAATGTAAAGTGTAAATTCAATGAAATTTAAACAAATTTTGGGTGTTATTTTGTGCAATTAAACTTCATTTAATGAATTATCGAAGAAATAAAGAGAACGTGAATACGAGCCTGCAGGGAAAGTCATGTGCTGCCCACATTAGATTTTTTATCTTAATGTTAATCGATGCAAACACAAAACACCGAAAATTTTGAAACATAGTTTTGTTGTTTTTACATTCATATAGCAGCCTGTCTTTATATTTCAGTGGGTTGAGTATTTATGAGTGTTTTCTGTGTTTATTATTTCTAAGTGCAAAAACAGTATTCGTAACATTTAAAGGAAATCTCGGTATTGCTTCTATACGCATATGATGGGCTAAATGCATATAATATATCAGTTCCATTTTCCGAGATACTGCAATATTGCGTACCATCCGAGTAAAATTCCAAACATATCACCGCATGTTTTCAATCTTCATAGGATATTTTATATTTATACCAAATTTAGTTTATTCGATTAGGAACTTTCGTAGAAATGATATTACTATGATTTTAATCGACGACTGACGGACGGCATGCTAAAAAGGTTTTTTTTCACAAGAAAAACTTTCGTAAACGTATTGATTTTTTAAACTTGTTCGAAATGTGTTTTAAACATGAAAAGAACGCTTTCCATCATATACGTAAGGTGAGGACAGCGTTTCTTTCCGGACTTTTTGGACGAGGGGGGGTCGAATGAATTTGGGGGGGGGGGGGCAAGTTTTCCTTTTGCTTTATAAAAATATATCTTAATGCTGTGTCACATATATTGAAGCTAGGTTAACATAAAATTTCTCCGGGGGGGGGGGACTACTACTTGTCTCCGGGGGGAGCGGAGGTACGTCTGAAAAAAACAGTGAGGAGCATCAGTCCACAACATTTAAATTGGTCCTTCATCAACCCCCATTGTTCAAATAAAACTAATTATTACCAGCTCTCGTTCTTCACATTATGCCTCTTTTTCGCGAGAGAAATTTTATACAAAGTTTCACTTGTCTAATCGCTGCATGTAATAAGTAATTTTAGGAATATGGCAGCGTTCTGCTCCTCACAAGCAGTCATTTATGAATCCATAGCTGGTATATGTATATTATACGTGACTTTTTAAAAATAATATGCCCACAAAGCTGAAAACAATCGGCATTGGCTTCACTTCGAAGGAACCGAAATTGTTTTGCGTGAGTAACATCTTTCTTTTGTGGATGGTTTGTCTTCTTTAAACACATTCAAAAGCAGTTAAAAATATAAAAATCTAGAAATTAGAATCGCCTTTTCAAAATACAGTTCAAAATACTAAATATTGAAATTATAACCATTATATTTAAAAAACTTAGAACCCAATCCGAAATCCAATTATATATCCTTGTAGTCCGTTCAAAGGAGTACGAATGACTCGGAATCTTCTTATAGCTAACACTTAGTTTTCTCTCCAACTTCAGCGAATTCCCAGACTACAGACTTCACGTCAAGATATCAAAATATTTTACTTACTTGCTTGGCGACATATAAACTGAACTTACACAACACCCTCCCATTAGAAAACTATAACAGGTTCAAATATTAAAATATCGAAATTAAAATCACTATAGTTGAAAACTTAAGAATCCCATCTAAAAGCATGTTATATATCCTTGCAGGGCTTACAAATGGCAATTATTATTTACTATTTATAGCTAACACTTTATTTTTCGAAATACAAGCATGATAAACGTGCGAAATTGAAAGTATTTTATAATTTTTCAACTTGACAAAACGATTTCTTAAAAACCAATATAGATCTGAAAATATAGATCTTGATTGAATTGAAAATATAGATCTTGAAACTGGATTTTGTGCTGAACATTTTTTTTTCACTTGCTATTTATATTTATATTTTATAGTTTAGAAGATATTTCGAGTGAAAGTAAGCAATGTGAAGTAATAAACTCGCTAGGATAAAAATGTTTTAGTTTTTTTAAAAGAGTAGTTCAAAATACTAAAATATTGAAATTATCTTTACATGTTTATAATTTGTAACCGATTTCCGACAAAAATGTGCTTACATTTCTATCTATGAGATTAGGAGATATAAGCGTTTGAAGTGTTTATATTTACGTTCCGATTTCAGCCAGAGATACCTCAAGCAAAGACATTATTCATTTCAAAAGCCAAACAAAAATGAATTACAATTAGTATGGTAGCACTCGAGGAGAAAGAATTTGTAAAATGCACATTTCATAATTTCTGTCAGGCCTTTTTTTCTTCAATATTGATGGACCAATAGCTACTGATTCGATTTTAATGAATGGCATCTCATATTGTATGCTCTGGTAGAAAGTATATACATTTGTTTTAAACTTGAAGATACAGTTGATTTTTAATTTAAAACATTAACTTGAATGTGGCTCAACTCGACTTTCTTATACCAGAATCCATTTTTAATATATTTTTTTTCAAATTTTACAAGAACAATTTTGAAAAATCGGTATCATGAGTCCAAATGATTACAATTATGAAACGTTACCCTTCACTTTATAGGGCTTTAAAAAATCTTTCTATTGATACCATACTTGAAAACGTACCCTGTTGGGGTATCTTAACCCCCGATCCAGGGTATCCTTGAAACATCTGTATGCTGCATTATTATTTTATTTGTTCTTAAATATGTCGCTTAAGTTGTCTTTTATATATATAAAAACTGTTTTGTGTGTATAATAAATCCTAAATTATCATTTATTGACTATACAACCCTCATAGTTTTCTTGAAATTATCATTGTTCTTAGAAAATAATGCTATGAAAATCTTAAATTTCAAGTTATTTTTATTCTGACCGCATTAATTTCAAAACACTGATTTTACTTTCTGTGGCGCAGTTATGGAAAGCTGGGATTTTAGATTATTTAAATTATACATAATTAACATGGTCGTAATTATCGTAAATCGTGGAATCCATATTGCACATTGAGTTGTGTGCCGCTGATAACCCTCCGATTTTATCTTTAGCGCGAGTTCTATACAATAATAATAATTAACATACTACTAAATTGATTGCACCATTTTAACTTTAACATAAAACTATTTATTAACAACATGTATCAACTAATAACTCAATTATAACAATGATTACCATAAGTTGTGCCTGAGAGGAAAAGTGTGAGACCATTAAAATGTAGTTATCAAAAGGTTCAATAACATGCATACAATAGTAGTGGAGCACATACCTTCTGGTTGTCTTTAAACGGTAATACACATCTCGTACAGTCGTACGTGTTCCATCAGTGTACGCCGTACAATACTAACTCGCAGTGAGGTATGTCGTCTCGTACGGTAGTCGCTCATTGAACACTTAATATTCTTCATACTCTGGCTGCACTGCCATTCTTGTACTCCCCAACTCTGTCACTTCGACTTCTCAAACTCTCCAACTACGTCTTCTGATATTCTATCTTACTTCATCTCTGCTATTCGATATTCTCTTGGTGACAGCCTCTTTCTGCCTGAGATCTGACACACCTGTTTGACTCTGATTGGGTGACCTAAGGGTACTGGGCCCAGATATCTTGCACATTGGTCAACATTTTTGACTACCTTTGTGGCCTCACCTTATCCTTAGAGTCCTTCGATACACCTGTCTTGACTTCCCAAAATTTATGGTTTCAGCTGACCTTTCGGTCAGGGTGTTGTAAAAACTGACGTCGTTTCGTTTGAAGCATTGTTGGCTATTGCAGCCAGCCATAAATATTGAACATAAAACTGTTTCACTTAAATGTGGTGTGAGATCTATTTCTGGTCTCACACTTTCTGCATATTTTAATAGGTGAATTTGTTGTCGAGTTACTACATTCTCATTTCTCCCACACCCAGATGGTCATATCTTTGAAGGGGATTGAAGTGTGTTCAGGAAGTCTTAAAAAGCAAGCTTTCGTCAAAGTCTCAAATTTGAAAATTTTTTAGGAGACAAAGTTTTGTGTATCCAATAACACGAGAAACCTTGAAATTTGTGAAGAAATCTCAGGGTGGTGCAATGAATGGGTGCGCCATATCCGACACCTGCCTTCCAACGAGGGATGTAAACGAAAACCGCGGAGTCCTTGGAAAATCATATGCTTTGCTGAAAGATGACGTTTTCTTTATCTGTAGCAAAAGAAATTGACGTCTTACAATTACATCCCTAAAATATCAGATGTTACGCGAGGCTTCGGTTTTCCATATAGCCAAATAGATGACTTATACTAATAATGTGCGGCCTGGACAGTACTTTTAAGCCCAGATGCCAACCAAAGGAAGAGTAGACGGATGTAAGATTTTGTAAATTTTTCGACGAGGGAGAGAAAAGTTTTTAAGGAAAGAGAGGGAGGTTGATTCCGAAGATAGTCCTTGGATGCCTAGAAGAAGAAAATGCCTGATGAGAGAGACGAAGCTATGGCCAATCCCTCAGCCATGCCACTAGAAGCAATAGACATGGTAAGCCATTACGTAATTTTATCTTCTAGCACTCTTTCTCGCTCCTGACAACATTTGATGTGGAATTTAAATACCTGAAACTAGGTTAGGCTATTTTTGAAATGCTCCCGGAGTACGATAAAATATTTGAATATTGCTAACATTTTGTTGCTATTCCTTGATATCTTTTAGTACATGTGTTATGATAGTTGTCACGAACTGCATCCGTTCTTATGTACGAGCTGAATCCGTGATGCCTCGTTTCCAGTCCTTCTTTGCATGGACAGAGAGTGAGGATTCGTAACACTCCCCCCCCCCTATCATTTTCGAGTTCATTCGTTGGACAAATATGTCTAGAAAGTCCATATCCTGCACTCTCCTCCCCCATCCACTAGTGGAAATTCCCACTCACAGATCATGTTCTCTGCGCCAAAGAATTCCTCTATGAGCTAGTGACAGGATCGAATAATCAAAAACAATAATTATTGAATTCGAATTTTACTCACAAAATCATATTCCTATAAGGCAGAAAGTTATATTAATATACTAGATTTACCAATTTCTCACTTCTACTGTTGTTTAGCATTCTTAACAAAATTATCTTACTATAAACCAAAATTATTTTAATATACTAATTAGGGCAGATTCTACATTTACCACTCCTGAACACAATAGTACTACTAACATATAAATATAAGTACAATATTCTTTGTACGAAGGATGAGAAAAACTTAAGCAATTACTGTATTATTTGTGCTTTTATACGTTGCTCAAGTTTTTATTTTTTTTATTTAGATACATTTTGATTGCGTTAAACACACTGCAATTTACACACATTTTTTTCCTTAATCTACATTTCCCATCCTTCCAAATTTTGGTTACCGGCTCGAAGATTTATCCAAAGAACACACAATATACGGTTATGAGGCCAATAACCCTTTTCGTTATTTCACTTACCCGGAAGTCCTTTCTATTAACACTGCTGATTCGAACTTAAGTTCTTGTCAGCATCTGGTATCCAACTTCTGATATCCCAAATCGAAAACCCCTCTGCCGTTCTTTCCACTAACCGTGCAATTAAATTGCCCCCTCGTCTTCCATCTTCATCTTTGCTTTCCTTCTAAATCTCCCAACATTCCAAATTGAGTTTTT
Source organism: Amaurobius ferox (assembly GCA_951213105.1). Lineage (NCBI taxonomy): Eukaryota > Metazoa > Arthropoda > Arachnida > Araneae > Amaurobiidae > Amaurobius > Amaurobius ferox. The sequence continues at coordinate 148,003 of OX578152.1, forward strand.
TTCGAATTGAGCCCGTTACTGCTGAGCACATTAAGTACTTCTGGACATTTATACCTATAGTGTCCTATCTTTTTGCATGCGAAGCACAACACTGTTTAACTTTCTTCACCGTTTTACAAGTTTGGTAGCTATAGTTCTGGGTAATGGTATTCCGTATAATTTGGGTATCTCTATTCTTATATTGGTTCACTCCCAGTTCCCACATTTACCTTTTGATCTCGCGTTCGCTCTCTTGTTGCAGTTTTCTCCCAAGCCATCTTTTATTCCTCTCCCATTCTCTTTCCTTCCTCTTCTTCTCCTCTCTCTCTTTCATAATAGCGTGTAACAACGCTTTTATAAGCTCTTTCTCATAATCCTTGTCTCCGCAAATTATATTTTTAATTCAACCATCTCACACTCAGAATGCGCATTCTCGCTCATTTCCTCACAGAGCCTCAGAAGGTCAATTTTCATAGCTTTCAATAAATACGCAATCCCAACCATTACCGAGAGAACCGAAAATTACCCAACCAGTAATAGCTGACTTTAGTCTTTACCATACCACCCTCCTACTACACACCATCCCGTTTTCCCCTACTCTAAAATAAATAATGTGCATATGCAAAATCAATATTATCAATCACATTTATAACTACATATTATAACGTTCAGCAAATATTTCCCACCTATAAATTTCCCTTCGGATTATATATTCTGATCTGCATTACTGCTGCATTACTTGGCCTACCATTATGTTTTATTAATATGATTTCTTACAACCTTCTTATCATAAATTTTAGATCCTTTCTATTTAACAATATTATTTATCATTAATTTTAAATTTCACTTAAAAAATAAATAATATTAAAATAATCTTAAACAACCCTATTTCTCATGAATACCATAATAATACCTTACGAATAATGTCATTCAAATTTATTTTATATTAAAATACCTTAAAAAGAATATTAATCAGATTTTTTAAAATTTCTTATTAGTAAAGCATTTAATAATATTTATATATTGAACTCTACTTTGTATCCAGATACCCTCCTGTCCTTGCTCATAAAGAAATTTCATTAACATATTAGTTTCCAATGTGACTTCTATAAAACCATTACTATTAATTTTGCTATTAAATTTAAACTTCAGAAACTATAACTTACCCCGATCAATAATTTCCTTCCCACAAAAAAAATTGATCCATTTCAAACTCGTTGATTATTTCAAAATTAAAAATCCGCTCTAATACAGAGAGTATCACCGAAATGTTAAAATTTCCGCCTACATCTTTTCTCTTCTGTATCGAAGGCCAACAGTCTTTCATATGGATATGAGGTCTTTATCACGGGCTGCCACAGGAAGGTCATCAAGTCTATCTGTCTATACGATTCAAAGGCTTTTCAAAGTACATCGTTGTAACAAAGGAGTATTGACGCAGGATTCATCAACGCAGGTATCATCGTCCAAATTAAATAGCAGCCCATCATTATTTGTTCTCAGACGGCACCACACCGTCGTTTCCATTCTTTCAGCATTTTTTCATTTAATTCTGCTGTCCAACTGCTACGGTGTCAGATTGAAATATTGTTCTATTTTCCTCCTTCCCGATTGAGCTAGTGTTACGAGCTGACTCAGTGCTTATAAATGACTGAGCCAACTCAAGGGTTCGTTCTCTTTGAGTTTTACAAATGCTCAACTCTATCCCTACTTTGTAAAATATATAATAAACATATATAATAAATATAGTTAACCTCAAACTAGTAGGACAACATTAATGCATTTACAAAATATGCATATTATGAAAATACAGATACAGCATTAACTTGGATTCTGCGAGTTTCGTCGCCTTTTCTTTGCTCCTGTTCGTAGAAGAGTCCAGAGGCAAGCGTCTCTTTCAATCTCGGCCGTTCTTCCAGCGCTACTCCATCGACAGTTTTTGTTGCGACGTGACCTCATAGTATCAAATTCAACGATCAAATTACTGGACCAGCTATGTAAACTTCGTAGAGGAAAGATGGCAGATCGAAAAGGACCCATTTTCTAGTTCTTCTTTGCATGGACAGAGAGGGTTCATGACAATAGTTTTCTTCATTTTACGTGTTTTATTGTTATTAAATGTTGTTAAGTTCTTAAATATTTAAGTGTTTCCATTTTGTTAAATATTTAACTTTAATTTTATGGCTAACAGCGGAGTCTAGCGTCCTTACCGGACGTGTGGTAAGTATCACGCGACAGGGATGCGTCATTTTGTCGGTCTTCGTAGAAGATTGCAAATTCGCGGCAATTATCAAACTGCCATCTCAGGTATAGGCAGTTTCATGTCAACAAACGCATGAAAAGCATGAAACTAATCAATGGATCAATTTATAATGGGCATGTGATCCTAAATGTCAAGATATGTTAATAAAAATATTTTCTTTGCTATGGAAGAGTAATACAGCAAACGTCTCCAATTGCCTCTCTTAGCTAATGGTAACTTAATTATCAACTAAATACACCTACCAACTAGATGATCATTTTTTAGAAAGCTTTTAGTGGTACGACAAAAAGGATTTTAACAATTTGTCCGATGGATTCAGTTATAGATCGCTAATTTTTACTTTCTCCTACAATTGGATAGAAAAAGTATTGTTGTCCCGAAAATTTGCAATTCGGGATTGTGACGGATAAACACATTTTAAACTCTCTTGAATGCAGTTCAAAAGCTGTTGAAAAAATGTCTGCCTGTGTGTACATGTGTATATATGTACGTATGTATATATATCTGTCAGGTGTGGATACCACACAAGAACGAATGCACCTGTCGCTATAAAATTTTATGTGTGAATGCAATATGGGGAAAACTAGAACAAAATAAGGGCTTTTTGTAACTTCCACGATTAAAAATTGAATGATTTGAATTTTAGGATTTTACAACATTATTTCTTATAGGAAACATGATAATAGGGACGATATTAAGATTATCTTAATCAATATTTTATTTATTAATTGATAGCAATGGAATGTGCAATCTATATTTTTATCAAAGAAATTTTAAAAGCAACTACTTTTTAAGATCTATTAGAGTTTAGAAGATGGCTGATATGGATTCAGTATCGAATTCCAGATGGAGTATACACTAAGAATTTTTTCTTTTGGCTTTTTTCCATTTTCGTTAAAAATATTTTTATTTTCTTTAAAACAACTATTTTTGAACACTGGCTATAAGTACAGCTTAACACTAGAATTACCAAGACCGGTCTCCTCTGATCTAAAAAAAGTTTTCTTGCTCGAAATTTTTAATTTTATTTTTCAAATTAGAAATTTTTTAACATTTCCTAAATATTTACCATGATTCCATAAGTCGACTTTAGTTGAAATCGAACATTTACTTTAATATCTACGAGATAGTCTACCTAGAATTATCGTGCAGGGTTACAGATGACCCAGAAGAGATAAGGATTTTTCTCTTTTATTTCATTCGGACTTCAATTCCTCATTATTCAGAGTCACAACGATAATGTCAGACAATGGATTGCACCTGTTTTCCACAGATATTTCATATAATGGTATTTCACGAGAGGGATTCGATCTTCAACCTCGATCAATATTGTTCTGAAGGGCATGTGTTTTTAATTTACTGTATGATCTCAAGCCATTGTGTTCGTCATTTGAAATGTGCAAAGGAAGGTCTATCAAAAGAGGACATAGTCAGATTATTAAATGAACTATTAAAAAAAGATCCAAACTTTTTGAGAAACACAAAATAAAACTATGTTCAACGACCTCTATGAAGCATGAAAGCACCATCACCAATCTTGTATCTTACTAGTATAAAAAAAAACAAGCAAACAGAGAAAATGTACTTCTCCGACATTGTATTCTTTATTAGAAACAATAAAGATCAATCATGCATAAAGCATTGATTATGAAATACATTTCAACTGCAATACAATTTTATTTAAACATCCCTAAAATGCGATACAGTCAACGGTAATATTTTTAAAAGTATCACAATACTACAATAATTTATTAAATTTGAAAACTTAAAACTTCATCGAAAAAAATGAATTTTATTCAAATAACGTCATTGAAATATAAATCGCCTGGCTCTCTATGTAAAGGCAGTAAATATTTCATTCATATACTGTTATTCTATTCCTTTTATTCATCACAATACTACAATAATTTATATTACTTTAAAACTTAAAACCATGGGGGTAAAATAAATTTAAGTCTATGCTTAAAACTTCATTGAAAAGTCTGCTATAAAGTCGTCTGCATTTCTATGTAAAATCAAAGAATGTTTCATTCATTTCAGATATATTGCAAACTCCAGAGCTAAATAATTTTGCATTAAAGAACCGAAAAGAACCGAAATTAACTCTCTGAGCATCACTCCATAAGTTTGAAACAAAGACAAAGGTTGCCAAATAAAGCAGTGCAAAGATAACAAGAAAGATCAATCATGCATAAAGCATTGATTATGAAACACTTTTCAACTTCAATGCAATTTTATTTAAACATTTCTAAAATGCGATGCATTCCTCGGTAATATTTTTAAAATTACCATAATACTACAATAATTTATTTTATTTGAAAACTTCATCGAAAACAAATGAACTTTATTCAAATCACGTCATCGAAATATAAATCGCCTGGCTCTCTCTATAGCATGGCTCTTTAAAAGCAGCATTTCATTCATAAACTTTTTTCCATTCCTTTTATGCATCACAATACTATAAAAATTAATTTCATTTAAAAATTTATAACCATGGAGGTACAAGTAATTAAACTCTATGCTTAAAACTTCAACAAAAAAATCGTCCATCTCCGTGTAAAATCAATGAATGTTTCATTCATATCAGCTATATTGCAGACTCCATGAGTTAAATAATTTTGCATTAAAGAAATGCAGCAATTTTTATACAACTCATTCTACATATTTTGCTGTTTACATTCCCCATAAGTGAAAATTAGTCTTCGTTGCAGAAATAATCAAATTTGGATGATCATTTAAACTCAACTATATTGTAATTACGTTGTTTCAGTATGTAGATGCACAGAATTTAACCAAATATAAAGCAGTTTTAGGACGGATACAAAGCAAAATAAAATCTGATGTGGGCAGCACATGGATTTCCTTATATAATGCAATGAATTTACTACTTTTACAGCAAAAAAAATCTGATGTGGGCAACACATGACTTTTCTTATATAATGCAATGAATTTACTACATTTGCAGTTAAAAAAATGTTATTCTTATAGTAGTTACTTATATTCTTTCCAAGAAATTGAATTTTCTTCAATTAGTCGTCATTTTCATTGATTTAGCGTCATTTTTATCAATTTGGCGAGATTTTTGTTAATTTGGCAACAATTAAAAATGTCGCCAAGTTGGCGACATTCCGCCAAATTCGTCGTTAAAATCTCGGCAAGCGTTATAGATGGAGAAATAAGTTATTCTTACAGCAGATAAATGGCTATTGGCGTTCAAATACAAAAATATTGCTCTATCTTTTTTCATGAATGGAACGAGCTAGATCCACGAGAATGATGTCACCAAATTTATCGCATGATTTTACATATGAAAAGTGAACATGTTTCTCAATAGAAGATATTTTGTTTTATTTTATATAACTTTTTGATAATTTTTTTGAAAAATATGCATTATCTCGAGAACAGTTCATGTTAGTGTTCTAAAATTTATGTCAATCGTTTTCTAATAAAAAATTATATAAGAAATGCCTGTTTGCGTAACTTTATTAGCGGTTTTGATTTTTTGACGATTTTTTCAAAATTTCACTCGAAAATTTAGGGGGGTTTTGAACATTCGATTGCGAATAAAAACAATAGGCTTCCAGCGTTTACGGATTGTGATTTTTGTACCAAATTTCGTTCAAATCGGTTCATTCGTTCGTCTGTTATCGTCTCCACAGACTCACTGACACACACACACACATACACATATTTTCACACACACAAACACATACACACACACAGAGACATCACTTCAAAAATGTGTGACTCGTGATCAGGGATGCTTGTGACGTGCTCTCCCGTCGAAAACTCAAATTCGAATTTTCGACCCTGTCACAATACTTTCCTTATACATTATGTATATAAGGAAAGTAAAAATAGATTATTTTTATATTAGATACTTATATTCTTTTCAAGATATTGAATTTTCGTCAATTAATCGTCATTTTCATTGATTTAGAGTCATTTTTATCCATTTGGCGAGATTTTCATTAATTTGGCAACATTTAAAAAAGTCTCCAAGTTGGCGACATTCCGCCAAATTTGTCGCCAAAATCTCGTCAAGCGTTATGGACGGAGATATAAGTTATTCTTATAGCAGATAAATGTCTATTGGCGTTCAAACACAAAAGTATTACGCAAAGTACCTTTCCTCATGAATGGAATGACCTAGATCCAAGAGAATGATGTCACCAAATTTATCGCATGATATTGCATATGAAAATGAATATGTTTCTCAGCAGCGAATATATTTTTTTTAAATTTATGCGGATTTTTTTATAAATTTATTTGAAAAATGCGCAATATCTCGAGAACAGTTCATGCTAGCGTTCTAAAGTTTATATCAATCGTTTCCTAAGGAAAAATTACATAAGACATGTCTACTTGCGAAACTTTATTTTTGGGTTTGATTTTTTGATGATTTTTTCAAAATTTTACTGGAAAATTTAGGGGGTTCTGAACATTCGATTGCGTTTAAAAACAATAAGATTCCAGTATTTACGGATTGTGATTTTTGTTCTAAATGTCATTCGAACCGCTCCATTCGTTCGTGAGGTATCGTCTCCACAGACTCATTGACACACACTGGCACACACACACATACACACACACACACACACACACACACACTTTCGCACACACACACTTTCGCACACACAGACATCACCTTAAATGTTTGATTCCTGATCAGGGATGCTTGAAACGTGCTCTCCCGTCGGAAACTCGAATTCGAATCTGCAGGTGGGAATGGTCTGGTGTGCCATCTCCTTTGATAGCCAGACCCCTCTGCTAGTCATATCTGACATACTGACAGCACAATGGTACGTAGACAACATTCTACGACCGGTTGTGTTACCGTTCCTTTTGACACACCCCGGACTTACTTTTCAACAAGATAATGCCCTGACACCACACGGCACGTGTTGCTATGAATTGTATTCAAGCTTGCCCAACACTTCCTTGGCCAACTAGGTCTCCTGATCTCTCTCCCATAGAGCACATTTTGGATATTATTGGAAGGCAATTGCAACCATCCCAAAATGTTGGCGATTTAGCCCCACGGTTGGACACAATTTGGCAAGCCCCTTCCGCAGGATACCATCCGTGAACTTTATCAGTCTATATCACGCCGGGTGACAACTTGCATCCACGCCAGAGGTGGACCAACGCCTTATTGACTTCCTCCCTTTGTATACGGTCAAACTCTATATCATTAAATTGTTCTGAAGTTATGTGATCTCTTTATATAAAAGGTGTAATTATTATTTTAGTTCTTATTTAAAAAACTACTGAATATATTTTGCTGAATTTTTTTTTATATATTTTATGGGATAATTAAAATATTTCCAAAAACTTTCGAAGCAATATGTGAATTTTAAATCCGTTTAAAAAATGTTTGAAAAATTAGGTCTCATAGGGTTCAATGTATTTCATTTTTTGAACCCGGGTTCAATCCAAAACTAATTGCTTGACATTATTAATTTAGACCGTCTGAACAATATATTAAAATTTCATTTTGATAAAGTCATTTTTACAGCAGTTATCGTGCTAACGGACAGACAGACAGACAGACAGACAGAATGAACAAAATCATAAACACTTTTCAACTATGTTGTAAAGTGTAAATAAAAATGTAGAATGAGTTGTATAAGAAATGCTCTTAACCGCAAAATTATTTAGATCATGGAGTCTGCAATATAGCTGATATGAATGAAACATTTATTGATTTTATACAGAGAACCAGACGATTTTTTCGATGAAATTTTAAGCATAGAGTTAAATTACTTGTACCTCCATGGTTTTAAGTTCTTAAATAAAATATGTTATTATGGTATTGTGATGAATGAAAGGAATGGAAAAATGTTATGAATGAAATGCTGCTTTTATATAGAGGCGATTTATATTTCGATGACGTCATTTGAATAAAGTTCATTTCTTTTCGATGAAATTTTCAAATATACTAAATTATTGTAGTATTACGATAATTTTATTGTTATCGAGAAATGTATCGCATTTTAGAGACATTAAAACCAGGCAATTTATATTTCAATGCCGTCATTTGTATAAAGTTCATATTTTTCGATGAAGTTTTAAATTTTCAAATATAATAATTGTGATTTTCAAATATATAATTGTGATAATGTTAAAAGAGGAATGTATCGCCTTTTAGAGATGTTTAAATAAAATGCATTGAAGTTGAAAAGTGTTTCATAATCAATGCTTTATGCATGATTGATCTTTCTTGCTTTTTAATTCGTTGAGTTACCTCCTTGCAGCTGCATCATTTTTACCTGGGGTTCAGATACACCCTCCTTGCTTCCATTGGATGGTCCTCAGTGCGATGTCATATCTTTGCATTATTAGCTTTTTCAATTTCCAATGAAGCTTGGTTTAAGTCTTGGTCCCAGAATATTTTGTCGCAACTACACCTCCAACTTGTGTGACGTGTATTTATAGGAGTTATAACTTTCCGGGCCAAGAGTGTTATAAAACTGTGACGTAAATATCAAAAACTGCATATGGTGCCTCCTGGTCTCACATTATCTACAAATAAGGATCGCTACTTATTTGTAGAGGTCCTTACGACCTACAAATAAGGATCTAACACCGTTTAATTAGGATCTCTAATCGTACATCAATTGCAGTACTGATATACTATTAGAGATCCTTATTAAGGGGACGGTGGACGTTGAAATGAGCAAAAATCGAGTAAAAAAAGTTTTAATATATAACATTATTTTACACAATTAACATTTGCTTAAGGGTGGGGCAGCGTCCATCCCAAACGAAGAACCTCCCAAAAAGACAGGTATTTGACATACCCTATCCCAAACAGTTTGATCCCCTTTGCAGGCATTGGCGTCCATGGAAATCGCTGACAGAAACACCTGCTGTGCAATGTTTCTGTCAGCGATTTCCATGGACGCCAATGCCTGCAAAGGGGATCAAACTGTTTGGGATAGGGTATGTCAAATACCTATCTTTTCGGGAGGTTCTTCGTTCGGGATGGACGCTGTCCCACCCGTAATCAAAAGGTTGAATGCCTGTTTTTCGAAACGGAATTTTCAAAGGTTTTACATTTTTAAAATGCTCCATGCGTCTTAATTTTTGTCTGAGATGCATGAAATTTGGCAAGAAGACACCTCTCATACTTTTTAATGAAACTGGGTATGCATTTTATAATTGGACTTTATTAAGGTAATTAAAAGTGAATAAGAACCTAATTAAATGATGAAAATTAAGTTTTAATACAGAAAAATATTTTTTAAAAATCAACTTTCTAAGGGATTTAAAAATGAATACCCAAATTTGTTCACAATGTGTTTTTGAGTGATCATAATGTAAAATTAATCAAAAATGTGAACAAATGGCATGCAAGGAGCATTTTCAAAATTTTCATTAAAATAATTAAATAAATAAAAATACAAAATTATAACAAAATTGAAAAATAAAATTAATGGTATTGTATATAGTAATGTTAAGAGGAATATTTATACAAATTTTCACGTTTCTAAGTCAATAAATAAATAAAAAAAATTCAACGTCCACCGTCCCCTTAAATGTGGCTGAAGGCAGCCCTTTTACTTTCCCTTTCAATACTTGGTAATGTATAGGGGAAGTATTGGAATCGTGCAGAAAATCGCAACTGGAATCTTCGACGGATCGAAAAGTTTTGAGATCTCTATAATGCGAAAAAACTAATTTTAGCGTGACGTCTGTGTGTGTGTGTATGTGTGTCTGTCTGTGCAATGTATGTATCCACTCTAACTCTAAAACTAATGGACCGAAATTCATAAAATTTGGTAAGTAGGTCACTTGAGTGTGACTCTGGTGCTGATTAGTTTTTAGTACAATTTGGGATAAAAGAACTTGGCTCTTTTTGCGAAGTGGTCCTCAAAAATTACCTGTATCCACTCTATCCAACTTGTATGTAACCCTTTATCCATTTTTATCCATCCGCCCCTTTATCCATTTTTGTTCTGAGTTTGTTTTCAGACCTGCACATTCTAATATTTCTTCTTTATTTAACCGTATTCGGTCTCATAAACTGGGTGATAAGGATGACTTTAAAAGCTTTGCTGGGGTATATGTTGTTCCCCTGTTGTCCACCGATGGTAATTTTAAATTTTATATTGGAAGGACTAAACGCACCGTTGGCATCCGTTTACAGAACATTCTCCGGATGTCAGGGATAGTAAACTTTCTACGGCTCTTGCTCAATTTGTTGTTAAAGATAATTTTCAGCCCCTTTTTGAAAAGACTTTCCTTTTGATGCGTTGTAATAACCCTCGTGATATTCTCCTTTTTGAATCCCTTTTTATTTATATTTACCGTGAGTCCGTTTGTAATTTTGACCCTGTTATGAATTTGAGTTACGCTTGGCGACTCATTCTCTACTCCATGCAATTCAAGTCTCTGCAAGGTTATCTTTGACGTCTTCATCTTTGGGATTATGCTTGATTGCCACCCCCTCCCCTTTTTTTTGATTTCTGTAATTAAATTGTAATTTATTATGCTGTTCTTTTGTTGTTGAAATTTTTGAAACTTTAAAAATAGTTTACGATTTATCCTTGTCTAAACGTAGATCCTTTTGTAAATTGTAGTTATGCAAATTTTGTCGCTATATTTGGTCTATATATGAACGATTCAAATTTTATTTCCGTGTAGCCACTGATGAAGAGCGTACTTATGCTCGAAAGCGCTCTGGCCCTTTTTTTAAAATTTTGTACGTCTTATAGGAAGTAAAATAATGACCTTCTGTTGTGGATGTGTACTTAATTTTTGCTATACAACTCAACTGTGTTTCTAGCAGAACTATATGCGATTAGGCCAGTTGTTAGATGGTTAATGAGTAATTTTGAAAATGGTAATGTTAAAATATATTGCGATATCAGGTCTTCATTGCAAAGCCTTAACAATGAAGAATATAACCATCATTGGGTGAGTGAAATTTAGAGGAACGTTTTGGAGTGGAATAAATCAAGAGGGAAAATGGAGTTAAATTGGATTAAAGCCCATGTGGGATATGTTGGCAAAGAAAAAGCTGATGTCCTGGATAAAGAGGGAACAGCTAAAGAAGAAGTTGATATGGAAACCAAGACCACATGGAGTCAAGTAAAGACCAAGATGAGGATGGAGATGCTGAAAATCTGGCAAGACAAGTGGGAGAATGGCGAAAAAAGAAGATTCATCTATGAAATCTTCCCCAAAGTGACGAATGGCAGATGTATTAGTAATTTTCATTACAATCAGTTTATGACTGGACATGGTTATTGTTGTTGAGACCCAGACCGCCCGACCTACCAGAAAGGTGTAAGGCAACTATGACTGGACATGGTGTATTTCCAAGTCATCAGGCTCAGAGGTTTGGGAAATCTGAAATTTGCATGTTTTATAATAATGTAGGATCTGTACATCATTATATATATATATATGATTGTAATAAATTTGACATTATTAGAAATGAAATGTATCCCATGAATTACAGTAACATTGAGGTGAAGGAATTGGTAAAGCACAATAAGGTGCGTAAAGCTATGTGTATAATTGTACACATTTTATTGGACAGTTATAATGTTTAAGTGAAATTGTATTGATTGTATATAAATTATTTGAAATGTATTTTGTTTATTTAGACCGAAGGCTTAGTCATTTTGTTGCAAATTAAGTTAAGTTTGTGTTTGATTATAAGTTGTACTGTTTGCAAATGTGTACTTTTGTAAATCAATAAAAGTCTTCTGACCCGAGTAGGGATAAGTCAGAGAATAGGTTTCTGGCTAAATTCATTGAAAATTATGTGTTGTTGTTTTGGCTTCTGATGTTCCTCGGCAGCGATACCTTGATGGTGTGATTGCTTATAGCGATTTGGATTGGCTCGCCACGCTTTGTTCTTGGCGCGAATGGTGTTTTGTGGTGGGTAGTGATGTCTGGGCTGTCGCAACGGTGGATTGTCGGCCTCGTATGTCCAAATCGGACAGGATGAGGGACTAATGGTTACAGTCGCTGATCAGGTATCCTAAGTGCGTTATAGCAACAACTTTGATTCCTTTTTGCCTTATATACCTTATTGTATATCTTCGGGTGGATCGGGAAATTATAAGGGTACCAAAACGGTGGTCATTATTAAATTTTTTGAGTTCAACAAATTAAGATTCCTTCAATTTTATTAATGGAGCAGTCAATTTTTACGTATTTTAATTTGTAATTCAATGAAGTAAATTCCAAACTGATAAAACTAACTTCAGGGAGATTGTAGTTTTAGGAATTTGGTAGAAGGGTTAGGACGCCTTCGAAACAACGCTAAATATATCATTTTATTTCCAAAATGTGAATGAAAGAAGTTCCATGATACTTGAAATAACAATTAATTGAAAATAGCAAGCAAGGTATTACTGTTCTAAAGTACTTTATTCGAGAATATCGTTTAAAAGAAATCTCTAAAATTGATGCTTTTTCTTATTCCAAAATCAGAGAACATTCGCAAATATCCCTTTTCAGCTCCTGGGAATATTTTTTTTCAAATTCTTTAGGTGGTATTTAAAATTTTAAGACCGTTCTGGAGGAAAGACAAGATGGTGTGTTCCCTACAGATTAACAAATTTCGAAACAATAACACACACTAGAGCTTTGCTACTTCATTACAATACATGGTAATGCATAGGGAAAGTATTGAAATCATACCGAAAATCACAACTCGAGTTTTTAACGGATCTACACATTTTGGATCCTCTAGAATTTGAAGAATCAATTTTTAGCGTGACGTATGTGTGTGTGTGTGTGTGTGTGTGTGTGTGTGTGTGTGTGTGTGTATGTGTGTGTGTCTGCCTGTGTGTCCGTGCAATGTACGTATCCACTCTAACTCAAATACTAATGAGCCGAATTGCATAAAATTTGGTGGATAAGTCCCTTGTAGGTGACCCTGGTGCTGATTAGATTTTAGTACGATCCGGTAAAAAAGAACCTACTTTTTTTTGCAACATGGCCGGCAAAAATCGTCAAAATCTAAAATAAAAGACTATGTATGCTCAAATGTATTAATTGAATGCTTGTTTTGCATGTAATTTTTGACGATGAAAGGAATAAGACCAACCCCTCCAAGGAATTACTCTAGGACTAGCCGTTCTTGAGATATTTTAGTTTTTTACATTTTCACTACGCCAGTTTTGAGAATAAGTCCAGTTACCAAATGAAAACGAAAGTTGAATTGAAAGTGTAAATTCAGTGTAACTTCAATTAATTATGCGTGTTATTTAATGTAATTAAACTCAATTTAGAGAATTATTAATGAAATAATGAGGAAATGAATTTGAGTCTGTACGGAAAATTATAAGCTGCCCACATCATATTTTTTACTTCCTTGCAATACATATGGTAATGTATAAGGAAAGTATTGGAATCGTGTTGAAAATCACCACTCATGTTTTCAATGGATCTATACGTTTTGAGACCTCTAGAACACGAAAAAGCTATCTTTAGCATGACGTCTATGTGTGTGTATGTGTGTGTGCGTGCGTGTGTGTGTGTGTGTGTGTGCCTGTGCAGATTTTGTATCCACTCGAACTCAAAAGTTAATCGACCGAATTTCATCGAATTTTATAGGTAAGTCATTTGTAGATGACTCTGGTGCGGATTAGATTTTGGCACAACTCGGCATAAAAGAACTTGCGTTTTTTTGCGAAATGGTTCGCAAAAAATTGTCTGTATCCTCTCTAACTGAAAACTAATGGACAAATGTTAACAAGATTTGGTAGATAAGGCGCATGTGGGTTACCCTGGTGCTGATTAGATTTTGGTATGAGTCGGTAAATAAGAACCTGCTTTTTTGCGGAATGGCCAACAAAATCTAAATTAAAAAACTAAGTATGCTTAAATGAATCAATTAAATGCCTGTTTCATATGTAACTTTTGATGAAGAAATGAATGAGACCAAACTCTTTACTCTAGGACTAGCCGTTATCGAGATATTTTAGTTTATTTGCATTTTTGCATCGTCGGTTTTGAGAATAAGCCCATCTACCAAATGAAACCGAAAGCTGAATTAAAAGTGTAAATTCAGTGCAATTTTAATTAATTATCCGTGATATTTAGTGCAATGAAATTCAATTTAATGAATTATTAATTAAATAAAGAGACAATGAATTTGAATCTGCAGGGAAAGTGGAAAAGTTATTAGGTGCGCACATCAGATTTTTACCACTAGATTTCACTAAAATTAAATGCATTCTTTGTAGAACAAGGTAGATAAAAAACAAATGCAACCTTCTATCCCCCGATACTATTTTATTATTTCAATCGATATTTGCACAAGCGATACCATCAAATTTAGAATTTTTAATTTAATCGACAGCAATCATAAAGCTATCGTTATCAGCGAGATCGAATAATAAGAAAGCTGCAATTTTTCTGCTGTTCAGATTATTGAAAATTCTCAATTTATAAAAAACATCAGACTGTTTTATAACTGGATAAAAAAAAAAATCTAACGTGTGCAGCACATGATTTTCCACAAATAATGCAATAGTTTTACTACTTTCAATGCGAAATAGTGATGCACAAAATCCACAGTACAATGCTTTTAACGTTGAAAGGTATACACTAACATTGAGCGCTTGTCTGGATGACAACGTGAAGTACCATCTTAATTTTTACTATCCCCAAATCTAATTCGTCAATTGGAAATATTGCTACTATCTGCTAAGCAATGTTGTTCATATATTAAAATATATTAATTACTAATTCCGCAATTTGCGTAACGTTGGCATTATTATTGCCAATAAGTCGTCATGTTGGCGATATTTTGCCAAATTAGTCACAAGCTGTTACATATTTGACGATACTCATTACTTTTTAATTGTATAAAATTTTTTATATATATTTATTTGAAGAACGTACAGTATCTCGAGAACAGTTCAAGTTAGCATGCTAAAATTTGTGTCATTCGTTTTCAAATAAAAGATTACGTATATTTAATGATTATTTATTTAGCATTATTAAATGTTCTGATTTTTTAAGATTTTTCAAAAATTCATTCGAAAATTAGAGGGTGGGGAAGGGTTTGAACGTTCGATTGCTTTTCAAATTATTAGGGCTTCGGTATTTACTAATTGTAATAATCGTACGAAATTTCATGCGGAATGCCCCATTTTTTCGTGAAATATCGTTTCTACAGACTCACGGACACACACACATACGTGGGCACGCGCACACGCATATTACTTCAGAAAAGAAAAATTTTGATTCTAGTTCAGTATTGCTTGAAACGTATTCTTCCGCTGAATACTCGTATTCAAATTTTCGACTTCGTCGTAATAATTTTTTCATATATTATGAAAAGTTTGCAGGGCAAGTAATATAGATTGGAACAAGGAATAGTTAGGAAAATCTAAAAGCCTTTTTAAATGTCAAATCACAGCTTTTATTCCAGAACTCAAACTTTTACCTGAAATATCTGCCAGATGTGGCTCAATGTTAGAGCATGTTTAAGATTACCAGCATTTGTATGAATCGAAAAATTGATTCAAAGG
This sequence comes from Amaurobius ferox, assembly GCA_951213105.1. Classification (NCBI taxonomy): domain Eukaryota; kingdom Metazoa; phylum Arthropoda; class Arachnida; order Araneae; family Amaurobiidae; genus Amaurobius; species Amaurobius ferox. The sequence goes on from OX578152.1 coordinate 163,750, forward strand.
TGAACATAGAAATGTCCAACCTTTTGGGTCTATGCGAAATCGATTGAAGGCTTTTATCAGATTATGCAAATTTGAAAGGTATACTGAAACTATATTTTACGAAGCCAACTATGTAAACTCAACTTTTGTTGCCTTAGATGTCAATTACATTTCACGAATTTAAATCCATTCATATAAAAATAAGGGTATTTTCTGAATTACCACAATGATTATTCAGTGTTTATTCAAGGGGGGATTTGTTACTTTCCCTACAATCTTCGTACGTAATAAAGAAATATGTGTGTGTGTGGTTGAGTAGAGCGCGTGTTTTTATTGTCTAGTGGGAAATCTAAGCGTCGTACACTTATAAAAATTTGGTACACAGATATTTCTTGGCGTACAGAGGTGCACCTCGACATAATTTTCTTTAAAATTTGAATTAGTTTTTTTATTATTTTTATCTTTTAGCTTAATGAAACATGATTTTGAGCAATGTTCACATAAATCGATTCTTTAGCGAGATGAAAGATCGAAAAATATTCTTTCAAACAAATTTTGAAAAGAATCCGTACACTAGAGGAATTTTCCTAAATTTAAAAAACATATGTACTTTTCGTGTGTTGAAAACGCCCCCGATTTTGAAATTGTGATATAAAAATAAATTGACTAATAATCTAATTTTTATAACTTAAGCAGCTTTTTTAAATATTACATGATGCTCAAAAGCAATAATAACAAGAAAGATCAATCATGCTTAAAGCATTGATTATGAAACACTTTCCAACTTCAATGCAATTTTGCTTAAACAAGTCTAAAATGCAATACATTTCTCAGTAATATTTTAAAACTTATCACAATACTGCATTAATTTATTATATTTGAAAACTTAAACCTTCATCGAAAAAAATGAACTTCATTCAAATGACGGAATTGAAATATAAATTGCCTGGTTTAAACATCTCTAAAATGTTATACATTCCTCGGGAATAGTTTTAGAATTATCATAATACTTCGATAATTTATTATATTTGAAAACTTCATCGAAAACAACTGAAATTAATTCAAATGACGTCATAGAAAAATAACACGCCTGGATCTCTCTATAAAAACAGGATTTCATTCATAACTTTCTCCCATTCATTTCATTCATCACAATACTATAATAATTTATTTTATTTAAACATTTTGTTTAAGACCATGGAGCTACAAAAAATTAAACTCTATGCTTGAAACTTCATCGAAAAAATTCGTCCTTCTCTTTATGAAATCAATTAATATTTCATTCATATCAGCCATGCAGACTCCATGGACTAAATTATTTTGTGTTAAAACAATACAGGAATTCTAATACAACTCATTCTATATATTTGCTGTTTACATTTTACATAGGTGAAAAATAGGCTTAGTTGTAGAAATAATCAAATTTAGATGAGCATTTAAACTGAAATATATTGTCATTGCGTTGTTTCAGTTCAACTTTTCTGTACATTGACGAAGCCATTTCGTACGGTCATTTTCGTCAGTTGAGCAATAGAAAGTTGCTTTTTTTATTACAGTCACTTAAATACACCCATGCCTCATCGTGTATTACCATAAATTTCCATTTATCAGCAGCTAGGTGTTTTCTTATAATTTTCCACAATTTGTTCTTATTTCCGTAATATGCTTTGGCAAAAACGGATGAACTTTAGATTTTTTTTAAACATCATTTTAACTTCAAATCTTTATGAATGATTTTGCTTACAGTGCCAGAATATATTCCCAGTTTCGATGCCATGGATCTTTGAGTCGGTGGATTTTCTTTTAGGATCAGAGACTTTCTTGATATTTACCGGCGTTCGAACAGTCTTGGGATGCGATTTTGCTGCCATTTTTTCATTTTTACTTTCAGCTGGACGCTTTTTCCCTTTCAAATTTAATATATTAAAAATATTTTTCTTTGAAATGCAATAACTTCGATTTTTACACTGCTTTACAATTTATTGATACGAATATTTTTCCCCGAAAACGCATTTACGTAACCTTCGAGCTACCTATCAATTTTAGGAGCCATTTTTAAAAATAAATCTTTTATTCTACATTCCAATCAAAACAAAACAGTAGCAGACGATTATATTGAAAATGCCAAATATTTATTTCAAAATGCTAATGAGAAACATAAATTCAAAATCGTTTCCATAAAGTGCGAACGACCTCGTATTGCTATTTTCACTTTTTTTACGCCATCTATTTTGGCAAAGAATTTTCAAACTCATGCATTGTGTTTTGCCAACTAACTCATATATTGTATTTAGCCAATTAATGAAACAGATTGAAATTAGTACGCATATCTTTTGGCATCATTTTAGCGCTTTCAGTTTCGCATATATTCATCCAATTTTATATTTTTTGTAAATTTGTTTACAAACGGGACGAGGACGTTTTATTCCTCAAATCCACATGTGAAGATAAATAGTTTTGTATAACAAGAACAAATATTCTCATACTTCTTTTAGGGGACTGAAATTAAATATTTCAATAAAATATTTGTAATAACAATGTCATTAAGAATATTACAGGAATTTGCACATAAATTTGAATTTTAACTATTTTTATATTACATATTCCGAAGAACGAGTTTACTGCTAGTCAAAAATATATTCGAAAACTACATTTCTTTTCAATACCTTTCATAGGATGAAGTTTTCAGAATATATAGTTTTGAACACATTTCTAATCAGCTTTTGCCAAATTACTATTAATATTAAAATATACTTTGATTTTGAAATACATACACGGAAGTAAAAGATTGAGAAACTAAGGATATCTACTTAATTCTGCCAATAAATTTATGTTGGAGGGTACAATAGCTGTGCTTTTAAAATATTTTTGGATATAATATCATAAAAGTATCCATGTCATTTTCTGCAATTAAACTCAATTTAATGCATAATGAAATAAAAAAATTTGATGTGGGCAGACTCATATCCCCGTTCTCCTTATTTTTTCAATAATTCATTGAGTTTAATTGCACAAAATAACAGCCATAATTATTTTATATTACACTGAATTTGCACTTTTAATTCAATTTTCGTTTTCATTTGGTAACTGGACCTTTTTGTAAAGCTGACGCGAAAATGCCAAAATCTAAAATATCTCGAGAAAGACTAGCCTAGAGAAATGGGTTTGGTCTTATTCTTTTTAATATAAAAATTACGTATAAACAAGCATTTTATCGATTTGAGCATACGTAGTCTTCATTATTCATTTTCATTCCCAAACATGATATTATTCATTTTCGTTCCCAAACATTCCACAGACCGTCTCAACAACATACTAAAATTTCATTTTGATAAAGTCCTTTTCACGGCAGGTATCGCACGAGCGGCCAAACAGGTAGACAGAATGACCAAAGTCATAAAAACTTTTCAACTATGTTGGAAAGTGCTAAAAAATTATAAACACTTTTCAACAATGTTGGAAAGTGCTTAAAAGTCATAGACACTTTTCAACTAGGTTGGAAAATGTTAAAAACTGAAAATATCAGTATTCTTTAAATTGATAAAACAATTCTTCGAAAATTATAACAGCTTTATAAAAACAATTTATAGATCCAGAAACTAGATTTTCTATGGAACATTTTCGACTCCTTCATAAAGTTTTTGTATTATGTTAATTCAATGATAACAACATTGTGCTATGGCTTTATTTCTTTATACGCATAGTTGATGCTTTTTGTAGGGTTATTTATTTTACTTGGTGGACGCTAACAATTTTTGTAACTGTCAAGTCAGATTTATGCATAATATAAGCTAATTTGATGCTTCGAAATAGATGTCTATACTGTCATCGAGACCATTGTCAATTGATAATGTACAATTGAATGTCAAAAATCTTGTATCATATATTTTGTGCACAATTCAATGTCACAAATTTTGTATCATATATACTGTACACAACTGAATGTCAAACATCTTGTATTATATATACTGCACACAATTGAATGTAATAAAATCTTGTATTATATATACTGCACGCAATTGAATGTCAAAAATCTTGTATTATATATGCTGTACACAACTGAATGTCAAACAGTTACCTTACACCAATCTGGTAGGTCGGACGGTCTAGGTCTCAACAACAACTGAATGTCAGAAATCTTCTATCGTATATACTATACACATTATTTGGAAGTGAAAGAAGGGAAGTCATTGCATAATGTAGGGTAAGTTATGTGCTGTCCACATCCGATTTTGTCCTCAACGGGTTTGGATCTTTTGTTTAAATTACGAGCTATTTACTTTGAGATCCTTCTTTAACCTAATTTTTATCACAGATTTCTGGAAAGGATCTGACCACTTAAATTTTGAGAACACGATTCCGCTTTATGTTAATCGCTGAGATCTGTAGACATGAAATTGGATATTTTCAGTTTGAATGATCATAACACTCATGTTATTCTACAGCAAGAGATGCTATTCTCTATCTGGAGGCTATCTCGAGAAAAGTCATGAACCATGAATGGAGTTTTGTTCTGCTGAGTAATCGGAGTGAAGTGTGACTTTGTTTACACGGGCACTTTGCAAAGAACGGAAAGGGTAGCAACAAGCAATTTGGTATCCATTCTTTATATGAAAAACAAGTAAAGGCGATACAGATACAAAACATACTTTAAAAATACCCACTTTTATTATCTACGTGTAACTTAAGCGTATGAACTTGTATGTAACTTATGTATTATCCAACTTGTATGTAACTTGTATGTGACTTATTTACCAAATTTTATGAAATTTGCTCTATTAGTTTTTGATTTAGAGTGGATGTATACATTGCACAGACAAACACACAGACAGATACACAGACACACAATCACATACACAAAATAGTATTTTGTATTCCAGAGGTCCCAAAACGTGTAGATCCGTCGAAAACTCGAGTTGCGATTTTCGGCATGATTCCAATACTTTCCCTATATATTACCATGTATTGCAGGGAAAGTAACAAAAATTGAATTAAAAGTGCAAATTGAGTGATGTTTTGTGCAATTCAGTTTAAAGAATTTTTATAGACATAAAGAAAAAATGAATTTGAGTCTATAGAGGAAGACATGTGCTGCCTACATCAGATTTTTTACTTTTCTTACAATACATGATAATATATAGGGAAAGTATTGGAATCATGCCGAAAATCTCAACTTGAGTTTTCGACGGATCTACACGTTTTGGGACCTCTATTATACGAAAAATCTGTTTCATAGTGACGTCTGTCTGTTTGTGTGTGTGTGTGTACTCACTCTAACTGAAAAAATAATTGACCGATTTTCATAGAATTTGGAAGATAGGTCCCTTGTGGGTGAACCTGGTGCTGATTAAATTATTGCTGCTTTATTTGCGAAATGGCAGTAAAAATAGTCAAAATATAAAATAAAAAAGTACGTATGCTCAAATATATGAATTACGTTGCTTTTATACGTAATTTTTTACTATTAATAGGGTAAGACCAACTCCATTACTTTAGAACTAGCCAGTCTTCAGATATTTTAATATTTTTGCATTTTTGCTACGTCACATTTGAAAGCAAGTCCAGTTACCAAATACAAACGGAAATTGAATTAAAAATGCAATTTCTGTGTAATCTATATAAATAAAAATGAAAATCTGTCTGTCTGTCTGTCTGTCTGTCTGTCTGTCTGTCTGTCTGTTTGTTTGTCACACCATCACGGGAGAACGGCTGAACCGAATTTGATGAAATTTTGTGGGTAGCCCAGAAATAGCCCCACTTAAAATTATATCCGTGTTTTGAGTTTCTACGACCAGTGGTTCTCGAGATATTAGTAAAAAACGAAATTTTCGTTTGTCTCATCATTACGGAAAAACGGCTGAACCGAATTGAATGAAATTTGGTGAATAGCCTTGAAATATCCCCCCATAAATTTTGTCCAAGTTTCGTGTTTCTAAGACCTGGGGTTGTCGAGATATTAATGAAAAACGGAACTTTTACCTTGGAGTTCTACTCCCTAACTCCGTGGTTTATCCAAACGAAAAGCTTGAAAATCGTTTGAAAGTGAATTAAAATTTAATCTCTGAGTTTGATGGGAGATTTTTTGCGTTAATTAGTCACTTTCTGAAAACATGAATTGTTTGAAACATGATTTAAAGGTGAAATCTATCTCCATGGTTCATGGTTTATTTAAAACAAGCTTTTACGGAACAATGAGAAGTATAGAGAAATCAAAATCGTTATTTAATTTCGCAGTTTATGTTATAAGACATGACATATTTAACATGTTATAAGATTCTATCTTATATCATGTTACTCAGAAACGCAATTAAATTAAATCTGTCTGCTAATTTTAATAATTATTTTTTCGATTTGAATAATAAATAAATGGATATAAAAATATATTTTAGAAAAGAACGATTTGATTTTTCTTATAGCATTTTTGACTGGATAATATCAATTACGGTCTTCAGGTTTAAAAATTATTATTATTTATATTTTCGGGGATTATTGATTCAAGGATTATTGATATTTTCAAGTTATTTTGCAATTATTTTATTATGACAAAAATTGTTTAAACTCATATATTGTATGTTGTACGAATCTTCTACAAATACACGTGTATATCTTTTAATCTACGAGAATATAAGTAGTACAGGTATATTGACATATGTTTTGATATATATTGGCATATATTGGAATCAATTACGACCTTCTGGTATAAAGAGTACGGATATTATTGATGTTTTCAATTTATTACGTCATCTCTTTTATTTTGGCAAATATTTTTGAGACGCATATTGTAATACGGGTAATCTTCTACTAACACATTGGCATATTTTCTGATCTGCGACAATATAATTAGTACGGGGTTGCATATATTCATTCAATTCCTATTTTTTCTTCTGTAAATTTGCTTACAAAAGGGGGCAGGATGTTTTATTCTTCAGATCTGATCGTGAAGATAATTTTGCATAGTGAGAACATATATTCTTAAACTTCTCTTTAGGAGCAATAAATTTAATATTTTAGCAGAATTTGCACATGATTGCGAACTTACGGAATTACAGAACACGAATTACGAACTTACGAACTTACGGAATTACGAACTTACAGAATTTGCACATGATTGCGAACTTACTTTACTTACGATTTGAGTTACGGAAAAATTGAATGTCCCTTTAAAACCTAAAATGAATTTTGTAAAAATGCTGGTCCCCAGCTCAAACAGCTGTAGATATGTTATGATGAATGAGCCAACCAATGAGGGCTTTATTTTTGACACATTTTCTTTAATTTCTAAAGGAGTTTATATATATTTGAAGTTATGGTTATATGAGTTATAACTTATCTCTATTCTATCATTGTAATTTCATATAATCTATATAAATAAAAATGAAAATCTGTCTGTCTGTCTGTCTGTCTGTCTGTCTGTTTGTCACACCATCACGGGAGAACGGCTGAACCGAATTTGATGAAATTTTGTGGGTAGCCCAGAAATAGCCCCACTTAAGTTTCTTTAAATTATACACTCCGTACGAATAACGGGTGTGCTGTTAGTGGTTAATAAATTTTAACATTTTAGGAGGATATATCATGTTGCTCGGCATCGCAATTAAATTAAATGTGTTTGTTAATGTTTTTATTATTTTTTTCGATTTAAATAATAAATAAATGGATAAATGGATATAAAAGTATATCTTATGAATGGACGGTTTGATTTTTCTTTTAATTATATTAATTGCTGACTGCGTACATCAATTTAATTTATTTTGGCAAAGCGTTTCCAAGCTTATATCGTATTTAGCTACTAAACTCATATATTGTGTTTAGCCAATAAATTCATATAGCCGATTGTTGAAACAGAAAAAGAGTAGAGCGGGTATATCTTCTAATACAATTGTAGTGTTTTCATTTAGTATATTGAAACGGGATAAGAATGTTTCATTCAGATCTGCAAATTCAAAGCTACGAATTTGGAGGGATATCGCTAATTTGACAACTTTTCTTAAACTTTGCCAAATTGACGGAAATGTCACCAAATTGATATAAACGACACACAAACAGCTGCCATAAACCTTCGGGTTGGTCGTGTGGCTTGGGTCTTCTACATATCAATGAAATTTTTTTTTGTTTTGTTAGAAGAGAGTACTGAAATGATGTTTGGTTAGCATTTATCTGTCAGACCAACCACCCTACTTAGTAATACATTTAGCGAATTTTTAAAATGTTACCAAATTGATAAAAATGTTTTCAAATCTATAAAAATATCTTGAAATTGATAAAATTGCGCTACATAAATGATATTATTTGTTTTTTGTTAGGGGATAGTATTGTGATGATATTTCGTCAATTTGTCGCAAAGTGGAACTGTCAGTTCTACAGTCCCACTTGGCGATAAATTTGGCGATTTTTTAAAATGTCGCTAATTTGACGAAACTGTCGCCAAATGTTCCATAGAAATATAACTATTTAGACGATATTTTTTCTACCAATTTATTTGAAGCAAATGATATCATGTCGCTTAGCAACGGATTTAAATCCAATGTGTTTATGCGGCAGACGATTTTTATTAAATCCTTTCCGATTTGAATAATGAAGATATGTATATAAAATAAATTTCATTGCCATTTCATTTTGGACTGGATAATATCAATTATGCTCTTCAGGTTTAAACATTATTATTATTGATATTTTCCGGAATTATTGATTCAGGGATTATTGATATTTTTAAGTTATTACGCCATTGTTTTATTGCGGCAAAAATTGCTGACACACGCATATTGTACGTTGTACGAGTAATCTTCTAGGAATGCACGGGTATATCTTCTAACCTACGAGAATATAAGTAGTACAGGTATATTGGCATATATTTTGACATATATTGGCATATATATTGGAATCAAGTACAGTCTTCTGGTATGAAGATTAAGGGGATTAATTATATATTCAATTTATTACGTCGTCTGTTGTATTTTAACAAAAAACATTTGTGACTCATATTGCAAAACGGGTAATCTTCTACTAATAATCGGACATTATAAGTAGTACGTGTATATCTTCCCATATAATTTTAGCACTTTAATTTTGACATATATTGGAATAAATGACTGTCTTCAGATTTAAAGATTACGGGTTTATTGGTATTTTCAATTTATACATGTAATCTACTAATGCAGGTTATATTTTCTAATATTCGCGTATATAATTAGTACGGGTCCCATACAATTTTAACGCTTTTATTTTGCACATATTGATTCAATTCCATATTTTTTTTTTATATTTGCTTACATAAGGGGTCCAAGATGTTTTATTCTTCAGATATGTCCATGAAGATAATTTTATATAGCGAGAACAGAGATTCTTAAACTTCTTTTTAGGAGAATTATATTAAATATTTTAACAGAATATTTTGATTAAACATGTCATTTAGTATACTAAAAGAATTTGGGCATGATTATGAATTTCAAGTTTCTTTATATTATATACTCCGTACGAAGAACGGGTATGCTGCTAGTCTATATAAATAAAATTGAAAATCTGTCTGCCTGTCTGTTTGTCCCGTAATCACGGGAGAAAGGCTAAACCGAATTTGATGAAATTTTGTGGGTAGCCTGGAAATAGTCCCACTTAAAATTTAATCCATGTTTGGAGTTCCGACGGTTAGTGGTTCTCGAGATATTAGTAAAAAACGAAATTTTCGTTTGTCTCATCATCACGGGAGAACGACTGACCCAAATTTGATGAAATTTCGAGGATAGCCTTGAAATAGCCGCCATAAATTTAACCAAGTTTCCAGTATCTAAGATCAGGAGTTGTCGAGATTTTAATGAAAAATGAAACTTTTTCCCAGGAGTTCTACTCTCTAACTCAGTGGTTTATCCAAACGAAAAGCTTGAAAATCGTTTGAAAGTGAAGAAACTTTATCTCTGAACTAGAAACATATCCGTTCTTCGTATGGAGTATATAATATAAAAAAACTTATAATTCGCAATCATGTGCAAATTCTGTTAAAATATTTAATTTATTGCTCCTAAAGAGAAGTTTAAGAATATATGTTCTCACTATGCAAAATTATCTTCACGGGCAGATCTGAAGAATAAAACATTCTGGCCCCTTTTGTAAGCAAATTTACAAAAAAAGAAAAGGAATTGAATCAATATATGCAACCCCGTACTACTTATATTGCCGCAGATCAGAAAATATGCCAGTGTGTTAGTAGAAGATTACCCGTCTTACAATATAAGTGTCAAAAATATTTGCCAAAATAAAAGAGATGACGTAATAAATTGAAAATATCAATAATCCCCGTACTCTTTATACTAGAAGGTCGTAATTGATTCCAATAGATGCCAATATATATTAAAACATATGCCAATATACCTGTACTACTAATATTCTCTTAGATTAGAAGATATATCCGTGCATTTGTAGAAGATTAGTCGTACAGCGTACAATATATGAATTTAAATAATTTTTGTCATAATAAAACAATGGCATAATAACTTGAAAATATCAATAATCCCTGAATTAATAATCCCCGAAAATATCAATAATAATAATGTTTAAACCTGAAGAACGTAATTGATAGTATCCAGTCAAAAATGCTATAAGAAAAATCAAATCGTTCTTTTCTAAAATATATTTTTATATCCATTTATTTATTATTCAAATCGAAAAAATAATTATTAAAATTAACAGACAGATTTAATTTAATTGCGTTTCTGAGTAACATGATATAAGATAGAATCTTCCCCATAAAGTGCGGAATTAAATAACCATTTTGATTTCTTTATACTTTTCATTGTTCAGTAAAAGCTTGTTTAAAATGAACCATGGAGATAGATTTCCCATTTAAATCATTTTTCAAACAATCCATGTTTTCCGAAAGTCATTAGCGCAAAAAATCTCCTATCAGAGATCAAATTTTAATTCACTTTCAAACGATTTTCAAGCTTTTCGTTTGGATAAACCATGGAGTTAGAGAGTAGATCTCCTAGGAAAAAGTTTCGTTTTTCATTAATATCTCGACAACCCCTGGTCTTAGATACTTGAAACTTGGGCTAAATTTATGGGGGGCTATTTCAAGGCCATCCACAAAATCTCATCAAATTCTGTTAAGCCGTTCTCCCGTGATGATGAGACAAACGAAATTTTCGTTTTTTACTAATATCTCGAGAACCACTGATCGTAAAAACTCCATAGACTAAATTTTAAATGTGACTATTTCCAGGCTACCCACAAAGTTTCATCAAATTCGGTTCAGCCGTTCTCTCGTGATGAAGGAACAAACAGACAGACAAACAGATTTTCAATTTTATATATATAGATTTGATGGGAGATTTTTTGCGCTAGTTAGTCACTTTCTGAAAACATGACTTGTTTGAAACATAATTCAAATGGGAAATCTATCTGCATGGTTTATTTTTCACAAGTTTTTACTGAACAATGAAAAGTATAAAGAAATCAAAATGGTTATTTAATTTCGCAGTTTATGAGGAGGATTCTATCTTATATCATGTTACTCAGAAACGTAATTAAATTAAATTTGTCTGTTAATTTTAATTATTATTTTTTCGATTTGAATCTATATAAATAAAATTGAAATCTGCCTGTCTGTCTGTTTGTCCCGTCATCACGGGAGAACGGCTGAACCGAATTAGATGAAATTTTGTGGGTAGCCCAGAAATAGTCCCACTTAAAATTTAGTCCATGTTTGGAGTTTCTATAATGAGTGGTTCTTGAGATATTAGTGAAAAATGAAATCTTTGTTTGTGTCATCATGATGGGAGAACGGATTAACAGAATTTGATGAAATTTTGTGGATAGCTTTGAAATAGCCCCCAAAAATTTAGCCCAAGTTTCAAGTATCAAAGACCAGGGGTTGTCGAGATATTAATGAAAAACGAAACTTTTTCCTAGGAGTTCTACTCTCTAACTATGTGGTTTATCCAAACGAAGAGCTTGAAAATCGTTTGAAAGTGAATTAAAACCTTATCTCTGAGTTTGATGGGAGATTTTTTGCGCTAATTAATCACTGTCTGAAAACATGAATTGTTTGAAACATGATTTAAATGGGAAATCTATCTCCATGGTTTTTTTGCACAAGCTTTTACTGAACAATGAAAAGTATAAAGAAATCAAAATGGTTATTTAATTTCGCAGTTTATGAGGAAGATTCTATTTTATATCATGTTGCTCAGAAACGGAATTAAATTAAATTTAACTGTTAATTTTAATTATTATTTTTCCGATTTGAATAATAAATAAATGGATAAAAATTATATTTTAGAAAAGGACGATTTGATTTTTCTTATAGCATTCTTGACTGGAGAATATCAATTACGGTCTTCAGGTTAAAAGTTATTATTATTGATATTTTCAGGGATTATTGATTCAGGTATTATTAATATTTTCGAGCTATTATGCCACTGTTTTATTATGACAAAAATTATTTAAATTCATATATTGTACGCTGTACAAGTAAGCTTCTGCAAATGCACGGGTATATCTTCTAATCTAAGAGAATATTAGTAGTGAAGGTATATTGGCATATGTTTTAATATATATTGGCATATATTGGAATCAATTACGACCTTCTGGTATAAAGAGTACCGGAATTATTGATATTTCCAATGTATTACCTCATCTCTTTTATTTTGGCAAAGATTTTTGAAACTCATATTGTAATACGGCTAATCTTCTACTAACACACTGGCATATTTTCTATTCTGCGACAATAATTTTGCATAGTGAAAACAGATATTCTTAAACTTCTCTTTAGGAGCAATAAATTTAATATTTTAACAGAATTTGCACATGATTGCGAATTATAAGTTTCTTTATATTATATACTCCGTACGAAGAACGGGTATGCTGCTAGTAATAAATAAATGGGTATAAAAATATATTTTAGAATAGAACGATTTGATTTTTCTTATAGCATTTGACTGGATAATATCAATTACGGTCTTCAGGTTTAAACGTTATTATTATTGATATTTTCGGGGATTATTGATTCAGCAATTATTGATATTTTCAAGTTATTATGCAATTGTTTTAGTATGATAAAACTTGCTTAAACTCATATATTGTACGTTGTACGAGTAATCTTCTACAAATACACGGGTATATCTTCTAATCTACGAGAATATATGTAGTACAGATATATTGGCATATGTTTTGATATATATTAGCATATAATGGAATCAATTACGACCTTCTGGTATAAAGAGTACGGGGATTATTGATATTTTCAATTTATTACGTCATCTCTTTTATTTTGGCAAAGATTTTAGAGACTCATATTGTAATACGGGTAATCTTCTATTAGCACACTGGCATATTTTCTAATCTGCGATAGTATAAGTAGTACGGGGTTGCATATATTGATTCAATTCCTTTTCTTTTTTTGTAAATTTGCTTACAAAAGGGGCCAGAATGTTTTATTCTTCAGATCTGCCCGTGAAGATAATTTTGCATAGTGAGAACATATATTCTTAAACTCTTTAGGAGCAATAAATTTAATATTTTAACAGAATTTGCACATGATTGCGAATTATAAGTTTCTTTATATTATATACTCCGTACGAAGAACGGATATGCTGCTAGTTTATAATAATTATGGGTGTTAATTTTCGCAATTAAACTCAATTTAATAAATTATTGATGAAATTAACAGAACGTGAATATGAGTCTGTAGGAAAAGTCTTGTGCTACTCATATCAGATTTTTATTAAAGTGGTCGCAAGATCGTGAAAATGTAAAATAAATGTCTAAAATTTTTGAAGTATATTAATTACTTACTCGTTATGAAATGTTTAATAACGCAGTGAATAGTACCGATTCCATGACTCCAGGGTGAACCGTTCTCGAGATATTTTAGTCTTTTGGAATTTTTAAGATTTTAAATTGCATTAAGCAGCCAAATGAAATAACATGCATTAAAATTTCAAATTGGATATTATATCAAAAAAATTATCTATGTCATTTTTTGAAATTAAACTCAATTTAATGGATCAAAAAAAAAAATTAAGAAAATGAATTTACATTTGTAAGGAAAGTTATGTGTTGTCTACGTCAGATTTTTACTTTCCTTACTTTCTTTACATGGTAATGTATAAGGAGAGTATTGGAATAGTGTCGAAAACCGCAACTCGAGTTTTCGACGGATCTAAAAGTTTTGAGCACCCTAGAACACGAATTCACAATTTTTAGCGTGACTTCTGTGTCTGTGTTTGTCTGTGCAATGCATGTATCCACTCTAACTCAAAAGCTAATTGAATAATCTCCATATGTACGTCACATGTTGATTACTTTGGTGCCGATTAGATTTGGTATGATTAGGCATAAAAGAACCTGCCTTTTTTTGTAAACTGGCCCGCAAAAATCGTATGTATCCACTCTGGTCAAAAACTAATCTACCAGATTTCATAAAATTTGACAGATAAGTCACTTATGGGTTGCCCTAGTTCTGATTAGATTTTAATGCAATTCGGAAAAAAGAACCTTCCTTTTTTGCGAAATGACAACAAAGATTGTGATTATCTGAAATAAAAGACTACGTATACTCAAATGTATTAATTTAATGCTTGTTTTATAAATAATTTCTGACCATGATAATAATAAAACCAACTCCATTAAAATAATACTAGCCGTTCTCAAGATATTTTAGTTTCTTGCATTTTTGCTATGTCTTTGAAAATACTCCCCGTTACCAAATGAAATCGAAAATTGAATTAAAAGTGCAAATTCAGTTTAATTTCAAATAATTATGTGCGTTATTTTGCGCAATTAAGCACAATTTAATGAATTATTAAAGAAATAAAGAGAAAATGATTTTGAGTCTGTAGGGAAAGTCATGTGCTGGAAATCAATTAATTTTGAACGCAATCGAATGTTCAGAAGATCCTCCAATTTTTGGTGGAAATGTTGAAAACGTGATTAAAAATTCAAAATCTTCAATGATTTTACATAAATGATCATTTTGTATGTAATGATTCATTACAAAACGAATGATATGAACTTTAGAACACTAACATGAACCGTTCTCAAGATATTGCATATTTTTCAAATAAATCAAATAAAATTATAAAAAAGTATTAACTATTGTAAATATGCTCACTATCCATGTGAAGTATTATGCAATATATTTGTTAACATCATACTCGTGGAACTAGTTCGTTCCATTCCCGAGAGAAAATAATTTGGGTAAAATTTTCATATTCTAACGTTCAACAATTTTACCAATAGTCATTTATATATAAGAAGAGTCTTCTCTTCGTTTGTCTGTAACGCCTGGTAATACATTTGTCAAACTTTGTGGCTCATTTGACAAAATATCTCCAACTTTGCAATATTTCGCTATATCGTCAAAATTACAAAAATGACAGTGCATTAACAAAAATGACCTCAATATGACGAATTATTAATATATTTCATAAATGCTTATTGCAGATCTTAGCAATATTGATAATTGTCAATATAAAGGTGCTTGAAATAAGTTAATTATGTGTGGTACGAAATAGCTTTACATATTGTCATCTGGAAAAGCGTAAAATGTACAATTCATCGTTAAAAACATTGTGGCATTGATCTTATATATCATTTTCACTGTGAAATAAATAAATTCATTACATATATAACATAATGAATTAATTTATTTCATTAGGGAAAATCACTTGCTGCCCATATCAGATATTTTTATTACAACATCCCATTTCCCAAATTTACATCAGTCACTCCTATCAAATCAATGGAATCGCATCATGTACATCAACACATAGCATTTTAATACATTTTACATAAATAACAGTTCCAAAATATCATTTTCATGCAAAGACAATGTAATAGGCTTTGTTCGATAAATTATCGTTATTGTTAAATAAGAATTATGCTATGCAATTCCAAACTATACTATCTAGTTGTAGATTTTACATAATATATCGTTAAATAAAATTTCATAGAGATTCACCGGTTCATTATGAATTTTTGTGTCTTCATTTCACATGCACATCGACATCTTTTCAAAAGTATTTGAACTAATTAAGATACTTTAAAAACGTGCATAATCAGTAAAATCTCGAATTTCAAAATTCTTGTAAAATCATGACTTTTCTATATATTATTGTTTGAGAAAGAAATATTTTAATGATTAAACGATAGAAAATTAGTTTGTAATATTAATGAATAAGCAATAGAAATAAAAATCAGTGAGAAATAAGAAAAAATAATTTTAGGTAGATGCGCTTCATTAATTTTACTAAAAACACAATTTTCATCTTTTTTAAAAGGAAAAAATTGCGGATAATTGCAGAATAAATTGCAAAATTTTATGATATTTTAATCGGCTATTTCGAGAAGTTTAAAAAGCGCGGATCAGAAATGCAGAAGGGAAGAAACAAACAAACAGAAAAATAGATTTAAATCACACTCATTTCCTTAAAAGTAAAATACAATGGAGGACGAAGAGAAATTATTTTTTTTTATCAAAATAAGTGCAATATTTCGCATTCGTAAAAACGGAAAGAATTTTTTTTCGCGAAACAAGCGCAAAGAAAGAATCGAAACTCAAAAATACTCACTCGAAGCTGAGAGCGAGGAATAAAGCGCGAGTACTGCTCTCAGATTCTTCAGAAGAAAACAGCCTCTTACTCGGGAAGGGATGGTTAAGTGTATTTCACCTCGCTGGTTATCCAATGAGGTGATTTGGCGCGCTTTTATAGGACTCTAGCGCAGCGTTGCCCCACGGGTCGCCCACCGATACGATCACGTGATCTTCTGCCCACAGAATAATGAAATTTACTTTGAAAGAGAATAAGTTGTTGAAGAAGTAAAATTGAAAATCTTTTCGAAATGAAGTTCATTTGCATGGAGATAAGAATTATTCTGGAAAATTCGTTCGCATGACATAGGATAAAATTAACTACAGTTAGTCTTCTTATAGATCATTTTTACTTTATGTAGGAGACTTATAAATAAAAAACAAAATTTATTTCGTTTTCCTTTCAACAAGTTTATTTAAAATGAGATTTGATTTTAACGATTTCATATGTCTTCATATTATTACATAAAAAATTTTTTTTTAATGAAAAATTTCAAAATTAAAATTTAGACGGTAAATGCTGTTTTAAGCCTGCTTAATATATTCCGAACACACTTGAAATGATGTCCGTCTGTGTATATATATATATATGTATATATGTATGTATGTATGTACACTCATGTCTGGAAGTTAAGCATAGTTGCTGTTTATGTGAAAATTTCAGGAATAGATAGATAGATTTATAGAAGAAGAAAACAATTCGAAACAAAGATAATAACGACTTTTATTTTCCAAAGAAAAGTTGAAAGAAAAAGGGTCACAATACGAGTGTCAACCTCAGTGAAACAGAATGATTAAAATAATGTGATGCTGCAGTTTAATACCATGGAAACCTCGGGTAGCCAAGCATGCTGCACAACGATTTGCCATACTTTCGATAAGGGTTTGGATGAGTTGTGTGCTCAAAGAGTTCCAAGCCTCCTGGAGAGCAGTTTTCAATCCCGGAACGGCACTTGGTGGGTAACGGATCTTTGTGACATTATTCTCCTTTTTATTGTTAACAACGCTTCGTACCACAGCAATTGCGAAATTCTGCCTCGACTGGCCGTGCTGCTCGAGGTCGTTCAATACTCGTTCCGACTTGCACCGGTGCTTTGCGCATGTCGACGCACCATATTAACTCCGAATTTTTCGCATTCTACGAATTATGCTGAACTTTTGGACAAAAGTGTATGTACAGAGTGATTATAAAAAAACTTTTGCCGATATATGAGCCCCTAGAGATCATACCGCTCAAGGAAACGGGAAGAAATTTCGGATGCAGGTATTTTAAGGTATGCGCTCAAGAATGATGAGTCAGAAAACAACAGTCCTGCTCTCACACTTAGGGTTACAGTAATACAATTTCGAAATTTTGAAATTGCAACACCTAATTTTTTTTTTTTGGAATGTGATCTTCACAGTGAAAAACCATAAATGGCATTAAAACTGTACTTGCAGCACAAAAAACGCCGGCACTAGACAGAGATTAAGAAAAATGAAGATAACCAATAAGGATAGACCAGTGACAGAAAAGCAAAACATTTTATTGTGTTTCATAAATTTTCCACGTACCCGCTTTCATAGACGACGACACTTTGCATGCGACAGATGGTGAATAGCTCTGAAGCACGTACCATGGCAAGAGGAATCTGTTGAACCTCACTTGTGATGGCATCTTTCATATCAAATAAATTTAGCGGATTGCCTACATACACTTTGGATTTCAAGTATCCCCACTGCCAGAAATCCATTTTAGTGAGATTGGAGAACCTGGGTTGCAGAGCAAACATGAAATGGCGGTGGATAATTTTGTCACCAAACTGTTGTGTCAATAAATGTTTCACAGAAGGCCACACATGTGGGATGAGCGCCATCTTGCATCCACACGACGTCAGATAGGGCATTTCTCTGTTGCAATTTGGGAATGACGTAATTGGTGAACACTGCTTCATAGCTACAACTCGTTACCGTACATGTGCGTAAACTTGCTGCAGTAACCTCTTCAAAAAAGTAAGGGCCTAGGATGAAGGTGCTTGTTATCCCGCACCATACAGTTACTTTTGCTTGGTGTAACGGAAGTGAGACCACATCATGAGGATTTTGGTCTACCCAGTGCACGCAGTTCTTCGAATTCACGTTACCAGTTAAGGAGAAATGTGCCTCGTCCGTCCACAGTTTTCGTAAAACGACCAGTGTTCTCAATCACGGTCAATTGTAACTGAATTTTCTGCTTTGATACTGCAAGTTGTGTACAAAAATACTAAAAATAAGTCATTTTTACGGCAGTTATCGTGCTAACGGACAGACAGAATGAACAAAGTCATAAACACTTTTCAACTATGTTGTAAAGTGTTAAAAATGTAGCAATTATCGACAAATAAGTCGACTTTCCATGTGTAATATTTTGCAAATTTTCTCATTCACAAAAGAAGATTCTTCTTGCAATAGTTTTGGATTTTGGGGACAAGGAAGTTGTGAATAGTCATTTATTTCACGGGATATTAATTAAATATCCATTGCATTTTGATGAGAATTTTTCACCCAAGTGTAAATAAGTTTTTCTGCTTGGACAAGTTGCCCTAAGCGCCCAATTTTCTGTTTATGTGCCGTTATTCTCTAGAAGCACCAGGCCATCGATCTTGTACACCAGTAGTTTATTGTGAAAAAATAAAATAGCGAAATCATTAAACTATATAGAGAAAGCCATGTACTGCCCACATCCGATTTCTTTTTAATTTGGTAATGATGTTGCTCATGTTGCCCAAAACCAACTATTTAACTATTTATTTTGTTGTAGATCACTTAAGTTCGTATTTTAATTCACTGAGAAAAACCTTTTTAATAGTTTCTTGCTCCTTGGTTAATTTTACTTTATTTTAATTTTCATTTAGCACAGATTTTTTCCTAAATCGCTTAATCAAACTGTTTATTAACAGACGTTTACCTTCTTTTCTAACTACGGATGTCCTACCCGAAAAATGGTGCTATTTTTGTCTTTGAAACCGGTCATACTTTGTTTCAATTGTGCTGTTCTTAGCGAATTATTTTAATTTCAGATAATTTCAAAATCACATAATTATCTAGCTATCATTTTAAATAATTATCTAACTATAGATCTTTGTACCATTAATTTAACATACTTCTAAATTAGCTTTAAAGATCGAAATTTTAAAATTTAAATAAATTTTTTAGCTATCCGATGTTGAAGCAGCCTTTTGAGCAAGTTTTGCATAAATTGGTTCTTTAGCGATCGAAATTTTATGGCTGTGTTTTTTGATCGTAACAACATTGTAAAGAACAAAGAATTATCTTTCAAAAATGTTTTAAACGTAATTCGAACTTTTTGCACATGAATGTTCGTGAATTTAAAAAAAAATGTACGTTTTGTGTTTTGGAGATGCAATGATTTTAAAATTACGATATAAAAAATTGACTGACAATCCGAACTTCATGATGTAAAAGATTTATTGTACATATATTAAACAGGTTATTACAGATTAGCAGATTACTGTCACGTTTCTCTCAGTGCTTATGACCGCCGCATACATGTGTGGAAAAGGACTCGCCAACGTTTCGATCTAACATTTGTTGTCGAGGGGCACAAGGCCGTCACACGAGGTTTGACTGGAGAGCCATCTTATGGGACAGCCTAGTTCCTCTAGTTAGAGGTGGGACAGTCCAGTGGTTAGCGCTCGGGAATTGTATTCGAACGATCCGAGTTTGCTTCCCGGCTCTGTCAAAACTGTCTCCTAGTTCACGTTGAGTACGAGCTAGTTATATATGTGGGACCGTAAGTTTTTCCGAGGGGTAAGAGATGAAGGGTATGGGCCCTGTGGATACCGCCCCCACTGGGTTCCGGTTTAAAGTGGGTGATATTTCCCGGCCGTCCAAATAGATACTTACACCTTCGGGTGGGTCAGATGATCTGAGTCGATGAAATGTCTGGGACATGCTGAGATGACAATTTCAGACTTCTCAGAATACAGCTGAATTAGCCAACTAGTTGCAATATTTGTAGCAAAATTTTCCACAACAGTACATAAGCAACTTAGTGGAGTCTATGCTTCACCGAATATCAGTTTGTATAGCTGCCAGGTCAGGATTTGCCACTTACTGAAATGTCACGTTTTTGATGCCATCATTTTTTATTAAAACGTTTTAGTTTGCTCTTGAATTCTAATTATTTGCATATCTTCTCAAACTATACATACATGCCGAGTTTTGCAGCTGTGACTCAATATCTTATGGGTGCATATATTTTGTTTGCAGCAGAGTGCATATTTAACAATATGAAGGGTCCTGATTTTTTAATAATATTTTCAGAGATTCTTTCAAAAATAACCTGAGTCTTCTAAACATTCGATCACGTTTTGAATCAATAGTGTTTTAGTATTTACTGATTGTAATAATTATCAAAATTATCCTTCATCAAAAAGCTTAAAAAACATTTGTTTAAAATTATGTAAAAAATACAATATTTAAACTAGTATTATTAAGAAAATAGCAAAAAATCGGGAGAGGGGTGAACCGGATCAACTGAATTCAAATTACATTCGATTAAACTGCTAACTGCTTTTAGAATAGCTTACATAATAAAAGACGAAGTATTGAGTGTTATGTATAGCAGAAAATCGAATCGTCGAACAGCGACGAAATTTGTTAAAGAGGTCCTTCACGTCTCAGTGTGATACATCTTAGCGAGATAATTTTTTTAAGTCGGATTATTTTAAAGATATTAAACATTTAAAGTCGATAATTTGTCGAAATTTCAATATCATAATCAGTTTTATTCCAAACAGACGATTAAATATAAAATAGCAAAGATGGTCTGTGAACGATATCTCAGGACGACTTTAAGTGATATTTTATTAATTCATGAATTTCAAAGCTTCATTTTCATGCTTTATAATATATAATTATTTCAATATTATAAGTGTTCTTTGAAAATTTGACTCTAATCTGGTGAAAATTCGAGATAGCATTTTTTTTTAATTTTACTTTTAGGGTAAATGTACTATTTTCTTTCTTGCGACTTCAAATGTTCACGCGTATTATAGTGTGTCAAAGGAGCGTATTATGCACGCATTGTATAATTGGCATTATTGCGCATTGAAAACACAGTGCGAGGGAATGATTTTGGTTCAAAACAGGAAATTTTGAAATTGAGTGGGTGACGGCTTCGTGACAGTCCATCCTAATCATTGGCACTAAGGTAGAGTCTAGATCCAGTCTCTTTTCAAACAGGATGCTTCAACCTTGCTGGAAACCATGCGCGACTCATCCAGCTGAAAACGGGGACTCATGCAAATATATATGGATTCCGGTTACAATCAGTGGAAAAAAGCCCAGAGCAGCGTGCCAAGAGGGCAGTCGCTAGCAGTGCGCAGCAGTCGTGGAGAATTCGGAGCAGTCTTGGGAAGCTCATATAGAGAAAATAGTACGAGACGATGTAGTGCTTAGGAGTGCTCCGACAGAGATATATAGAAAATGTGCCATCGGTCGGAGTTATGTTTTGGCAGCTGAATAAATATGATCATGCCTCATCGAACTTAGTAGATGCACCACGTGACCTATGATTCACCGGCATTGTATCTTCTAACCATTGGCTGCGCATTATTGAATCTTTGTGCCGTCAATGTTTCGCCTGACCTCCTGCCTAATGTCTAGTGTTTGATGGATCACCCATGTCTACTTTACGGAGTGTTCATGCTTTTCCGTCCTGCGGACTATATCTGTGCCTTAGCGAGACAACATTGTGATGTCCTATAGAACGTACTTGTTTATTGAGTGTGGCTCTACA
Organism: Amaurobius ferox; assembly: GCA_951213105.1. Taxonomy (NCBI): domain Eukaryota; kingdom Metazoa; phylum Arthropoda; class Arachnida; order Araneae; family Amaurobiidae; genus Amaurobius; species Amaurobius ferox. The sequence continues at coordinate 186,093 of OX578152.1, forward strand.
CTTTCCCTTGCTACTGCTGTGTATTTAAAAGGAAAAAAGTCAATACATTTTTTCGGCCTATCGTATTGTATTTTGAAAGTATGTATTGGCTTGGTTTCATCTCAATAAACATAGTTCCTTGTTGTCTATTTCATTTTAGTACTTACTTTTTGGTAGCCTTCGTCCAAAAGGAGGTTAAAATGTATCGGCACATTGCAAGTGATGTTATCAATTTCTCCATTATCTAAGTAGCCGGCGTTTATGCAGGTCCAGGGCGACGGCAGATAATTCATTCTAGTCAATGAATAAAAGTCAGAGTAATTGAAAAAAAACTGTTTAGGTAGTTATATAAGCTACTTTAACAACAAATACACTCATAAACGCAACATACACTGCACAAACAAATGTAATATACACTGATTAATTTATTATGATATAATTTTGATGATATACAGTGGCTCCCAAAAGTGTTCGTACACTTTCAAAATTTGTAGGAATAGCGCTGTCGCCTGGATTTGAATTCGAATATAAAGTTCAATATTTTTTCATATCATTTCCATCTGATTCTGAATGAAACCTAACATTTTTCTTAAATATTGACTCATTTTTTTTATAAAAATGAAAATGCAAAGGGGCTGAGAAGGAACACGTCACAAAAGTGAACGTACACCGAGACATTTTCTGATACATTCATAAATAAAATTGTTGTCTGTCGCTTTTTTATTTTTGCATTGTGGTGACATTTAAAAAATCGTTTGGCTTTAATGTTTGCTTGTTTATTTCATAATATTTATAGTATTATTTAAAAATGGCTCGTAGTCGTAAGGAAACAACGAACAGCATTCGAAAATTGATTAGTTTTCATCATAGTAGTGGTAAATCAGTTCGAAATATCGCTAAATTAGTAAATTTATCCTATTCTACGGTTCAGAATGTGATAAAAGGCTTCAAAGAAGAGAATCGGATCGAAAACAAGATAAAAGAAGGACGCCCGGCAAAGTTAACTCAACGTGATCAGAGATTTGTAGTTAGAAAATTTGAAAAAAAAATCCACGTTTGAGTGCTGTAAAAATTTCTACAGAATTTACTGAAAAATTTTCTACTTCAATTTCACCTGAAACTGTTCGACGAGTGATCAGATCAGCTGGATTACATTTGCGTTCTGCCCGAAGAATATTTTTTGTAAGTGCGAAAAATAGAAAGCTTAGGTTTTTCTTCGCAAAAACAATGATAAATAAGCTCGAAATATATTGGAATCATATTTTATTTGTAGATGAAAGCATATTTAACATTTTTGATTTCGATGGGCGTATAATTGTATGGAGAAGAAAAAATGAGGAACTGAATCCCAAGAACTTAGCCAGAACAGTAAAGCATGGCGGTGGAGGTGTCCTTGTATGGGGGTGCATGACTAGGTAAGCATCAAGACTAGGTAATTTGGCATTTATTGCTGGCATAATGAATCATGCTCTTTATTTAAATATTTAAAAGACAATTTAAAATTATCAGCCCAAAATTTGGGTATTAGAAACAGCTTTTTTTTTTTATCAAGATAACGATCCTAAGCACATGACTCTCAATGTTCGCCTCCGGTGTCTCTAATTATCCACAAGTTCTGAAAACACCTCCTCAGTCGCCGGATTTAAACCTAATAGAACGCATTTGGAGAGAACTGGAGGTTAGAGTACGAAGACACTACATTAAAATAAAAAGCGAACTAAAGACAGTAATGATCGAAGAATGGAGGAACATTGATGCAGAAATAACAAAAAATTAGTAAACTCTATTGGCAGATGCTTAAAAGCTGATGTGAATGCTAGTGGTTATCCTACTAAGTACTAATTTACCGAAATATTACAATATTTACTGTATGTAGAGATTTTTTTTAATTGTACGAAGACTTCTGTGACGTAACATTTTGGTTACTTTTTGATTATTAATTTTTCAAAAAAAAGTTTTACTATTTACTTTACTTTTTAAAATATTTCATGTAGTTTTGTTAGGAACAAGTTATAGATATTATTAAAAAATTCTCATTCTGAAATATTAATTTTTATTAATAAATAGAGCAGTATATTTCATTGAAATTCGTAAGTATACTAACACTTTTGGGAACCACTGTATTTTTACCGCAGTTTGCTGTATTGTACTTTCTAATTTAACTATAACAAAAGGAATAGATCCCTTTGAACTAAAATTAATTCCAGTTATACCACTTTGATCTAATAATTATACACAGAGAGAACAAAAGCATTCGAGAAACGTTCTCATGAGACGTAAAAACATGTATATTATTAACACTTTAATAAAATAACACATTTCCAATACAACAGAACAACATTAATGTAAAAATAGAAAACAGAATATGCTAAACTAATATAAATAAAAGTTAACGGTTTTATTTAGTTAATGCTGTATAAAAGCATGCATACTGTATTTGAAGCGTTGAAGTTTAAAATCGAGTTTGCAAGTTAAAATATGAAATTATTCTTTAAAACTTCCACAAATCCAATCAGCACTTGATTTACAGTATAAAGGGAAATTAGTTGTTAGTGTATTCAATACTAGTGCTTGCGAAATTATGTTTAATAAATAAATTTAATCGCGCAAGAGTAGACGGGAAGAAAATATTCTAGCATTAAATTCGACAAGGAAGATCAATCATGCTTAAAGTATTGATTATGAAAAACTTTCCAACTTCAATGCAATTTTATTTAAACATCTCTAAAATGTAATACATTCCTCGGTAATATTTTAAAACTTATCACAATACTACATTAATTTATTATATTTGAAAACTTAAACTTTCATTAAAAAAATGAACTTCATTCAAATGACGGCATTGAAATATAAATTGCCTGGTTTAAACATCTCTAAAATGTGATACATTCCTCGGTAATAATTTTAGAATTATCATAGAACTACGATAATTTATTATATTCGAAAACTTCATCGAAAACAACTGAAATTCATTCAAATGACGTCATAGAAAAAATAACACGCCTGGCTCTCTCTATAAAAGCAGCATTTCATTCATAAACAATTTCCCATTCATTTCATTCATCACAATACAATAATAATTAATTTTATTTAAAAATTAAGACCATGGAGCTATACATAATTAAACTCTATGCTTAAAACTTCATCGAAAAAAAATCGTACTTCACTTTGTAAAATCAATGAATATTTCATTCATATCAGCTATGCAGACTCCATGAGCTAAATAATTTCGTGTTAAAGAAATACAGCAATTCTAATACAACGCATTCTACATATTTTGCTATTTACATTTTACATAAGTGAAAAAAAGGCTTCGTTGTAGAAATAATCAAATTTGGATGAGCATTTAAACTCAAATATATTATAATTGCGCTGTTTCAGTATCTAGATGCACAGAATTTAAGCAAAAATAAAGTGGTTTTAGAACGGATGCAACACTCAATATGAATTAAAAAGAATAAAAAAATCAAGATTTCGAGACAAGATGGATGCCATATATCATTTTGAAGTGGGTCACGTGATCTTTTCATATCATGGTCACGTTATCGCTTCATATAAGATGTGTAATTATTATTTTAATTTTTATTTAAAAAACTACTGAATATATGTCGCTGATTTTTTTTATGTATTTTATGGAACAATTTGAATATTACCTAAAATTTTCGAAGCAATTTGTGAATTTTTAATCCACTTAAAAAATGTTTGAAAAATTAGGTCCCATAGGGCTCAATATATTTTATTACTTGAACCGGGGTTTAATCCAAAACTAATTGGGTGATATTATTCATTTATATTCCCATAGATCCTACAGACCGTCTGAACAACATACTACAATTTCATTTTGTTAAAGTCATTTTTACGGCAGTTATCGTGCTAACGGACAGACAGACAGACAGACAGAATAAACAAAGTCATAAACGTTTTTCAACTTTGTTGTAAAGTGTTAAAAATGAACTTCATTCAAATGACGGCATTGAAATATAAATTGCTTGGTTTAAACATCTCTAAAATGCGATACATTCCTCGGTAATATTTTTAAAATTATCATAATACTACAATAATTTATTATATTTGAAAACTTCATCGAAAACAACTGACATTCATTCAAATGACGTCATAGAAAAAATAACACGCCTGGTTCTCTCTATAAAAGCAACATTTCATTCATAACATTTTCCCATTCATTTCATTCATCACAGTATTAAAATAATTTATTTTATTTAAAAACTGCAGATCATGGAGCTACAGGGAATTAAGCTCTATGCTTAAAACTTCATCGAAAAAAATCGTCTTTCTCTCTGTAAAATCAATGAATATTTCATTCATATGAGCTATGCAGGCTCCATGAACTAAATAATTTTGCGTTAAAGAAATACAGCAATTCTTATACAACTCATCCTACATATTTTGATGTTTATATTTTACATAAGTGAAAAGTAGGCTTCGTTGTAAAAATAACCAAATTTGATCTCTCTATAAAAGCAGGATTTCATTCATTTCATTCATCACAATACTATAATAATTTATTTTATTTAAAAATTAAGGCCATAGAGCTACAATTCATAAACTCTATGCTTAAAACTTCATCGAAAAAAATCGTCCTTCTGTTTATAAAATCAATTAATATTTCATTCATATCAGCCATGCAGACTCCATGGACTGAATTATTTTGTGTTAAAGAAATACAGTAATTCTAATACAACTCATTCTACATATTTTGCTGTTTACATTTTACATAGGTGAAAAATAGGCTTAGTTGTAGAAATAATCAAATTTGAATGAGAATTTAAACTCAAATATATTGTAATTGCGTTGTTTCAGTATGTAGATGCACAGAATTTAAGCAAAAATAAAGCGGTTTTAGGATGGCTACAGCACTCAATATGAATTAAAAAGAACTTTAAAAGTCACGATTTTGAGACAAGATGGATGCCATATTTCATTTTGAAGTGGGTCACGTGATTGCTTCATATAAGAGGTGTAATTATTATTTTAATTTTTATTTAAAAAACTACTGAATATATTTTGTTGAAATTTTTTTTATAAATTTTATGGGATAATTTGAATATTTTCTAAAACTTTTGAAGCCATTTGGGAATTTTAAATCCGCTTAAAAATGTTTGAAAAATTAGGTCCCATAGGGTTCAATGTATTTCATTTTTTCAACCCGGGTTTAATCCAAAACTAGTTGGGTGATACTATTCATTTATATTCCCATAGGTCCTACAGACCGTCTGAAAACCATACTAAAATTTCATTTTGATTAAGTCATTTTTACGACAGTTATCGTGCTAACGGACAGACAGACAGACAGACAGACCGACAGAATGAACAAAGTCATAAACACTTTTCAACTTTGTTGTAAAGTGTTAACTAAAAAATTGATCTCTTGTTACAGGAAGATCATGGCAAAAAAATTCTTTCATTTTAATTTGCCAGAAAAATAAAAATATTCACAATACGAACACTAGCTATATACAGAGAGCAGGCATTTTATATAAAATATTTGTATTGTGAATCTCATCTCGATTTTCAGATATACTTATATTTCATAATTTTATGTTCAATTATATTAAGAGCAGTACAAGAACAAAAGAAAATTAACAGCCGTAAAAAAGAAAGAAAGACCCGACTCCATTTGCACAATTTATATCACAGGACAAACCGGAAGATATTATTCGATAGGGATTACTGTCTTCTGCAAATATCAATATTTTAAATTCGCATAAGGGGCCGTCTTCATATTTATTTTGGCACTAACTCCGAAATCTTCAAGGGCAGCTCTCATTGATCATTATATATTTTGATTACTCGAAACCTTTCTGTAAAACCAGGAGGAACCATACGCAGTTTTTTATGTTTACGAGGAAACAAAGCGCAGACTTTTAGTCACCGTTTTATGACAGTCTTGATCCGGAAATTCATGACCCCACTAAATATACGTCACAAAAATTGCAGGTGTGGTTGGGGCAAAATATCCTAGGATCAAGACTTCATTGGAAAATTGAAAAAGCCAATAATGTAAAGATACGACATAGCACTGGGGATCATCCAATGAAAGCAAAGAGGGCGCATCTAAACCCCAGGCAAAATGATGTGGTTGCAAAGAGGAAAGTCAGTGAATGAATCAAAAAGAATGAATTCAAGAGTTAAGAGAGAGAGTGATGATTTCAAGTAGTGTTATTCAGAGAGAATCGTTGTTCCTTTCAGTGTTGAGAATGTTATAGAAAAAGATGAAGTCTGGCTTCAAATGTCAGAAGGTGACAATCATGCTGAGCTACAGACCTAAAATACAGAGGTATGTGCCAGTCTTCATGTATGTTAGGTCAATATTTTATCTTTGGAATAAGATTCAAAAGATCTGGTCTCAAACATGCTTTTCTCCTCCTTAAGCGTCTGCTAAAATTTATGTAATTTTAATTATAGCAACAATAGAGATGTGAATAAATGATATTCCACTTTTTCAAAAGTAAAAATTATGGATTTTAATGTAAAGTGTTTTGATTTAGTGATTATGTTAAGGAACTTGCGTAAAGAGGTAATGGTGGGTTTTGCGGTCACAATAGCAATGTGCAAATGTTACTTTTCACGACCACTTTAATTAAGATTAATAATTTAATCCACAAATTCATTTAAAAAGTAAAACCCATTAAAGGTTTTTTCGCCACACTTTCATGCAGATTTAAAGAAAAATAAATGAAAAAGGCTAAAAATCGGCAAGAAAATCTATTAAGGGAGCGTTTAAAAATTGGCCTCTGCATCAGAAAGGGCGGATTTCAATTTGATACTCGATTTTCCTCAAAATGTAATGTTCTGTCACTTTCTACTGCTTTTTGGGAGAGTTTTGTTTCAGTTTTATATATTGATAGTCGTAATTTTTGAAATTTCGATGAGTTAGCTAGGGTGTTCTATTTTTAATCACATATGATTTTCGTCGAGATTTTCTTACATCTAGGTTTTTTACAATAACAGTGTACTAAAAGCAAAACTTTTTGCCCAGAATTTTATATTTCATTACGGACTTTATGTTTGATTTACTAGGATGTTATTATTAATTTACATGCCTATTTTGTTAAGAAAAGTTATATGTTAATCAATGCATTATAAATGATGTTTAATACAAAAACGCAGATATTTTCTATTTAAATCATTTACGCTTTGTAATATTAATTTTAGGTTCTTTAATACAATATTTATACAGTGAAATTGCAACAAAATTATTAACATTCAATTATTCTTAGCCGAGCGACGGAGCTAGAATTTTTTTTCACCCTGGGGCAAAGCCAAAGTTTGGCGCCCATTTCTCGCAAACTCGATGCCCCCTATCACCGGCACATGTGCCCCCTCCATAATTCCACCCTATGATTCCGTCCATGCTTATCCTCAACGGAGGAGGTTATAGTTCCCTAAACTTGGATGACTACAGTCACCAAACGTATGAAATCGGCGATTGGATACATAAGTTTCCTAGATCGAAAAAGTTTCGAAGTCCGCATTGGTGCTTGTCACCTTTTCTGAGGGTGTCAGATCCAAACCTTGCATAAGGGAGCTTACCCCCAGTATGTCTTGGTATCTGTATTACTTCAGAATCTATTTTACACGGAAGGTCCCGGTCTCATCACAGAATGTACCAAAAATGACCCTGTATATCGGATTTTGACTGTCTTTTAAAAATCTATATTTTCTCCATAATAAACACAATGTAAAATACAAAAAAAATTGCAACTGACAAAACTCCTTCATATATAATTCAGTTTCATGTAAATAATTACTTTTTTATATTTACGAAAGATTTCTTTCGATACTTTGGGAATGGTCCCTGATAAACGTAATAATCATCGAATATAGATTAAAATTTCATAGCACACTCAATATTGCACAGGTAAAACTGTAATCTTGTATGCCGATGTTTCAGACGCAGCTGTATTGAATAGTATCAAAATTAGCAGCTGTTTCTGTTGATATTTGTAATAGTAATTTAATAATTAACAATAAGTATTTCAAATATATTTGAATATTAAAATTTATATGAATTTTGTTTGGTTTTTAGTAGAAACGTATGCAAAACAATTTTCTTGTAAAATTGACTTATCGCCAGTATATATCCCAAACACTGGAAACCCATTTGACATTTAGATCAGCAAATTTCAAACACTTACAAATAGATGAAAAGATGATCCACTTATTATATTCTATAGAATCTGAAATTGTAATGATCAATGGGTTTTGCCCTTAAAGATTTTGGAGTTAGTGCTAACTAAGAAGGCGGTCCCTTAAGTAAATTTTAAATGTTGGTATTTGTAAAGGACATTAATCCCTATCTAATTACATCTTTCGTTTTGTTTTGTTATGTAGAATGTACAATTGCGGTTGGGTGTTTCGTTTTCCTTTTCACGGCTTTTTATAAACGTATTTATTCTTATAAATTTTAATCTGAAATATGTTCTTTTAAAATGTTATTTTTTAACAAATTAGGATGGCACTAGGTTGCCTACATAGTGTTTATTCATACTAAACTCATGTTTGTAAAAATTGCAACACCATAAAGGAATCACGCGATTGAACTGAAACTTGTAGCAAATGCAAATTAGGGTGTGCAATGCAAATTAGGGTGTGCAATGCAAATTAGGGTGTGCAATGCAAATTAGGGTGTGCAATGCAAATTAGGGTGTGCAATGCAAATTATTAGAATTTCAGAGTTACCGCACACGCATGGGCTCTGCAGCACCCTCTGAACTGCTGTTTTAGCCGTATAAATAGAGATTTGTAGTGGGACGTTGAAAATAGTCCATTGTTGTCTGCGACCGGTTAACGTTTGACGAGAAATCATTATACCTCTACGACGACAGAGGGCACAATATGAGCAAGTTACGGAGTTTGAACGGGAACAAATAATAGGTCTTCGTAAAGGGCTGGAATTTCGTCAATCGGCGTCTCTCTCATGACACTTGTCCCGTAGCTAATACAGCTGAACTTTGGGATCGGATAGAAGCAATCTGTAATGCTCTCCTTTAGGTATAAATTAAAAATCTGCTTAATTCGATTTCACGTCGTATAGAAGCACTTATTGCAGCGCATGGTGACTTCGCCAAAGACTGATTTTCGAAATGTAAGATTGTTTCTTGCTTTGTAAATTTATTCGTTTATTTATATCAAATACAGGTCGTTTGTGGTCTAAACTACATTCAATTCTGATGAATCTTTCATAGCGTTTCAATTTTTACAAACAAGAGTATATATAAATTCCTACATGCATAATGAATTTACAACTATTAGTTTTCCACAGTGATTATACTACCATAATTTTTCCGATCATAATAATAATTTTCCATAGAAAAGAATATGAAAATTTCGATTTATTTATTTTTTAACAATATGAACTATAATTTTTCCAGTTCAAAGTTTTTATATAATAAATGTGCAAATAAAATATCATATATTTGTGCGTACATTCGGTCTGTCACACCTCAGACATACCCACACAATCCCACACACTGGTTAGGAATCCGGATTCAAAACATGAATTTTGAAGATAACACTTACCTTAAGCTTACCTGCTGAATAACATACATCGGGCATAAAGTAGAATCACTCGTTTCCAGAACAGAAGCTCTTAGTAGAAGCAGCTTAATTAGGTACAATAATCTGTCGAAACATAAACAATAACGTCAACAGTGGCCATAGCGCAAAACTAGCCTGTGGCAGAATCTCTGTGTGAAGCGAGCGTGATTTTCTCATGTCCAAGAGATTTCAAGAAGAAAGCTGCCACAAATTTGCATAAAGTCTATTGTGATATCAGTTCAACACGAACGTTCAAAAATACTCACTGCACACAATCACACATGCGCACACACGCAAACCAAAATGCTCTTCTGTCGAACTCGAAACCTGCTCTTCTGTCAAAAATTCAATTTCGAATTTCCAGTCCCGTCATACGACTTTCACTATATATTATACTATGTAAGTAAAGAAAGTAATAAGGTAAAAACGAAAGACTAGAGATAATTAGAGAAAGTAATAGGGTGGTTACTCGATTAAGATAGTGTGATTGAAAATATTGCTGATTAATTATTTATATATTCACTGTCCAGTATACGTCGCACATGTAACTCAAATTGAATAAGATCGAAGGAAAGGGAATTTGAAGCCATTTAAAAAGAATATATAGAACATTTCACTTCAGCTGATTTAAAAATCACAATCAGTGGAAATCAGGAATCGAATATGGGTCTAATGATAAGCATTGAAATATGTTAATCCCTACATCACCTTAACCATCTCACATAATACCATAAGCAGTGAATGGGTGAATAAGTGTCCCACAAAGTGATTCCCCTTGAGTTAATAGTCTCTCGAGTTAGTTCTGGTAATCCACAGATTTTAAATTTTGCATCGTACCTCACCACAGATACGGACTCTCACTACCAACCCAATTGCTCCCTCCGCCACTTGAAAGATGTGGGCAGCACTTTACTCTTCCTACAGATATATATATATATCATGCAATATAGTAGATATATATATTTCTTTATGCTATACAGCAGATATATATATATATATATATATATATATATATATATATTTCTTTTTTTATGCAATATATACATATTTAAATATATGTTTTTATCGCATAAAATAAAATGTAAAAAAGGTGTTCCTTTGAACTAGGTCGAATATACAGTTTTAAAACAATTACATTTTCATTTGGAGCAATTTGAGAGGACACTGTTGCCATGCTAAAAAATATATATCTCGAGAAGTGTTTATTCTAGTCGTGAGTTTAGTATTTTCCGGTTTGTCATCAAAAAATTCATCAAACAATCAATTAATACAATTAGATAAATTTTCTTTTCTTTCCACTTCTGAAGGCGATTTCAAAAATAGTTCTGTTTTTACGAATCATACCGAAATCCAGTTATCAAATATTTAACTAATGACTTACTTGACTTTTGAATTTCATAAAATTTAGAAGGATAATTTTTGAGCGAGAACACATACTTAGATTACATACACATAAAGAAACACAGATACCAGGATGAAAATAGTTGTTTCATATTCTAGGATTCCCGAAAAGAATAAATTCGGGGACTTGAATTCCAATGTTTGACTCTATTCCAAAACTTTTCATAAACATCACATTCTCATATGCTTTACTTATTATTAAATTTATTAAATAAACGTAAATGTTTAAACTTTCAAATTTTAAAACCTTAATGTTTACATTGAAATTGCGTCAAAATTTGTAAAAAGTTCGATGTGGACAGTACATGACTTTCCGAATATAATGCAATATATTTACTTCTTTCACGGTGAAAAAATGATGCAAGATCTATGGCACAATATTTTTAACGTTAAATTGTACATTTGGCGCTTTTCCGGAATACAACATGTAAAACTATTGAGTACCCAATAAACTCATATTTCACACAACTCTAAATTGGCAATTATCAATATCGATAGCATCTGAAATAAGCAATGTAGTTCATATATTGAAATATTTTAATAATTAATTCAGCAATTTGGAGTCATTTTTGATAACTTCGAGCCATTTCTGCAATTCGATCGATATTTTTATCAATATGGGGTAAAATACAGCCAAGCTACCGATATTTCGCTAAATGAGTTCCCAAGTTCGCCAAATTTATTGCCAAGCGTTATAAATAAACGGAGAAAAGAATATTTCTCATACATAAATGACTATCGGCGAATTGTTGTGTCAAAATAAAAAAAACATTGCACAAAGTATATCCTCTCGTGAATGGAACGAGACAAAAACATGATATTGATGTTAATATATTTATCTCATATTACATATGAAAAGTGAATATATTTCACAATAGTTAATACATCTTTATGCGATTTTTTTTATAAATGTATTTGAATGAAAAGTGCGATATCTGAAAAACTGTTCCTGTTAGCTTTCTAAAACTTACGCCAATAGTTTTTTAATGAAAAATTACATACGAAATGATAATGTACATAATATTATGAAAGGTTCTGATTTTTTAATGATTTTTTCAAAATATTATTCAAAAATTTGGGAGCGTGGAGTTTCTCCCAACATTCGATTGCATTTAAAACCACTGGACTTTCCAATATTCACAGATTGTAATATTTGTACCAAATTTCGTTTGAAACGCTCAATTGGTTCCTGAGCAATCGTTTCCACAGGCTCATGGACACACAGACATTAAATTAAAAATGATCGATTCCTGGTCAGGGATGCATGAAACGTGATCTTCCGTCGAATACTTGAAATTTCGAAATGCATTAAAAACGTTATATATACAAATTTACAAAATAAGTTATATACCTAAACAAAAACAACTATATTGTCAAAAAATCCACCGAGTAATGCAGACAATTCGATAAAACGTCAGCCAAAGAAAAGGAGGAATGGAATTTTTGTTTTTGGCGCCTGGTATAACTCCATCTAGGTGTTCATGTACTATGAACTCTTCACAATTATAACTGGAATAAGCAAAATGCTGGAAGAGAACGTGGAAAGTTTCCAATACCTTGACGTCCTGCTAGGATGTTGATTTCACTGTAGTACTCGAATACAGCTACATTGCACTGTAATTAATTTTATGCACACTTCATTAATTAACGAGATAAGACGCCAAACTACGGAACGTTTCCTTGTTCTCTTCCCATATGTTGCTTTCTTTAGTTATAATTGGTAAGCGTTGATGATACATTTCCACCTGGATGGAATTGTACTTGGATCCAAAAACAATAATTTCATTTCTTTTTACTTTCTCTGTAATATTTGGTAATGTATAGGGAAAATATTGGAATCGCGTCGAAAATCGCAACTCGAGTTTTCGATGGATCTATACATTTTGGGACCTCTAGAACACGAAAAAACTATATTTAGCGTAACTTATGTGTGTGTGTTTGTGGTTCTATGTGTGCATCTGTTTGAGCAATGTATGTTTCAACTGTAGCTAAAAAACTAATGGACCAAATTTCATATAATTTTATAGATGAGTCACTTGTGGGTGACCCTGTTGCTTATTAGAATTTGGTACGATTCGGCATAAAAAAACCAGCCTTACTTTGCGAAAAGGCCCGATGATAAAATCGCATGTACCCACTCTAGCTAAATAACTAATTGACCAATTTCACAAAATTTGGTAGATAAGTCACTTGTGGGTGACCCTGGTGCTAATAAAATTTTGGTTTGTTCTAGGGAAAAAATCTACCTTTTTTTGCGAAATGGTCCATGAAAATTGTCAAAATCTAAAAGAAAAGGCGTATGTTCAAATGTATTAATTAAATGCTTATTTTATACTTAATTTTTGACAATGAAAGGAATAAGACCAACCTCATTAGTCTAGGATTAGCCGTTCTCGAAATAAGTTTTTTTGCTTTTTTGCTGTGCCGGTTTTGAAAACACTTCCAGTTACCAAATGAAAACGAAAACTGAATCAAAAGTGTAAATTCTGTGTAATTTCAAATACGAATGAGTATTATTTAGTGCAATAAAACTTAATTTAAAGAGTTACTAATGAAATAAAGAGAAAATGAATTTAAGTCTGTAGAGAAAGTCATGTGTTGCCCACATAAAGTTTTTTTGGGCTGACGTTTTACCAAATTTTGCATTGATTAGCAACACTGTTTCATAAAACAGTTATTTTTTTTAGTGATATGTCTCTTAAAACAGAAACTGCTTGGAATGATTTTAGTCTCCAAACTATAAATTTTGAGCTTCCTTTCAAGACAAGTATGCGGATTGGAAAATTTTTTGACAAGGTCAAGAATGCTACTTTTTTCATAATAAATGTTTTAAATGCTCACAAACACATTTAAATTTAAATTATAGAAAAGTAAATAGAGTATTTTCAAATTTAAATAATCAAAAGTAAACGAAAACATTTTTTAATTTAAGCTATTGAAATTAAACACAAGTTTCATATTTTAAAGTATAGAAAAGTAAAAAATCAAAATTTAAATTATCAAAAAATAAACAGAGAATTTAAAATTCAAATTAGTGAAATATACAAAGGTTTTTTAAATACAAATTATCGAATATAACAAAGGTTTTTGAAACTTAAACTATTGGAAATAAAAAAATGCTTTGTACAATTTAAATAATCGAAAAATAAAAGATTTTTTTAAATTTAAATTGTCAGAAAATAAACAATGTAGTTTTGGAATTCAAAATAATAAAAAGTATATAAAGGATTATATGAATTAAATTTAATTAAACATTAACAGAAGTCTTTGAATTATTAATTAAAAAAGAGTAAACAAAAAATATTTTAAAATTTCAAACTTTTCCCATGTATATTTTTGAAATTATCTAATTTTGTTTTTCAATTAATGTATTCAAACTTGTATTTCCATTGTGTTTTATTTTTATATGCATTTTATTTCATCGCGTCGTTCGGGTAATCATATACATCCGGATCGAAAAAAAGGTGTCTCGCCAAAATGGCGAAAATTTTATAGTTTTCTAATGGGAGTCCCTAAACTACACAAGTACTCCAAACAACACTAGTATATTCAGGCAGTGCCATCAAAGTTATATATATTTTATTTATTTATTTAAATAATGCAAGCTACAATATAAAGTCCCAGTAACAGTGTGCAGGATAAAATACAATACAACATATACAAATTAAAATATAATAAAATACATTAAAATGGAAACTATTGACAACAAATGAGTTTTGAAAGCACTTGCATATGAATAAGAACATTAAAATTTAAAATATTTATAACAAATGATTTTTAAAAGCAATTTTCGATGAATAAAAAACATCAAGATTATCGGGGAAGATGTTGTAAAGTTTACAGAAGTTATTAATCGCACAATATCAACAAATATTTGTGCCAAAATTACTTTCCACAAATAAACTTATGCTCCTGGTAGAATACTGGGAAACATGAAACCAGATTCCACTCAAAACAGGGGAACAATCAAATCTGAAATTGAACAGATTAAGGATATTGAACAGATAAGGTAAAGAAATTGAACAGATAAGGTAAAGAAATTGAACAGATAAGGTATAATAAAAAGTGCCAATTTTTATAATAAAGATATCTCAAAAATTTATTTTGAGTATTTTCGATCTTGTTTGCATGAACAGCATTAAACGGCCTTCACACCATAAACGTATACTCAAGCCCAGACCTGACCAAAGCATTAAAGGGAACTGATGGTATTCTCATTAGTAAAAACCTGAGTAGTTCTCTTAATGTAATCGAGTTTCCTACAGGATTTAACACAAATATCAGAAATATGAGGAGAAAAGGAAAAATAAGACGTATAAATAACGCCAAGATCAGTAACAGAGAACATTCTAACCAAAACAGAGTTGCCTATACTATAAGAAAATAAAATAGGCATTTTTCTACACGTAAAAGACACAACACTACATTTACTAATATCGAGATGAAGACTGTTATTGCTATACCAATTAAAAAGGACATATAACTCAGACTGAACATTGATACAAGAACCAGCATCGAAAATCGGACAAATCATTAGCATAAAATAGGCAATTTTTAAAACAATTAACAAGATCATTAATGAAAATAATAAGTAACAAGGGACCAAGAAGCCCTGGAGCACCCCAGAAGTAGCCGAAAAACCCTTACTCAAACAAGAACCAAAATTAGCGCATGAAAACCTTGAAGTTCAAATGGAATGCGTTCAATTAAATGTTCGAACTCCATTTATTACTATAAGAAGCAGATACCATCAAAAGCTTGTACTGTACTGTATCCACGTACCCTTATTTACAGTTGCTGCTTATTGTACAGGCATTTAATTGGCTCAACCACTTTATTGATTTAAAATTTCGGTGTTGGCTGCAGTCCAATGGAGCTGAAATGGTTTTGCGTGAATAACATTTTGTAAAATAAAACTTAACTTTTGTAATATCGAAAAAAAAAAGAACTCGATCCAACATCTGATTATATACACTTATAGGGTTTTTAAAGAGCTATAAATTCTTGCTTATTGTTCAAAGATATATGTTTCTTTCACTTTTTGAGATATTAGCATAACAAACTTGAAAAACGGAAAATTTTCAATCTTCTTCAACGTGACAAGACGATTATTCGAAAACTATAAGAGCTTATTTTGATAATAAATATATATTTTAATACTAAATTTTTTAGATCACAATTTTGTCGTTTGCTATTTATAGTTATCTTTAAAGGCCACTATATGTTCCAGCAAAAGTTAGGAAAATGACAAAAACACTTCCTCGTAAGGTTAAGTTTTTTCGAACAAAATATTAAATTATTAAAATTGTTTTTATATATTCATAATTTGGACCATATTTCCAACAAAACAAGAAAAATTAATTACATTTTTATCTATTAGGTTAGAGGATATAAGCGCCAAAATGTTTACATTTATCGTGGTGTTATTTTTTCCACCAGAAAAACCACAACCATATATGTTACTCACATCAAAAGTATAATGAAAATTTCAAATTTCATTGTGAATTACCTGCCTTCTTAAATAATTTTTTTACTGATCCAAATATCTCTGCCCAACGTAATTCAATAAAATAGAGATCATTGTATTTTCACAGCAGTCGATATTGGGAGGTTATTATAAAGAAGCTTGCACCGACCGGGACTTGAGATGTACCCGCCCGAGTTCGAAAATCGCTTCAAATATTGAAATGGAATGGCAAGGAAGTGCGCCTTGTACTGTCGCTAATTGGACGGTTTTTGTTTCAAAACTTATAACCATGTGTAACGAATCTTGCTGCCCCAATTGGGAATCGAACCCTGGATCTTCAAACTTATCAACTGACGCTCTACTGTTGAGCTATTGGAACGAAATTGCGAACTCTTATTGTTGAAGTGGACTCTGCATTCTTCACTCTCTAATGTCAAATTAGCGTTCATGCAACACTCTGACTGACCATTTCCTGCTATTTTTACCCCAAGTTAACCTCCTGGTGCTATTTTTTATCCTCCAAGCTAACTTCCTGCGTGGTCCTTATCCCCTCGATTTGAAATCGTCTCTCAATGTCCCAAAGTCCACTGAATACGTGCTAGTCGTACTAAGGTCACTTTCAGACTTCAACATCTTTCTCTAACTTACAGGGTTGATTTGCTCGGACGCAAGTCTACAGAATCTTGCTGCCCTAACCTGGAATCAAACACTGGATCTTCGAACTGGCCAGCCGACGTTCTACCGTTGAACTACTCGGACGAAATTGCAATCTCTTATTTTCAAAGTGGACACTGCAGATGTCTACGGGTATTAAGTCTTTTTGAGGGTGCGGGAGGACTACGCCCCTTCTGGATGTCAACCCCACTGAGATCCGGTCTAAATAGGGTGGCAATCTCTCGGTCGACCAAACAAATGTCTTATATCTTCGGTTAGATTGGACGGTCCAGGTCGAAACTTAAGAGAACCCCTGAAGGTATACGGATCAATCGAGTCATCTTTGCAAAACAATGCTGGGACGGCGTCCAGTTCAGCGGCAGCGATGCCAGTCACACCACCAGACCTCGACTGAATGCCCCCTAATCACATCAGCCAGAAACTACAACGGCACCGAAATGTACCCCACAACGAGGACAATCACCACGACGCCAACCCGGACAACCACCATAAAACTTCGTTAAAACTCATTCTCTGGGAAGCAACTATATTATACAAAGTCAGTTACAAAAGCATATAAGACATACAGAAAACTATACAATAATTCAAAGCAATTCTGTGTTTCAATCCAAATACAGACAAAGGATAATGCACTAAATCACAAACAATAATAACAGACCTGTAGTGTAACGATTCACATAGAGTTTATTTTAAGCCATCTTAGTAGTTTAAGGGCTAGGTCAATAAAAAAAAAATCCACAAGAACTATTCTAGACTACTTTGCTTGAAGAATTTTTATGTCTTTAGTCATGTTTTAAACTAATTCAAAACAATATAATTCAAATGTTTCATATGATTTCAAACTAATGCAAACGTTTTTACTCTGTATTCTTAAACAGAAGTTTTTTTCCTTGAAAAATTTTCGAATCTAATATTTTGAAGATAAGAAGAGATAAAAGAAGGAAAGACAAGATCTAATATTTTAAAGATCCGAGAATATTTCAAATACTTAACGAAAGACGTTATAGTATGTGTCATTCAGATGGGCCCACGACAACTTAATAATGTGCGTATTATTATGAAAATTTATATGGAGGATACAACCTGTAAATCGCTAAATTTTTTGCAATTCGCATGATTAATTTAAAGAGTAATCCGTACCTGCTTTTTACAAAAGTTATTTAATGCAAAAATAAGCGCTCTGTTTCTTTCAAACAAAATAATGATTATGGAAGACATTCCTATTGAAGATAATAGTATCCATGGCTCAGTGCCACGCTTATTATACGCTTTTAGAACGAAATAACCGTTAACTTCAGTGTTAGTAAGAAAACTTGCTAATAAGAGCGAAACTGGACCATGGATACTGTTATCTGAAATGGGGGTGTCTTCTTTATTTGGGATAACGCCCCTCGTTCTTGTGATTTTTAAAACAATCACAGCTTGTGCTTTCGAAAACATAACGTCATAAAATGTAATTGTTATATTAACTTTCAGCTGCCACATCTTAGGCCGGGCTTTTATACTGATGCTTAACAGGATTACGATTTCTACCGCTCCAACTGATGCAGTGAAAATATGCAAAAATAATTAATTACGTTGAAAATGTCACTTTGCTTTTTATAACTTTACAGCTATCTGCTGAACTGTAGAATAAGAAATAATCCACTAATCTCTCTATCGTTAAGTTTGAAAAGGAGATAAAACTCCTGTAGATGAAACGCTTAAAAATGCCATCATGTTTTGAGCATGATATCTAGGTGTTGCTAGTGCAATTTGAGAAGTCGCTACTGTTAGTTGACGCAAGAAGGCGCAGTATTTAGTATATGTATTTTCGATTACTTTTAATTTAAGATATCCAAATTATGGGTATAATTAATCAGTATATAGAATATATGGAGATAAAAATAAATTGAAAAGTAAAATTATTTTGAATATTCTTCATTATTTCAGTTCTAATTTGCATTGCGCAAATAATTATTTCTACAGAATTCATATTTTGAGTCTTCCACAATAGAAATACATACAATGCAGGACTACATATTCACACTTCGCAGATGGGGTGAAAGAACTCGTGAAACGAGATCCAGGGATTGAAGTGCATTAGCGATCAAAGTAAGGAACTGAGTCTAAGGAGCTCCGACGATTAGTGGACGACTGCAAAAAAAAAATGAAAAGAAAGAAAAAACGGGGAAAAAAAGAGCATTCTGGCATTTATCACGTAATCTGTTGTTGTTGATTGTTGAGACCCAGACAGTCCGACCTACCAGAAAGGTGTAAGGTAACTGTTTGGACTATCGGGAAGTGCCACCCGATTTAGACCGGAACCCAGTGGGAGAGGCATCCACAGGTACCCTCCTTCCCCTACCATTAACCTCTCGGAAGGACTTACGGATCCACATGTTTAACGTGATCGTACTCCGCGTGAACACGGCGGCAGTTTTGGCAGTGGCTGGAATAGAACCAGAGCCTACCGAGTGCAATTCCCGCCCGCTAACCACTGGACTACCGCGCCCTATTGCGTAATGCGTATAATAGTTTCTGTGCTTGATATTATATGTTTTCTAAAACTGTAAATGTACCCCTCTCACCTCAAAAGTAAAAATATCTGATATGGGCAGCACATGACTTTCCCTGCAGATTCAAATTAATTTTGTCAATCTTTATTTCATTATGCATTACATTGAGTTTGATTGCAGAAAATAACACGGATACTTTTCTGATATTATATCCAATTTGTCTTCTTATTGCATTTTTGTTTCATTTGGCAACTTAATTCACTTTAAATTCTTCACTTCCTCAGAGTTCCAAAAAACTAGAATATCTCGAGAACGGTTCATTCTACAGTCATGTTGTCAGTCTTATTCAATGAGTTGTCAAAATTTATATGAAAAACAAGTACTTAATTAATATTTCAACAATTTTAGTAATTTATTTCAGATTTTCACTATCATTGCGGAACATTTCGTAGAAAAGAGTCTGTTATACTTTTCCGAATCATATCAAAATCCAATCAGCTTCAGAATAACTATTAAGAGACTTAACTACTAAGATTTAAGAAATTTCATTAAATAGTTTTTTAACTACAGTGAGAAACGTCCTCAGCTCCTCAAAATAAAAAAATTAAATATCTGGTTAATGTTCCATCTTAGATTAATGGGATTGATCTTATATTTTTTGTCATCAATATAAAACAAGCATTTAAGTGATACATTTGAGCATATGTAGTATTTATTTTAGATCGGATATTTCAGATATGCAGGCCATTTAGCAAAAAAGGCAGATTCTTTTTTTCTTAATCGTACCAAAATTTAACCAGCATTACAGCATCCCACAAACGACTTATCAAATTTTGTGTAATTTGATTAATTAGTTTGTCAGCTAGAAGTATACATACGATTTTTGCGGGCCATTTCGCGAAACAAGGCAGATTAATTTATACCGAATCGTACCAAAATCTAATAAGCACCAGAGTAACTCACAACTAACTAATCCACTAAAATTTGTGAAATTTGATCTATTAGTTTTTTAGCTAGAGTGTATACATATAATTTTGTGGGCCATTTCACAAGGAAAAGTAGGTTATTTTATCCCAAATTATGCCAAAATTTAATCAGTACCAGGGTAACCAACACGAGACTTACCTATCAAATTTTATGAGATTCGGTCCATTAGTTTTTGAGTTAGAGTGGATACATACATTGCTCAGACAGACACACACAGATACAAGCAGAAACAGACACACACAGATGTCACGCTGAAAAAGCTTCTAATATTCTAGAGGTCCCAAAACGTGTAGATCCGTCGAAAACCCGAGTTGCGATTTCCGACATGATTTCAATATTTTCCCTGTACATTACCCTGTATTGCAGGGAAAGTCATAACACCAACTTACCAACACGAAGAGTGCAATCGATCAATAGCTGCGTACTGTCGCAACTCAAAATGTTGCGTTAATGTCCCGTAAATTGGAGGCATTCGCTTAGGACGGAGGGGCTGCGTAAGACCTTCGGTGTGCATTTAAGAAGTGGGTCAACAGTGTTTGAAAATGGGTGATCCCGAGTGTCAATAAACACTGTTAAGCACCGCACGGCTATTCAATGATTCGTTGCCCCTCCATCGGTAATTAGCCATGTTTAAAGACCCCTTAACTGTATGTTTGGCCTTCTCGATGAGGACCGTTGGGGGCTTTTTAGGGAGCTTGATCTCTCTATTTCGATGCTTCAGGTCTTCTAGAATCTTCTAAGGGTCGTAGACCTTCACTTTCGTAAAGAAATTTTGCGCAAGGCTCTGGAACTTTTGGTATTATGGAAAAGATGAAATCCACGACGATGCCTGATTTTTGGCAATTTAAAGAATAAATAACTACAAATATTTTTATTATGCAACTTATCCAAATTTATAGCGAGAAAATACTTCCCGCACCCAACAGCTTAAATTCCTTCTCAAATTTAATATTTAAAAAATTTGATGTGGGTAGCACATGACTTTCTCTACAAATTCAAATTCCCTCTCTTATTTTTTATTTCATGATGCATTAAATTGAGTTTAATTGGAAGAATTTGCATTGACAATTTTCTGATATTATATCCAATTTGCAATTTCAATTCCTGTTCGTTCCAATTGGCAACTTACAGAGTCTTCAGGCCATCAAAATTCGAAAAAAATAAAATGTCTCGAAAACGGTTTACCCTACAGTCATTCGGTTAGAATTTTTTGTTGTGCAGTCAAATTGACATCAAGAACTTAATTAATACTCTTTATCAATTTTATTTATGTGTTTTACATTTTTACGATCTTCGAGGGTAATTTCGAAAAAAAATGTGGGTTATATTTTTCCCGAATCATGCCAAAATCTAATGAGTATCAGAATAACCCTCAAGGGACGTTACTACTAAATTTTAACAAATTTCATTAAGTAGTTTTTTCACTACAATTAAAACGTTTTCAGTTCTTTAAAACTCAAATATTTCTAGAATGGTCCACCTTAGAATAATGGGGTGGATATTATTCTTTTCGTCCTCGAAATGTGCTTTTAAAAATTTAATTGATACGTTTGTAGAAGTTTATTTCAGATTTTGACGATTTCTCCGGACCGTTCCTCAAAGAATGACGTATTCTTTTTTTCGAATCGTACCAAAATCTAACCAGTACCAATGTAAACAACAAATAACTTATCTAACCAAAATTTGTGCGATTTGAACTATTAGTTTCTCAGTCAGACTGGATACATACTCTTTTGGAGGGCCATTTCGCAAAAAAAGGCAGGTCCTTTTATTCCGAATCGTACCAAAATCTAATCACCACCAGGGAAACCAACAACTAACTGACTTACCCTTAAAATTTTATGAAGTTTGGTCTATTAGTTTTGAGTTACATTTGTACATAAATTGCACAGACAGACACATAAACAGAAGTCACGCTAAAAATAATAATTTCGTGTTCTGTATGTCCCAAATAATGTAGAATCGTCGAAAACTCCTGTTGCGATTTTCGATATAGTCCCAAATCTTTTCCTATATACTACCATATATTACAGGGAAGTAAAGTGGTACTGGTATATCATCCAATATCCTTTTATAGCTGCGATCTGCCTGTGAAGATAATTCTGTATAGCGAGAACACATATTTTTAAATTCTATTTTAGGAGAATTAATTTAAATATTTTAATAGAATGTTTTGAAGCATAATGTCATTTAGAATATTGCAGGAATTTGGCCACAATTACGAATTATAAGTTACTTTATATTCTATATTTCGTACGAAGTGTATACTGCTAATTTTATGGAAAAATGTCACAAAATATTCTCAGCATTATCCGATAGCAGAATGCTTTGAAAATACTTTGACTATAAATAAATGAAAACCGTTGTGTAGGAATTATCCGAGCATTTTGTAAGATATTCGAAGTTTAATTTTTCCGCATTCAGTGCTATATGTCGAACAATTTGAGAAAATTCGATGATATTTCGTAGCCACAAAATATAAGAGCCCAGCACAATCCTCAAGCGCACAGCAGAAAAAAGCCTGAAAACCAAGATCGACAAATGCAGGGGCCCGAATCCTTTTCAAAAACTTAGTTTAAATGATCTAATCCGCTTCATATCACATACCTAAGATCCAAAATGAACTCTAAATACAAATAGACAGTCGTTTTATGTATATAGAGTTTTCCTTACGTTTAAAACTTTCTAGTAGTTATATATTTTTTAATATACTCAAAATTTTTCTTTGATCTAATCCGCTTCATATCACATACCTAAGATCCAAAATGAACTCTAAATACAAATAGACAGTCGTTTTATGTATATAGAGTTTTCCTTACGTTTAAAACTTTCTAGTAGTTATATATTTTTTAATATACTCAAAATTTTTCTCATTAAATAATTCACGTAATAAGCTGTTGAAATAGTCTAATAACAAGATCACTAAAGAACTATTAGGTACAATGAAACAGCAATTAAACGGTCAGATAATTCACAAAATACCAGACTTTTCTCAAAACACTGATGAATCTGAGACTTCACTTTGACTCGTATTAAGTCAACTCTACTCTCTCGAACTGAATAATGACTTTCGTACGGATTCTCCAGAAAAATTTCTTGAAAAGGACGTATTATCTAAGATCGTCGGTATTTGTGCAAAGTTTCGCAGAATATGGCACCTATGCCCGAAAAAGTCACTCCTAAAGGAAAAATCTGATGTAAGCAGAACTAGCTTTCCCTACTGACTCAAATTCATTGTCTCTTTATTTCATTAATAATTCATTAAATTTAGTTTAATTGTACTAAATGACATGCATAAATAATTAACTCAAAATCGGCATAGCAAAAGTGCCAAAAAGAACTAAAATATCTCGAAAAAAGCTTGCACAACGGTTCAATTGCACAAAATAACACCCACATTTATTTAAAATGACACTGAATTGGCACTTTAATTCAATTTTCGTTCTCAGTTGAAAACTGGGCGTTTTTTCAACGGCGGCGTAGCGTAAATGCAATAAAACTAAAATATTTCGAGAACGGCTAGCCCTAGTGTAATAGGATTGATCTTATTCTTTTCATTGTTAAACATTATGTATAAAACAAGCATTTAATTGATATATTTGAGCATCCGTAGTATTTTATTTTCGATTTTACGATTTTTGCGGGCCATTTCGAAAAAAAGGCAGGTTGCTTTTTCCAAATCGTACCAAAATTTAATTAGCACCAGAGTAATCTACAAGTGACTCATCTACCAAATTTTGTGAAATGTGATATATTAGTTTTTTAGTTAGAGCGGATACAGGTAATTTTTGCGGGTCATTTCGCAAAAAAAAGGCGGGTTGTTTTTCCCCAATCGTACCCAAAACTATTCAGCACCAGGGTCACACACAAGTGACTTACGTACCAAATATTATGAAATTCGGTTCATTAGTTTTTGAGTTATAGTGGATACATACATTGCATAGACAGACACACATACATACGTCACGCTAAAAATAGTGTTTTCGTGTTCAAGCGGTCCCAAAACGTGTAGATCCGTCGAAAACTCAAGTTGCGATTTTCGGCATGATTCCAATACTTTCCCTATACATTACCATGTATTGCAGGAAAAGTATAAAAATTACTATAGCTACATAAAATTTCATATTATGAAGCATTTTATCTTCACTCCTATATACCTTCACAAAAATATATCTGAAATTGACGATTTATGGTTCGTTTAACTAAATTTCTATTTTTTATTTAAAGACTCAGTATAGTTGCCTCGTAAGTTCTCGGATATATTCCATTAACAAATTTGGTAAACATGCGTAAATGGAACGAAACTTAGACATTTCTGTATACAATCGATATCATTTTATCATTTGCACTTAGAAGTATCTTTTTACCTTAAAACTCTTTACAAACTTCAACTTTCGACTTACCTTTTAAGTATTCCTCCCGATTTCCGTAGCATGCTTGCGTTTCCGTTATTCTCTTTTAAAAGCTCATTCCAGATCCGCCTCATCCTTGTCAAGTATCCGATAGAGATTATACGATTTTTGTTCTCTGAAAGAGCTTTTCTGGGATCCGTCTAATGATTCCCGAAACATTTAAGATGTTGATTCTAAATAAAGAAAGGGTTTTGCTTTAGAAGTCCAACATACATTTTTTTTTCGAAGTCCAAGCTAAATGGCAAAGTAGCAGAAATTAGTGTCCACGCTTTGATCTTTAAGAATTTTAGCTTATGAATATATTGGGTAGTTTTAAATTTGTTTTGCTTTTACCCATGTTACGCACACACATTGACTTTCATGGGCGAAAAGAACAAAAGATAAGCTTTTGAATCTTGAGCAAAGAAAAATAAATAAAACGCATCGCAGATTATCGTTTTATTTTTGTAACTTAAGGTTTCGAAGAAAATGCTCAACAAACCATTTTAAGAGTAATGTTTAGGAGTGCTATTTTAGGATACTAGCCAAACGAACTAATCATTATAATACTCCCGTCTGAGACAGATCTCTACAACAACTTTTTTGTATTTTTGACTAACAAACTTTTTAAATACAAACCAACTAAAAAATTATAAAAATCTTTAGTTTCAATTACAAACGTAAAATCATATGTACAAGCTTGAGCGTTTTCGAACAGTTAACGACAATCAGCAAAAGCATAAGACAGGGGGGAAATGTAGATTGAACAATTTATAAATCAATAAACCGCAATCAAAATTTACATATCATTAATGGCCGAAAAGTACAAGCATGGAGATAAAAGTAAGGAGTTAAATCTTCATATTAAGAAAACGCCAATATCGTTTGAGACAATAATTCAGGTGACGCTGGGATAAGATAAGTAGTCTTGTATTGTATGCATTTCTATGGCGAAAGACCTAAAATATTTATTTAAACTGTCAATTTTGTAAAAATTAATTATTAGTATAACGCAAAAAATAACTGAAGCAATAAAGAATATTCCTACGTATTCAAAATTATTGTACTTTCCAATTTATTTTTATCTCCACATATTCTGTACTCTATCCTACAACTATGAAAAAATACTGGTTAATTATACTCATAATTAAGGAATCCTTAATTTAAAAATTATTAAAAATACATATACTAAATACTACGCCTTTCTATAGTGGCAACTAACAATAGCAACTACTTTACAAATACCAGCGACACCTAGATATAATTCCCAAAGCATTATGGCATTTTCAAGCGTTTCATCCATAGGAGTTTTATCTCCTCCTTTCTAACTCCATGAGTACAAGTAAATACAAGTAAAATGACAACATAGACACATACAAAGCATATAGAATTAAAATTATTGAAATAGTAAATGTATCACATTTAGATGTTCTAATATGCTGACAACAATTTATCTTTCATGGAACCAAGAATGAGACGCCCTGCGAAATTGAAATGTTGCGCAGGGCTAACATTGCAGATGGAATTAGGATAGACATAAATAAATAAATATTCGAAAAGCAAAATATTACGGGGATTATTGCAATTAGTTAAAAGAAAAGTTTTATCGAAAAGCTGGAGAATATTAGCATTGATAACAGTTTGGAATAAGGCAGTGGAAAGTCTTTTGTTTTTAATATCACGAGCATGTTCAGATAATCTAATACATACAGTTTTTTAGTTCTACCAATATAGAATTTATAACTAATTTCAGTAGAAATGAGGGGGACAGTGTACACCCCAGCCTGACTCAGAGCACTACTTTTGCATTTACATACTGTAACAGAAGAATAGGCAAGTTGAAAGTTAAATTCTTGACAAAACTGAACAAGCGGGAGGAATATTTTAGGATTATAAGAAAGACTGGGTTTACAAGATAAAACGTCTGTAGACGGGGAAAATGTAGATTTTGGGAAAGATAAAATTATTATTTTATTTTTATTTTATTTTATTTGAAAAAGACTGCAAGCTACAGAACGTAGTCCCAGTTACAGCGTGCAGGAATAAAAATACATAAAAAAATACAGATTATTATGGATAGTAGAGAAAATTTTATGAAATAACACAAAGGAATAATCACAACTAAGGCTAAAATTAAATGTAAATTTCATCATACAATTTATCAATAGAATAACAGACGATAAAGGCACGTTTAAAATAGGCAATGGAAGAAAATTTTTAGAAGAAATAGGGTGGAGGGAATTATCGGGAATACAGGAATTATTAAAAGTGTGTTTACGGAAAAGTGCAGTACGGAAACCATTAGTATCATGGGAGACTTAAACATCAAGAAAGGGCAAAGAGCATTCATGTTCAAGGGTGAAATTTAAAAATGGACAAAAATCGTTGACGCTAACAAACAGGTCGCTTAAGCTGTATCTTCGAACAATAAACGCATCGTTCACATAACAATTCTAAAGAACAGATTTAAATTGCAAAGAAGGCAAAATCTTATTCTCAAGCTCCTGCAATACAGCCTCGGCCAGAATTCCAGTAAAAGGTCGACATATAGTGTTACTATCTATCCGTTTTAAAAAATATTTTGTCACTGAAGCCAAAATAATTGGGGTCCGCAACAATGCTCAATGTAAAAATGATTTCGTCCATGGACGTAATAGAGACATTTTACAATGCAGTTGTTTGGCAATAAAAGTAATAGCAGTATGATAGGAATATTAGGAAAAAGCTAGATAATATCAAAACTTTGGAACGTACAACTGCGGACACAATAGGTACAATAAAGACATTTAATAAAAGCCTCAGAAGAATTAACAGAAAAAAATGTGATTGGCAAAAAACGGTTTAAGAAAGGAGGCTAAAGTGTTTTTAGAAAAATAAGTGGGGTCATTACATTTGGAAACAATAAAGGTTGATTAATTAGCTTTATGAAGTTTTATTTGACCAAAAATTTGCGGTAATTGATAAGAGACGTGGAACGCAGCAACTTTAATAATAGGGGACAAGCAAGGTAATTTTTAAGTTCAGGAAGACAAGAAATGATAAAAGTAATGAGGAATTTCTTGAAGGGTGTATATGCCATCTCGGCAATACATCTTCTCATTGAATCAATATAATCGTCAGTAGTGACGAGCACAGCTGTTTAGTTTTGTCCTCGGACAAAATCGCCAAATTAGGATAAGATCTGAGCTTATTAAGTTCAGCAAGTTGTAAAGTTTAGCAAACCTTATTGGGTTGGGCAATTTAATTTCCTCATTCTTTTGACATTTCGGCAAATCGGTCCCCGTTTCTAATCATCATGTCCGCAGTAAAGTTCCCGTTCGTTCTTGTCAACATATGTTTAAATATCCCAGCCACGAATGTCTCTCCTTAAAACCACCTTATTTTGCTCCCCATAAGGCTTTCGTTAATACAACCCCGCTATTAGTCTATCCAGTTACCCTGGAGCATGGCACAAAATTCACCTTACCGCCTATTAAATCTCATTCTATCAATCTTGGGATTGGGATTGATAGAATGAGATTTAATAAGCGGGAAGGTGAATTTTGTGCCACGCTCCAGGGTAGAACACTGAACCGGATAGACTAAAAGAGGGGCTGTATTAACGAAAGGCTTATGGGGAAGCAAGAGGAGCAAAATAAGAGGAGAGACATTCGTGGCTGGGATATTTAAACATATGTTGACAAGAACGAACGGGAACTTTACTTGGGACATGATGACTAGGATCGGAGACCGAATTGTCCTAAATGCCAAAAGAATGAGAAAATTGAATTTTAGACGAATTTTTACGAATTACCATTGTTAAGCTTGGTAAACTAATAGGAAATACTTTTACTGTGATCGTACTTAATCTTATCCTGAATGTGGGATATACGTAAATGTACATAATCAAAAGTAGCTTAAAGCAGGCGGGATAGGCATAAGCGGCAAATTCATTAAATCAAAAATAGGAAGTACGTTCAACAGTGTCAATGCTGGCTCGCAATTTTTTAAAGGCACCACAAAGATATTTATACTCAGCAATACAAATCACATGGAAAGCAGAAACACTGGACACAAATTTATGAATCCTCGAGACGGAGGAAATAATTAAATGTGTTTCAAAAAAGTAAGCTAACTCAACAAACAAGTGGATTCAAGTTTTGACTTAAATAAACAATTATACGAATAAGAAACACTAAATCGCATTGTGAACATAATTAGCTTGCATATGGATACAAAGAAAGTTTAAAGTTGAGACAAAAACCTCTTACCATAAAGACATATGGATGACCAACAAAGCTTGGTACATAGCGGAGATAAATACCATGGTTGAAATGAAAAGTTTGAATGATCAATAAAACATCAGAAAGTTAAAGTTCGTGACGAAACAGGAATATAGGAACCACGATGCGTCCAAGTTAAGAAACGTTTAGTCCAAAACAATAAACAATTATACGAATTAGCGTACATATAGATACAAAGAAAAGCTACAAAGAATTCCAATCCAGACTGGCATGTTAAGTATATGCAAAAAACATATATATGAACGATAACGCTTGGACCATAGCGTTAATAAAAATAATGGTTGAAGTTAAAAGTTTGGCCCATCAATAAAATATCAGAAAATCAAATTTTCCGATAGGTTCTTAAGTCCAAACCATAACTGATGAGAATTTCAATCGGGAAAAAATTCGTATGTCCTGTGCTAAACAGGAATTTTCGAAGCATAAGCGATGAGAAAATGTACACGCAAGCAAGCGTTCCAAACGTAGCAGGTCAATGAAAAGATATGCTGGAGAATGACAGAAATCTGACGTGATAAATCACACAACTAAAAAACTACAGGAACTGGAAACTTTGAAATCGATACTGGAAAACAATGCAAATCCTGGTGTGAGGGGTCAAACATCGCAATATAAAAAGTGACAGAGCTGGAAAGCTACGTGATGACTCGCATAGATTCAGCATTATATTTCGCCTGAGGTTGGAAGGTTCGCTAAGGATTTTCACATCCAGATTTTTTTCCATTTCAAGCTAAAATAAATTTCACATTTTTTTTAATTCACTACAAATAAAGCTTAGAATACATGATAACTGACACAGATGCAGGAGCATAGGAAAAATTGTATTTTCCTTGCCACATCTATTTCTCAGAATTGGCTATAGATACAGATTAGAAGTTAAACGATATAGTTACAGTATCGAATTTAGGAAAATTCCCTAAGAATTTCTACTTCCAGTTATGGAGATATCACTTCCGGTATTTCCCAAAATATGCATGACTGTACAAAATGAGAGTGCAAAAGAGTATAAAAAGGCTGAATAGTTTCACCCAAAATGAATTGTACACCACTTTCCATCCTTTGAAGGCTTCTTCATAAGTGTCTCGTTTCTAATGATTAATCGAATTGCGCATTTATTTATTTTAGAATGTTAGATATCCGAGAATATAATTACCTTCCTCTCCATTTTTGTATCAAATGCATATTCTAACCTAATATCCCGTTCATTACTTCAGAATTTATCTTTCGGAATTTATCTTAATTATTTATTTTCTAAAGAGATAAATCTTTTAATGAAGGTTTTCGGTTTGTAAATACTTACTTTTCTTACATACAAGATTGTCATTATTAAAGTATATATTTTCAAGATCTTCAGAAATATCAAGTGCATTTGAAATTCAAGCAAACTTTGTGGCAGTAATCATAACATGCATGAACTATTTCTCAGAAATTTAGTTTCGAAATCACCATCAGAGCGAGGAAGGAAGTAAAAGGTAACCG
The DNA here is from genome assembly GCA_951213105.1 of Amaurobius ferox. NCBI lineage: Eukaryota > Metazoa > Arthropoda > Arachnida > Araneae > Amaurobiidae > Amaurobius > Amaurobius ferox. Next base: position 216,814 of record OX578152.1, read on the forward strand.
AATGAGCTGTAAGATCGCAATCTTTAGGTGAAATTTAATAATGTGATTAATACATTTTATTGTTTTCTTCAGATGATTCAGCACAGAGTCAGAATTACTGTTTTTATAAGATGGTTTCACGAGGAAACACGTTCAACAAGAAAGGTATGATCTTTCTGGGATGTCAAGTTGTTCATTTTCGATGGAACTATTAACACTTTTTATACTCTTTTGCATACATATTTCGCACAATCATACGAATTTCCGAAAAACTGGGGGTGGCATCTCTAGGACAAAATTCTAGTGATTATTGTGGATGTTTTCAATATTGGTAATTGTCAATTTAAAATTGCGTGACAAGTTTATTGGGTTCTTTGAAATAGTGCATGTTGTCATCTGTAAAAGCACCAAATGTACAATTCATGTTAAAAACATTGTGCTGTGAATCTTATACATCATTTTTTAACTGTGAAAGAAGTAATTTCAATTGCTTTATATATGACAATCTATGTGCTGCGCATATCGTATATTTTTTTAACATTCCTGACTAAAACAGAAATTTGTCTATAACTCTATTGGGCCTATTTCAACTTAATAGACAGCGCCCTAAAACTCTGTAAAATTTTTTTTACTATAATAAGCTCATTATCCTAACGTTTTAAAATTTCCGTTAGGGGCCCTACAATTCCCTTTATTTGATCGGACAAGGTCACATTACTATAGATAGATCTAACGTACCCTGAGTACTTTCCTATGAAACTTTGCGAAGACAGTAGATGGATTCTTAAAGACTTAAAGTCTTGCCAGATAAAGTGACATAACTACGAACTTAACATAAGTAACACTCGTTACATAAAAACACATTTAAAGTCGCATAACTACGACTATTACTTAAGTCTTACGGCCAATGAAACACACACAGACTAAGTAATTCAATCTAAAACAATTATTGATGACATATAATTTATACAGCAATCGGCTGTAATACTTAAAATGTCTGTATATAAGAAAGACAAGAGGTTGCATAATCCCCTATAGAGACTGAAAGCTAATCTTTAGATAAACCCGGGGTTTAGCATGAAAGTTGTAATACTCGTAATAATAGAATGCGGACGGCAGATTCTTACCCAATTCATCAGAGGACGTCTGTATGAATCGGGTAAGAAGTGCACTCTCGTGATCTTCATCATTTTCTCCTCTGTTATACACATTTAAACTAGTATATTCCTATCTAGACGATCGGTCACACGCCCGATATCGTTTAGAACTGCACACTCCTCTGCGAATTCGTGAACGTGAGCAACTCAAAACTAATACGCAGACCTTTCTTTTCCGAACCGAAACTTTAACGTGTTCTACTACAGGATCGCAATTATTGTTAGCTGACTGAGGATTGGTCTACATAATCGAAACAGTAAGTAGTTAATTTAAAGCAAATCATAATATAGAACGTAAACTAAACTAGATCATAACCAAAGGTTATATAGACCTCACAACCTGTATGCAGAATTCATTGCTGCTGCTATAGATCGCCCAATGAAGTTTATTACACTTCTTTTTGCTGTATACACACCCCACGCATTTTCATCCGATAGGCAAATACATATTATCGATAACGGCTTCTTAACCCTTCAGTCATTCTCTGCACACGCAAAATGGATCGACAGGCCCTGGGCTTTATCGGATTAGCAACGATTTAAGTTTGTAAGCACCTGAGATTCGCATGGAAAAGAAGTCTATTGGAAGATTGCATTAAAACTATGATTGTTCTACAATTTTCGTATTTATTTCACAAACATTTACTTTCGTATTCACATAGATAAATTGAAATGCGTATAAACCTCAACATTTACAATAATTCTCGAAAATATTCCTGTGAGAAAAAAAATTCATTAAAATACAGTATAATAAATCTGATGCAAGCACATGATTTCTTCTACAGATTCAAATTCATTATTCTTTTCATTTTTCTCATAATTCGATAAATGGAGTTTAATTGCGCAAAATACCATGGATAATTGTTTCAGAATACACTGAATTTGCGGTTATAATTCTATTTTCGTTTTCATTTGGCGACGTATTTAGAAAGAGGGGGTGGGGGGAAAAAGACTAAAAAACTGAAGTATTTCGTGAACGGTTAGTCCTAGAGTAATGGGGTTGATCATATTCTTTTCGTCGTCAAAGTTTATGTATAAAAAATGTATTTAATTGATATATTTGAACATATGTAATCTTTCTTTTTAGATGTTGACAATTCTTGCGGACTATTTCGTAAAAAAAAATAGTTTTTTTTAAATCCGAATCGTACCAAAATCGTACCAAGTGACTTATCTATTAAACTTTGTGAAGCCGCCCAGGCGGTGAAGTGGATAGCGTCTCCGGCTGCTGTCTAGTGGGCTTGGGTTCGAATCCCGAGTAAGGCATGGGCGTTTTCTTGAGGATGAAGCCAGTCTTCCGCCTTCTGGGTCCTCGTCAAATGTGAAGCTGCACCCCCCTAGACCATCGTCAGTGATGCTTGTTTGTGTTAATAAAAACTTTGTGATCTCATCTTGTGTCATTCTTTGTCCTTCTTCTGGCATCACTGGTCCTGTTTGTGGTTCGACCGAAACAGGAGGTTATGAGCAACAACAACAACTTTGTGAAAGTTGGTTAATTAGTTTTTTAGCTAGAGTAGATTGCACAGGCATATAGGCACATCCACAGACAGACACATAGACATACAGACACCAGGCAAGGCAGATAAACACCCACAGAAAGACAGAAAGAGACACAAATGTCACGCTGAAAATATTTTTTTCGGGTTCGAGAGTGCGTGAAACGTGTGGATCCGTCGAAAACCCGGGTTACGATTTTCGACACGATTCCCTTACATTTTCTATACATTATTGGAAAAGTAATAAGTTAGAAAACCAACACCAACAAAAGCAAGAAAAGGCATTCTAAAATTTTAAGACTGACGTGTTTTGTCCTTTTTACCCTGGCGAAAGAGGTTGTTCTTTGTTCCCGAAACCGGTTGATACGTTTAATCAACCTTGCACGTATATAATATCTAACGAAGTATTTGTGTTGCAGATTAATTCTTGACCCAGACACCCTCCGCCGACGCAAGCCTTGACACGCACTGTTTTTGCTTTCCCTCCCATACATGGTAATGTATAGGGAAAGTATTGGAAGCATGACGAAAATTGCAATTCGAATTTTCGACGGATCGACATGTTTTGGAACGTCTGTGTGTGTGCAATGCATGTATCCACTCTAACTCAAAAACTAATTGACCAAAACTCATATAATTTTATAGGTAAGGCACTTGTGGGCGACCTTGGTACTAATTAGACTTTTTTTTCAAAATGGCCTTCAAACATCGTATATATTCACTCTAGCTACAAAACTAATGGATCGAATTTCCCCAAATTTGATAGGTTACCCCGCTGTTGATTAGATTTTGGTGCGATTCAGGAAAACAGAATCTGCCTTTTTTGTGAAATGTCCTGCAAACATTGTCAAAATCTAAAATAAAAGTTTATATATGCTCAAATGTATCCATTAAATGCTTGTTTTATGCGTAATATTTGACGATAAAAATAATAAGACCAACCCATTACTCTAGGACTAGCTGTTCTCGAGATATGTTTCACAGTTTTGCTACCGCGTCCTTAAAAAAAAAGTCCAGTTATCAAATGAAAAAGAAAATAGAATTAAAAGTGAAAAATTTGGTGTCATTTTCAAAAATTATGCACGTTATTTAGTACAATAAAATTCAATTTAATGAATTATTAAAGAAATAAAGAGAAAATGAATATGAGTTTGTATGGAAAATTAGGTGCTGCCCACGCCCGATTTGCCCCCTGTCCTGGAAACGAGTTGAAATATTTTCTTAAAAAGAAATTTTCGAATTTCAAATTGAAACGCGCCAGTCTTTCCACAAAAATTCATTAATGACGGAAGCATGTCCAGAAATGTTCAACTACTCTCTAAATGTAACATTTCGTGTTGTGATTAAAACGAGTTGCGGAATAGGAAACTGCCTTTCCTGTGTTAGAAATAAAGAACTAAACTCTATTTAAACGGGACAAGAGTTCTAAATTTAACATTACATTTTGTAAACATAAGAGATTGTTAGACAAACTTTTTCGTCACAATAACAATCGCACGAAACCAGAAATCACGTTTGTGCTGGATTTCTGTTCCCATATGCTAGTACAGGCTATACCACTCCGGCCATGTAAGGAACTCCCTTGAACTACGTATGTAATAAAAGTGAACCACAAAGAGAAATCTAAGACTCAGTTTTTTTTTATCGAAGTTGTTATCGTCAGTTGAACCAAATTTCTTGGCTACTTTTTTCTTAAGCAGGACTCGTTTTAAATATAAAAAGTACAGTCGTCTCAGTTCAGTGAATAGAACGTCCTCTGGTCAGTCGGAGATAGATGATGCGATTTTCTATTGAAACATGCCTTATGAATAGCTAAATCATGGGCCTTCAAACTTTTCTGAACCGAGGACCATATCTGAGTCAGTCAGAAGCTTGTAGGCCGCACATACAGTAGTGCGCGCGTCAGCATGCAAATACTCAAGCACACACACAAACATATGTATGTATAAATTAAATGCACACAAATATATGTAAGTAGACACTAATTACGCACACATGCACAAATATACACGACACGTACATCTTCGGTACGTACAATTTTGATCACACGTACGTTTTCGTGCCAGTAATGCAACTCCATCTTCCCCTATCTAAAAGGGCAGTCTGCTAATCCCGAACTCAAACCGGGCGAAGGCCCTTCACGCAGTGGCGTAACGTGTGGGGGACAATAGGGTGCAGTTGCCCCGAACGCCAGCCATATAGCGGTCGAAAAGGGGGAGAAAAAAAGAACATGGGTTAAACATTAAAAATTAGTTAGTGAGTATGTGAATAATTTTACTCATTTACTGCAAGTATGGGTGTTGTAAACTATTATTATTATTATTTATTTATTTAGACTCGTCCATAACGGTAAAGTCAGAAAGTGGTTTGCTTTGAATATTGAATAATGAGCAGCGGCATTAGAAAAGAATCTGGAGCCTCTGAGCGCAAATGGAGAAAAAGTGCTGAAGTAGAAATCGGGAAATGCAGTCAATTGATGGCTAAGTTCCTTAAGAAGCAAAATGAGAACGACCCAAGCAGAGTTGAAATGCTTGGAGTTGATACCGAATCTGATGAACCTACCTACTATTGCGAGCACTATGAAGCCTGTAAAAGTCGCTGAGGTAGCTGTCAATGCTATGCCAATTCTTCCAGCTGAAAGTGTTGAAGAGTCAGTGGAAATATCGGAAAGGGTTCATACTTTCATCCTACTATTTTATCGAAGAAATATATAGGCTTACTGGACTTTCATTCTGACCTGAGTTTACCCATTTTAACACATGAACTTTGGACTGAAATGATTACAATGGGATCGGCTGTACTCCAAAATGCAGATGGTCCATTTTCTGCAACTGATGGTTGCTTTATGATTAAGAAATGGTTTACACGAGAGATTTCTGATATGAAGAAGGTGAACCGAACCTGGTTACTTTTTTCACGTCAAAAGGGAGCAGCATAATGCTTTTCTTGCCTTTTATTCTCATGTGCCCCTGAGAACCACAAATCAAAATTTGAGCTTGATTTTGGATTCCAAAATTGGAAGAAACTGAATGAAAAAATCCTTGAACATGAAAATGGAACATATATATCATCGGGTGTCATTCAATATTTGGGAAAAAAATGGAACTGCATCTCCAGACTAAAATCAATTGATCAAACGCTCCTCAACAAAATCCAATGGAATGGAAAAATTGCCGAGGAATATTGAAGCGAATCCTTGACTGCATCAAATATTTGGCATCACAAAATCTTGCCTTGCGCGGGCATCGAGAACAACTATCCTCAATTTCAAATCCTGGAAACTTTTTGGTGTTGATAAAGTTGCTGGCGCGATACGATACATTGCTAGATCAGCATCTGACCTATGTCAAGGACAATCCTGGTTCATCCTCTTATTTATCACCAAGAATACAGAAAGAGTTTATTGGTCTATTAGCTCAAGATACCCGGAACCCAATTCTGCAAAAAATTCGGAGAATCAAATATTTTAAGATTCTGTTTGACTCTACCTCGGATGCGATGCTGCACACCGTAAGCAGATGTCTCAGTTTATTCGGAATGTCGACATTGAATTTGAAGAAAGAACTGCTGCGGTCAAAGAAGCATTCATTGACTACATCGAAATTCACGAGAAAAATGCTGTTGCGATTGGGAAAGTAATTCTATCCAAACTAGAATCAGATGAGCTGCCTCTGTCTGACTGCCACTCTCAATGCTACGACAATGCAGCTGTGATGTCTGGTCATTTATCTTTGTTTTTGAATTGTGACAACCACAGCTTGAATTTGGTCGGAGTTCATGCTGCTGGAAATGAAATTGTGTCTGTCACATTATTTGGAACTGTTGGGGCATTATATGTCTGGCGCAGTATTTCTGGTCTTACAATATGTATTCTTCTCTCAGTCAACAATTCGGTGGCAGCTGATATCTGATGTTGGTGTGTCTGTCAAACAAGAATCGGAAACTCTTTGGAGTGCACGAGAAGCAACTGTTACAGTTAGTTCTCCATAAGAATCTGGAGAAGATTGTGAATGTGCTGGAGAGGATGTATTTTGACAAGTACTCCACAGAGTAAACTAGATGCAGATCAGCTTCTGTCAAACATTTTGAGATTCAATTATTTGACATTTCTCCCATTTTAGAGCTCAATTTTGTCTTTGATGAATAGAGTCCAAAAGAGACTGAAGTATTCTAAAATACATTTCAGGAAAGCGGCAGCTGAAATGAACTCTCTTGAACAGCATATTACTGAGAATCGTGAAAAGCTGTGTGATGAATCAGTTTGCAAAGAAGAAAGAAGTTGCATTGATTGGGGACTTCCAGTTCAAAAAAGAGTATAACTTGTCGTAATGGTACCGGGTGAACAAGCAAGAGATGCTGGCTTATCAACCAAACAGAAATTGGGCGAATCCTACGGAGCATCGTTGACCGCATTGGAGCGGAAATCAAAGAGCGTTTCCAACGATTGCATGACCGTGACACTCGATTTGGATTTCTCCTGAATGTTTAGAAACTTCTTAGTAGTCCCAATATGGATTAGGAATTGGAAATATAATATTGTGCTACTACTAGCTACTACAAAAATTATTTTTATGGGAAGGAGCTGCATCAAGAAATTGTGAATTGTGCAATGAAGTTAAAATATTGAAATGAGAGCGATGTGATTGAGCCGATACATCCATTAGAATTACTGAATTTCATTATCTCATATGGAGAAGAAGTGTACCTTAATCTCCAGAAGACTGCTTTGCAAATTTTGCTCACAATTTCAGTATCAATTGCTAGTTGTGAAAGATCCTTCAGTAAACTGAAATTGATTATGTCATATTTCAGATCATCTATGAGACAAGAACGCTTGAGTGACTTGGCATTCTTGAGTATTGAAGGAAAAACATTCGAGAAAACCAATGCTGACAAACTTATTGATACCTTTGCAATCGCGGAAACTCGAAGGGTTCATTTGTAGGATATGATCTCTTGAGATCATATTTAATAATGGAAAATCTTGTTTTAATTCTTATCATTTTATACATTTTTATTTGAGATACCATGCAACTCAAAGTGTCACGCTCATTCGCGAATATGTTTGACCAAGGCTTAACTGTATCTCGCGTCCTGCGCTCGCTTATCAACGGAACGAGGAATACAGTTAAGCCTGGGTTTAACATTCAAAATAGTTGAAGCTTCTTTAACAGAAGTAGTAAATATTATTCTTGCGTGTATTTAGTTTATTACTTTTAGGGCAGAATGCCCGGGATCTTACTAGACAAAAATGTCACCAAATTAATAAAAATGTCACTAAAACAAAAACAAAAATTCGACAAATTGATGAAAATTCAATATCTTGGAAATAATATAAGAATGTACTATAAGAGTAATCTATTTCTTCTGTCAAAACGCTTGATAAAACTCTAGCGACAAATTTTGGCGGCATATCGCGAACTTGGCGAGATTTTTAAATGATGCGAAATTTACAAAAATATCGGCAAATTGATAAAAATGACAATAAATCAATGGAAATGATGAATAATTTATGAAAATTCAATATTTTGGAAAGAAAATCGTAAACGACCATAAGAATAAGCCATTTCTCCGTCCGTACGTAATATTTGGCAAAAAATTTGGCGGGATGTTGCAAACTTGGCGATTTTTTAAATATTGCAGGTTGACGAAAATGCCGCCAAATTGATAAAAATATCATCAAATTGATAAAAATTATGCTAAATAGGAGACAATGCTTTGCAAATTTTTAATTCCGTCATATGACGGGCATACCTTCTAGATAAGTGATAAGATTACATAATTATTCAAGCGGAGCAACTCCTCCAAAAGTGTATCTATTTACAAGCAAAAAGTTGGGGAATGTATAATAGTGCTCGTGTTTTCTATATATTTGTTTTGCTATAATTATTGGCGAGTCCAATATTTCTGGTTACTTGAAATGCTATGCATACAAAAATGTTGCAGTTTGATAGACTACTTGCCGCAAAGCGTTGCCCAGGGTGCACCACGAGAAGTCGTAAAGAAATTCCTGTTTCTTTGTGCTATTTGAAATGCAGACCTGCGGATTATATGCAAATTGTGATTTTTTATTCCAGTGCAGCCATACAGACTATTTATGCTATAATATACCCATCACTCGTAGGACTGTAGTGGAAGTAGATCCTTCTGAAAAAGGTTCTACGATTGTCAAAACAAATAATTCTTCAATGGATTTCATCCCATTGTGGTATTTCGGAAAACGAGGCAGCAGACGTCTTGACAAAAAAAAATGTACAAATGCTATCCAATCCTTTTGCAGTGAGACTGCTTATACGTCGGTTAGTTCTACTATCCATCAAAAAATTAAAGACTCCCAAAATATCAAACCTGAGGGGAAAAAAATTAAAAAAGTCATAAAGAGATAATGTTCTCTGATTGCCTGTTCGCACTACAGATATGGCTGTTGCGGCTTTTAGATTGGCAGCAGGCATGATTGCCATGCTGCTCATCTTAAGAAAATTGGAAGTGCAAGCAGTCCCTTCTGTACTGATGTTGAAAATATGAATGTCGAGCATCATCTCGACGGTCCAGCTTTGAATGCGGGACTACCTACATCCGTTATTGAGTGGCTAGAGATTTAATGTCATACATGATCTCTTAATAATTTGTTCTACATTTTTTATTTATTTTTGTTTTGTATTTTGCTGCATTTTTGGTTTATATTTTGGTTACGGGCGTTCGCTCATATGTCTGCTGCTTTGGAAATTAAAAATATGTATCCTTGGCTGGGTGGGGGGACAACCTCCAATGGAGCTAACGCCTCTTTGAGTGTCTCTAAAATCTGACTATGATATCAAGGTCGGCTGCATAAGCCAGGACTTGCAATGACTTATTGAAAATGGCTCTCTTCCTTTAAATACCTCTGACTGCCACTTCCAGTACTATGTTAAAGAGCACATACTTATGCATCCCTCTGTAATAGACCTCTTTCTGTGATAAATGGAGAAGATAGTTTGTTCTGTATTTTCACTCTGCATGTGATTTTTCGCAGGGTTTCTATCTTAGATTGGTTAATTTTAGGGGAATACTGAGTTCTTCTAGTGCCTCAGATAGTTTACCTGTTTCATGACTGTCATAAGCTGCTTGAAAATTGATTTTATTTTTTAAATTTAGATTTTTTTAATTTGTCTTAGTGTCATCTGGTTTAATGTTGATTTCCCAATTCTAAAGTCATACTGTTAATTTCCAATTACCCTACCTACATGGGGTACTAGTTTCTTATCATATATTGGAAATAATTTTATAAGTCGGGTTAAGAAGTGTAATACCTCTGTAATTACTGCATTTCAGTGAGTCTTCTGTCGTATGAACTGAGCAGATAGTTACGTAAATACATCATATATATTTTTTGTTGAATGTATCATTTTAATGAGTACAAATTACTCTGTTCACAAGATTTCAGCCTGGATAAAAGGAACTGCAACAATAACCAACACATGCATTCGTCCTTTTGTATACAAATTAAGAAGGGAAATAGTTGAAACATGCATAATACGACACATTTATTATTGACTGGAATTTTGAGAATTTCCCAGATATATAATGAACTCTTCAGCGAGACACATATCTGACTGACTGTATCGTTTTTAAAATATAAAATTTTAAGTGAGAAAAATGACAATATAGCAATTTTGGCCCAAAATAAATGTTGTCAGATGGAAAATTTCAATTATCAGCAAGAGGTAGGGATTACAGAAAATGAAAAAAAAAACTCAGCCTAGTTAAGAAATCTAGAATTTTTGGGATACTTTGAACATGCTTCGGTTTCAGCTGGAAATAAAGTAACCCTTTTGTGTCTAAAATAGGCATTTCATATGTACAGAACTGAACCAGCAGTTACGTCACCACTTTTTAGCAATCTTTGTAGTTATTGCTATTCATCAGAAAATATGAACGGATCCTGAACGGATTTCTGCATAAATTCAAGTCTATCTTTATATGTAATTTAGTCTGTATTTTGTCATGCTTCTCCTAAGAAACAGAACCTGAAATGCTAAAGTAAACGAATGACTAACTATACCCGAAAATATGCATTGTGAAATATTAAAGCGTTGGAAGAATGCCTTCTACAGTTTTAAATACTCTTAATTGAAATGCTTTAACTCCAGGTTAACTCCATAATAACTAAATATTTTAAAGTTTAGCTGCACCATTGCTTGTCCTTTTCTTGTCTCGGATCCATAATCGTGTTTCGACAGTGGTGACTATATGGATTTGAATGCAGTTCGTTACATTTTGCACCTATTTTTAAACATAAATTCGTTCTCGACATAAGTTTTATCAAAAATTTTATTTATTGGCATGAACTCGTATATTGTCAAATACCTACCATTACATCTCGTATCGAAGAGAACTTTACCTAAATTATTTTCAAACTCCAGGCTTTAAAACAAGCAAAATTAAAGATATAACGTCGTTAGACGAAAAATCATTTACTAAAACATCTTATAAGACGTACAAAGTATTTAAAATTGTTAGAGCGCTTTCGAGCGTTAATACGCTCTTCATAAGTGGCTACATGAAAAGTAAGCATGGAATGTTCATACATAGACCAGTTACACAGCAAATTTGCATAAAAATATAAAATTGGTAAATGAACGGACTATTAATTAATACAAAATTAACCCAAGAAATATACACGAAATATACAAATAATATACTTTAAACGGATTCAAATTGTAAGAATATTACAGGAAAAGTACTATCATAAATATATTATTTTATTACAGGAAAAGCGATAGAACAGTCCAGCCGAATTTTCATGAGAATGACATCATAAATAACTATGAAGAGACTTGAATTGTATAAAGGCGAAAATGAGTCGCCAAGGATAACTTATAATTTGAACAGGATCAAACTTACAAATCGACTCACGGTCAATATAAATATAAAGGGATTCATAAAGGAGAATAATACGTGGGTTATTACAACGAATTAAAAGGAAACTTTTTCAAAAATTGCAGGAATTTATCATTAACCACATATTGAGCAAGAGCCGTGGAAAGTTTGCCACATTTGACATCGCGAGCGTGTTCCGCTAAATGGATGCCAACATTGCGTTTTGTACTACCAATGCTAAATTTATAGTCATCACCAGGAGGCAGCAGGGGAACTACATACAACCTGGCATAGCTTTTGAAGTCATCAATATCCCGAAGTTTATCAAAACGAATATGGTTAAATAAAGTAGTAATATTAGAGTGAGCAGGCTTGAAACCAAATTCATGACAGAATTGAATAAAGGGACGGAAAATCTTAGGATGGTAAGGAAAACTAGATTTATAAGCTAAACGATCTTTAACAGCAGAAAATTTAATGTCAAACTGAGTACATTAACAGCGAACATGGGCGAAATCTTATAAATAAACTTATTAAAAAACGATTAAACCTATTCTTTAAAGATTTATTTTTAACGATTAAACATATTCTTTGGTACCGTTACGTGGATGATGTTTTTACTTTCCTTATATGCATAATGTATAAGGAAAGCATTGTGACGGGGTCGAAAATTCGAATTCGAGTTTTCGACGGGAGAGCACGTTCAAAGCGTCCCTGATCACGAATAAAACATTTTTGAGGTGGTGTCTGTGTGTGTGTGTGTGTGTGTGTGTGTGTGGTGACGATATCTGACGAACGACTGGAGCGATTCGAATGAAATTTGGTACAAAAATCACAATCCGTGAATACTGGAAGTCTATTGTTGCTAAACGCAATCGAATGTTCAGAACCCTTCTAAATTTTCGAGTGAAATTTTGAAAAAATCATCTAAAATAAAAATCTTTAATAAAATTACGCAAATAGACATCTCTTATGTAATGTTTCCTTAGAAAACGATTGACATAAACTTTAGAACGCTAGCACGAACCGTTCTTGAGATATTGCACATTTTCAAATAAATTTATGAAAAAATCCCATAAATTAAAAAATATATTAACTGTAGAGAAACATGTTCACTTTTCTTATGTAATATCATGCGATAAATTGGGTGACATCATTTTCGTGGATCTAGCTCGTTCCATTCATGAGAAAAGATACTTTGAGTAATACATTTGTATTTGAACACCAATAGTCATTTATCTATAAGAATAACTTATTTCTCCTTTCATAAGGCTTGGCGAGATTTTGGCGGCGAATTTGTCGAAATTCCGCCAACTTGGCGACTTTTTTAAATATTGCCAAATTAACGAAAATTTCTCCAAATGGGTACTCATGAAATTATTTTTATTTTTAATCTTGGTCATGAGAGTGCTTATTCTTTTGAGTTTATTTATAAGATTTGCGCCCATGTTCGACGTAAATTTACTCAGTTTGATACTAAACTTTTACTACTACAGATCGCTTAGCTTGTAAATCTAGTTTTCCTTACCATCCTAAGATTTTCCGTCCCTTTATTCAATTCTGTCATGAATTTGGTTTCAAATATTACTACTTTATTTAACCTTATTCGTTCTGATAAACTTCGGGATATCGATGATTTTAAAAGCTATGCCGGGTTGTATGTAGTTCCCCTGCTGTGTCCTGGTGGTGACTATAAATTTTGCATTGGTAGTATAAAACGCAGTGTTGGCATCCGTTTAGCGGAACACGCTCGCGATGTCAAATGTGGCAAACTTTCTACGGCTCTTGCTCAATATGTAATTAATGATAAATTCCTGCAATATTTGAAAAAACTGTCCTTTTAATTCGTTGTAATAACCCACATAATATATCCTTTATGAATCCCTTTATATTTATATTTACTGTGAGTCTCTTTGTAAGTTTGATCCTGTTCAAATTTTAAGTTATGCTTGGCGACTCATTCTCGCCTTTATGCAATTTCTGTCTCTTCATAGTTATTTATGATGTCATTCTCATGAAAATTCGGCTGGACTGTTCTATCGCTTTTCCTGTAATAAAATAATATATTTATGATAGTACTTTTCTTGTAATATTCTTACAATTTGAATCCGTGAGCTTTTCCTGTAATAAAATAATATATTTATGATAGTACTTTTCTTGTAATATTCTTACAATTGGAATCCGTTTGTATATTTTTGTATTTTTCGTGTATGCATATTTCTTGGGTTAATTTTGTATTAATTAATAGTCTGTTCATTTACCAATTTTATATTTTATGCAAATTTGCTGTGTAACTGATCTATGTATGAACATTCCATGTTTACTTTTCATGTAGCCATTGATGAAGAGCGTATTAACGCTCGAAGCGCTCTGGCAATTTTAAATACTTTGTACGTCTTATAAGATGTTTTAATAAATGACTTTTCGTCTAACTACGTTATGTCCTTTATTTTATTTAGTTGAATTCAGACGTGATACCAATTTTTGATTATTTAAAACTAACTTCTACTTTCTAATGAGCAACAATAACAGCAAAGCTTATAAGGTGATAATGTAACAATATGGCTGAAGTATAACATTCATTTCAGGACAAAATTAAATTTACCCATCTTGAATCCGATGCCACTGTTAACAAATCGATAGGCGTACACTACGAAGGAGAACCTATCCGAGTATAAAACCTGGAGGTACACTTTTACTCGAGAATCAACAACGGTGGACACCAAGCATTTGTCACGTTTACCGCTGCAACTAATGCACCGATAAGAAATTTAGCCTCAGATTTAGAATTAGTTTATTTTCTGAGATCTTTTCACAAATTTCGTGTGTGAAGTTTTTATTGTTTTCTGTCATGTACTTTAAGTATTACATAATTTGCCTTCATTTCTTTATGACTGTTATGCCATATTTAGCACTATTAAAACATCGGCCGATGCCTAATAAATTTCTTTTCATCCCAAACAAAAGGAAAATTATTCAATATTTTTCTAATTAAATGTAAACAGCTTTGCGTACTATATTTTTCTACTCGATCGTCAGGGGCCATTACTGATTGAATTTTCTGAACCTGGAGAGACTATCAATCTTTTCTGATATTGTGAAACACTGGATCGGCTGCGTGTCGCAATCAAGAACAAACGATCTGGAAAATTGACGAATGGGGTCATCTTGCTACACGACAATGCCCGTCCCCACGTCGCTAGTGTGGTTAAAGAAAAACTGGAAAGATTCAAGTGGGAAACGCTGCAACATCCAACATACAGCCCCATTTCCACATTTTCGGGAAATAGAAAAAACAGCTCAAGGGAACCAGATTCGTGTCGGACGATAACGCGAAGGAGTCAGTTACAGACATTTTGAAGCAGCAACCCAAGGAGTTTTATGAGAAGGCAATCACGCGACTCGTTAGTCAGTGGGATAAATGTCTAAATGCTCATGGAGACTACTTTTAAATAAAGTACTCCGTTTGTCATATATTCGCATTGGCTCACTTTCATTTGACTCGACCTTGTACACTAAGCTATTGCATTAGCAGTGGTTAGAAGATTTTGTATATTCCAATTATGCAATTCATACTAGCATTTTGTAAATTCTATATTAAAACTTCTTATATCATGGATTTTCTAAAAAAAACTTATATAAAACTGTTTTTAGAAAAAAACAGAACACATGTTTTGCAAAACCTAAATTATATTAGTTATATAGAAAAAAAATCATATTTTTAAAATTTTATTAGCGAACCACACAAAATCTGTTAAAGCGGTTGAAAACCACTGAGCTAAACCCTGCAGGTTTGGTGTACTACATTACTGAGGTTTCTGCAATATAACGACTAAAACTTTCCCAATAAATTACAATTTATTTCAGTATAATTAATGGATAGTAGCGAGGAACAGGATATCTGGATGCGATATAAAAATCGGAATGACGAGATTATACCGATTAATTCCCTTTGATATGAAATGTGAGGTAGAAAATGGTGTGAATAATAATCGACAAATAGCTCAATGGATAGAACGTGAGATCATTATTTTGCTAACTGAAAATAGGAAATTCCCTTCACCACTGAGACAATACCTTTAACCTTTATTAAGTTCACTAATGAAATATTCACACTGCATAAAACTGTCGACAAATGAAATACTTCAACAATATTTTCCATACGAAATATTTAATCTGATTCATATGCCGGGTGTTTTACTAAGAGTATCTAAATAGAATACAAGAAAGATCAATCATGCTTAAAGCATTGATTATGAAACACTTTCCAACTTCAATGCAATTTTATTTTAAAAAGTCGAAAATGCAATACATTCCTCGGTAATATTTTGAAAATTATCACAATACTACATTGATTTATTATATTTGAAAACTTAAACCTTCATTGAAAAAAATGAACTTCATTCAAATGACGTCATTGAAATATAAATTGCCTGGCTTAAATATCTCTAAAATGCAATACATTCCACGGTAATATTTTTAAAACTATCATAATACTACGATAATTTATTATATTTGAAAACTTCATCGAAAACAACTGAAATAAATTCAAATGACGTCATAGAAAAAATAACACGCCTGGATCTCTCTATAAAAGCAGGATTTCATTCATTTCATTCATCACAATACTATAATAATTTATTTTATTTAAAAATTAAGGCCATAGAGCTACAATTCATAAACTCTATGCTTAAAACTTCATCGAAAAAAATCGTCCTTCTGTTTATAAAATCAATTAATATTTCATTCATATCAGCCATGCAGACTCCATGGACTGAATTATTTTGTGTTAAAGAAATACAGTAATTCTAATACAACTCATTCTACATATTTTGCTGTTTACGTTTTACATAGGTGAAAAATAGGCTTAGTTGTAGAAATAATCAAATTTGAATGAGAATTTAAACTCAAATATATTGTAATTGCGTTGTTTCAGTATGTAGATGCACAGAATTTAAGCAAAAATAAAGCGGTTTTAGGATGGATACAGCACTCAATATGAATTAAAAAGAACTTTAAAAGTTACGATTTTGAGACAAGATGGATGCCATATTTCATTTTGAAGTGGGTCACGTGATCGCTTCATATAAGAGGTGTAATTATTATTTTAATTTTTATTTAAAAAACTACTGAATATATTTTGTTGAAATTTTTTTTATAAATTTTATGGGATAATTTGAATATTTTCTAAAACTTTTGAAGCCATTTGTGAATTTTAAATCCGCTTAAAAATGTTTGAAAAATTAGGTCCCATAGGGTTCAATGTATTTCATTTTTTCAACCCGGGTTTAATCCAAAACTAATTGGGTGATACTATTCATTTATATTCCCATAGGTCCTACAGACAGTCTGAAAACCATACTAAAATTTCATTTTAATTAAGTCATTTTTACGACAGTTATCGTGCTAACGGACAGACAGACAGACAGACAGAATGAACAAAGTCATAAACACTTTTCAACTTTGTTGTAAATTGTTAATAAAACCAACGTGTGGTTGTAGAAGCAAAGGGAAAAGATAACCAGCAAACGCAGGAGAATTTTTCTATAACAGTTGCACCCTCTCCCTCCGGAAAGAAATGAAAATTTTAAATATGATGCGGTCACTCAATAAAATTAACTGGAATGTAACTCAACTAGAATTTCTCATACCAGAATTCTATTTTAAGTAGCTTGTTATTTTTTTTCTTTTGGAAATTTAGAAAGAATAAAATTAAAAAACCTATACTATTGCTCCAAATAATCGCAAATATAGCGTGTTATCCTACATTTTAAAAGATTTTAAAAATATCTCTATGAATACCAAGTTTGGTAATGAACTCCTTCAGGGGGCCAATAACGTTACGAACACAAAAGATGTATAGTGACTATATTTCAATACAATGATTGCAACTGTTAAGTTTCGTGGTCATTGAGCCACACATAACACTTTTTAACACTTTAGAACATAGTTGAAAAGTGTTTACGACTTTGATCATTCTGTCTGTCTGTCTGTCTGTCTGTCTGTCTGTCTGTCCGTTAGCACAATAACTGCCGTAAAAATGACTTTATCAAAATGAAATTTTAGTATGTTATTCAGACGGTCTGTGGGACCTATGGGAATATAACTGAATAATATCACCCAATTAGTTTTGGATTGAAACAAGGTTGAAAAAATGAAATACATTAAGCCCTATGGAACCTAACTTTTCAAACATTTTTTAAGCGGTTTTAAAATTCACAAATGGCTTCAAAAGTTTTAGAAAATACTCAAATTATCCCATAAAATATGTATAAAAAATTTCAACAAATTATATTCAGTAGTTTTTTAAATAAAAATTAAAATAATAATTACACTTTTTAAATGAAGAGATCACGTGACCATTATATAAAGACATCACGTGACCCACTTCAAAATAAAATATGGCATCTATATAGTATCAAAATCGTGATTTTTAAAGTTCTTTTTAATTCATATTGAGTGTTGTATCCGTCCTAAAACCGCTTTATTTTTACTTAAATTCTGTACATCTGCATACTGAAACAACGCAATTACAATATATTTGAATTTAAATGATCATCCAACTTTAATTATTTCTGCAACGAAGCCTAATTTTCAGTTATGGAGAATGTAAATGCCAAATAATGTAGAATGAGTTGTATAAGAATTGCTGCATTTCTTTAACGCAAAATGATTCAGCTCATGAAGTCTGCAATATAGCTGCTATGAATAAAATATTCATTGATTTTATACATAGAAGCAGATCCGGCCACACAAACTGCTACATAAGCCTTAGGGTTGTTCGTGTGTTCAGGGTTTTCGACAGAGTAGTAGACGACTTTTTCGATGAACTTTTAAGCATAGAGTTTAATTACTTGTACCTCCATGGTCTTAAGTTTTTAAATAAAATAAATTATTATAGTATTGTGATGAATGAAAAGAATAGAAAAAAAGTTTATGAATGAAATGCTGCTTTTATAGAGAGAGCCAGCCGTGTTATATTTCGATGACGTCATTTGAATATATTCGATGAAGTTTTCAAATATAATAAATTATTGTAGTATTATGATAATTTTAAAAATATTACCGAAGAATGTATCGCATTTTAGAAATGTTTAAACCAAGCAATTTATATTTCAATGCCTCATTTGAATGAAGTTCATTTTTCTTCGATGAAGTTTTAAGTTTTCAAGTATAATAAATTAATGTAATATTGTGATAATTTTAAAAGTATTACCAAGGAATGTATCGCGTTTTAGAAATGTTTAAATAAAATTGCATTGAAGTTGGAAAGTGTTTCATAATCAATGCTTTATGCATGATTGATCTTTCTTGTTATTCATGATTATGTCAAATTTTGTCCTCTGTTTCCATATTTATAAAATATAAAGTTTTGAATAAGGTTTTCGTTTGAATTTAAAAAATAGCTAGTTCTATATTTTTTGTTATCAAAGCCAGATATAAAGTTTCTCGAAAATCCATTAATATTTGTGGGGGGATATCGTGTACACAAAAAGTAGATCGCAGACAGATAGGCAGACGGACACCACTCTAAAAGTAGGTAAAAGGTGTTCAAACGGTCCTAAAACATATTGCCATCCAAACCTCGAAATTTAAAATTTTCGTGTAAACAACCCTTTTTCCATACTATATTCTATAGTATAAGGAAGTAAAAATGTCAACCAATAAATTTTTCCTCTTGCCTGTTTAATGTAAAACAAATTTAGTCAGCACTGTGATGAAAAATTCTCCGAGAGATAACGTTTTTTGAAATTCTTGACTTATTTCATGTTTTCTCTGAACTGCTGGTGTGAACATTTTTTTTCTTATGACAGTAAATACCGGGGATATCAACAAATCTATTTAAAACAGGAAAACTGTCCATTGAAATTAGTTACAATTTAATTCAGAATAATTTATTTGTTCTGACCCCATTCAATGCAACGAAAAAATATCTTGAAGCAATAAAGGGAATATCTCGTCATTTTTAACACTTTACAACAAAGTTGAAAAGTGTTTATGACTTTGTTCATTCTGTCTGTCTGTCTGTCTGTCTGTCTGTCTGTCTGTCTGTCTGTCTATCCGTTAGCACGATAACTGCCGTAAAAATGACTTAATCAAAATGAAATTTTAGTATGTTGTTCAGACGGTCTGTAGGACCTATGGGAATATAAATGAATAATATCACACAATTAGTTTTGGATTGAACCCGGGTTGAAAAAATGAAATACATTGAGCCCTATGGGACCTAATTTTTCTAACATTTTTTAAGCGGATTTAAAATTCACAAATTGCTTCGAAAATTTTAGGTAATAGTCAAATTGTTCCATAAAATATATAAAAAAAAATTCAGCTAAATATATTCAGTAGTTTTTTAAATAAAAATTAAAATAATAATTACACATCTTATATGAAGCGATCACGTGACCATGATATGAAACGATCACATGACCCACTTCAAAATGAGATATGGCATCCATCTTGTTTCAAATTCGTGATTTTTTAAAGTTCTTTTTAATTCATATTGAGTGTTGTATCCATCCTAAAACTACTTTATTTCTGCTTAAATTCTGTGCATCTACATACTAAAACAACACAATGACAATATATTTGAGTTTAAATTCTCATTCAAATTTGATTATTTCTACAATTAAGCCTATTTTTCACCTATGTAAAATGTAAACAGCAAAATATGTAGAAGGAGTTGTATTAGAATTACTGTATTTCTTTAACACAAAATAATTCAGTCCATGGAGTCTGCATGGCTGATATGAATGAAATATTAATTGATTTTATAAACAGAAGGACGATATTTTTCGATGAAGTTTTAAGCATAAAGTTTATGAATTGTAGCTCCATGGTCTTAATTTTTAAATAAAATAAATTATTATAGTATTGTGATGAATGAAATGGAGAAAGTTATGAATGAAATGCTGCTTTTATAGAGAGATCCAGGCGTGTTATTTTTTCTATGACGTCATTTGAATTAATTTCAGTTGTTTTCGATGAAGTTTTCAAATATAATAAATTATCGTAGTATTATGATAGATTTAAAAATATTACCGTGGAATGTATTGCATTTTAGAGATATTTAAACCACGCAATTTATATTTCAATGCCGTCTTTTGAATGAAGTTCATTTTTTTCAATGAAGGTTTAAGTTTTCAAATATAATAAATCAATGTAGTATCGTGATAAGTTTTAAAATATTACCGAGGAATGTATTGCATTTTCGACTTTTTTAAATAAAATTGCATTGAAGTTGGAAAGTGTTTCATAATCAATGCTTTAAGCATGATTGATCTTTCTTGTTTATTTCTCAAAATGTACCGGGTAAATTTCCTTTATCATAATAAGCGCGGCGTAAACCTTACTAATTGATATTCTTTGATTGGGGAGAGGGCTCATATAAAAGGTTAAAATTTCTTTTTTATAAATTTATCTGTTGAGAGGGGTGCATCTATCATTGCCAAATTATCTTCTGTTTACTGATAATATTTCATATTTCACTTTACTTCTAAGACCAACCGTGGATTTTATATTCCTTTATGACATTCTTAAGGAAAGATCTTATTGTATAAGAAGTGAGTGTTTTTGTACCAAACAGATGATTTGTTGCAGTGAAATAACCGAAAACTGCTGGTATATTCAGAACTTGTATATTCTAGCAAATAAGCTCCGAACTGGAACAGTTCTTTATCTTCCCAATATAACTATAATTTCATTTTAAATATTTTGCTTTATATCAATACTATCTAAATAATTCGAAATTTCAATGTTTTTGCCCAATTCCATTTAGAATAAATAAATATTCTAATGGTTTTAAAGAATTAATATAAGAAATAAGAGCATACCGCTGAAGTATGTGAAATGCATTACTACATCCTAAGATGTAAGTAAAATTAAATACTGTACCACTCTTGATTTACTAATTTAATTTGAATTAAGCAAAAACTATCCAATGCTTTACAGTATGAAGAATAATGCAGTTTTTGTATTAATTCAATTTGACGCCCCATTACTTGATCCATTTAGCAAGAAATCCCTCCATTAATATTTCTTCTTTCATTTTTCTCTTTTATCATAAATTCATTTTTACATTCTCATACTATAGAATACAGTAGAGAAAATATTGTTTTCATGAACATTTTCAATTTCAAGATTTTGATGCCAATATATATTTTAGGATCTCCTGGAAACATTTTTACTATTTTTAGAGTCATTTCTGTCTGTCGGTCTGTCTTCTTCTTCTTCCCAGACCGCCCGACCTAGCAGAAAGGTATAAGGTATCTGTTTGGACAGCCGGGAAGTGCCACCCAATTTAGACCGGAATCCAGAGGGGCAGGCATCCACAGGGACCGTACCCTCCTTCCCCTACCACCAACCTCTCGGAAGGACTTAAGGACCCACATGTTTAACGGGATCGTACTCCGCGTGAACACGGCGGCAGTTTTGGCAGTGGCGGGAACAGAATCTGGGTCGTCCGAGTGCAATTCTCGCGCTCTAACCACTAGGCTGTCGCGCCCCCTGTCTGTCTGTCTGTCGTCAGTTTGTGATCGATTCCTATTCCATGTGTATACGATAGTTACCACAAATATAAAGGATTTTCACAAAAATTTATATCCGGCTTTAACGAAAAATCTAAAATTAGATAGAATTTTTTGAAATTCTAGTGCAAACTTCGAAATGTTTTCGAAATTTTAGATTTTTTTAACATGTCAGCATAGGGCAAAATTGGACATAATTTGTGAGGTCTATATAACCTTCGGTTACTATTTCTCTCAGTTTCGTTGTAATTTATATTGACTTCGCATTAACAACTGCTGACTGGTTCGGTTACGTAGACCAATCACCGAGCCGTAACATATGTGGTCCTGCATGGGGACAAGATAAGTTTTGGATCGCGCGAGAGATAGACGGTAGGCCAAAAATATCCTACGCCAGAACCCTTCTTTCAAATCAGACGCCAAACGTCGTTTTATCGCCAGCGTGATAAGCGAAGGAGCGCTCTCTCTCTCTTTCTCAAGGTTACTATAGCAGCCACATCAAGAGAATGAACTCCCGTAATTTTATCTTTTTGTAGGATATATAACTTACAATTTAGCAATATAGACAATTTTAAATGTATTATCTCTTATAATTAAATTAATTCAATATTGACTAAATTAAAGAAGAGGATATATAACTTACAATTAAGCAATATAGACACTTTTCAAATGCATTATTTCTAAGATTAGAATTAAATTTATTCAGTAATCATCACACACATCATCATCATCATGATACTACAGCCCATGTAGGGCCAAGACCTCCTTTAAGGTTTCGTAACAAGAATTTTTTTTTTCCGGGGTGGAATTGTTAGCCCCACGCCCAACCCCCAACCTGGAGGACCAGTCCCTTGATAAAATCCCCATAGGCAGGGTACCTGCCTATCCCCCCAGGCACTGGGGCCCCATTTTTCGCCTTCTACGAAACGCAGGGGGGTGGTAGGGTTATTCTACAACCCGCCCCTAAACAGGGATTAATTCAGTAATGACTAAATTAAAGAACAATTTTATTCTTTTCTAATGTTATTGTATAGAGGAAGTTCACGGATAATCACGACATTTAGACTAAGAAATACACTTAAAGACATCATGAACACATTTCGAACATTTTGGGAAATATTTCCATCAGTGTGTGTGTGTGTATCTGTGAGATGCGAATGCACGTATAACTATGGCAATTTATATGTAGATGCATTCTGTAGAAAATTAGAAACATGTAGAATATTTTACAATAAGTGGGATTAAAACATTATCCGAAATTAGAGATTTTAAATTAGAGAGTAGATACAGCCACGAAATTCTATATGTAGCTGCATTCTGAAAAAATTAAAATTAGCTAAATCATTATGTAATTAACGTGATTAGAACACGGGTGAAAGGGAGGGAGGGAGACACAGAGAGCGAGAGAGAGAGTGTGTGTGTGTGTATCAAAATATAGAGTGGTAACTCCAGGAGAGATCGTCCTTGCTTCGAAAGAGTAGGATTCAAGGGCGCCCATAAAACTTATTCCTGGGATGGCCAAACTCAAGAATGAGAGGTAAATATCTACTAACTTGATACCTACATTTCTGACCTTGGACGTTCACGGAAGAGAAAGTGCCCCTCGCACCCATAGAACATTTTCCGGAGGGCAAAATCATGGATGAGATGTACAATATTAACTAGCTTGATACTTACTTGTGACTTTGAACGCCCCTGTGGGCACCCATGGCTATAAGTCTAGGGCTTACAGCAGCTGTTTGAGTACCTGGGAGAGATGGCTATAAGTGTGCAAAGCTTCAGACTTCACGGAGACATTTATGGGGTCTGGAAAGACTCTATTTTCTCACCCCTGGAGAAATCAAAATTTTGACTCCGTTAGGTTCTGTCCTGAGGTTACTAGTTAAGCAGGGAGCCTTTACAATGGGCGCCCATAGGGGAGGGAAAGGAGGCACTTCCGCTCCCTTTGGACATTCAAGGACCCAAATGTGGGGATCAAGGTAGTCAATATTGTACATATCATTCTTGAGTTTGCCCCCTGGAAAAGTGTTATGGGCGTCCATGCTTATAGTATTGACAACAGGACAGAACTTAACGGAGCTGAATCTTTTTGTTTCTCTCTCGAGGACGAATAAAATGGGTGGGAGTGTCCAAAAGACTTTGTCAATGACTTTTCGTCCTTCAAAGCTTAACCGAATTAACTTTTATTTTACGCAAATATTGTATTTGAAAAGATTATAACCGTAAAACTCAAAATTATCTTAAATCAAGAATATTAATTTCCCCAAAGGGACAGGAATTATCAAATAAATTAAACTTCATTTTCAAAGATATTGAATATTCATCAATTTGACATAATTTTTATTAATTTAGTGTCATTTTTGCCAATTTGGAAACATTTTAATTAAAATGTCAAGTTGACGATATTTTGTTAATTTATCGACAAGCATTACAGACAAACTAATAAATTACATTTGACGAATTGTTTGATGTCAAAATACAAAAGTATTGCAAAACAGTGTCTCGTGAATGAAATCTACCAGAATGATGCTAACACAGTTGTTACACAATATTGCACATGGAATGGGAACATATTTCACGGTAGTTAGCACAATTTTAATGTCATGTATTTTTTTAAATTTATTTGAAAAATGTACAATATATCAAGAATGGCTCATGCTAGTATCCCAAAGTTTATGTTATTCATTTTCTAATAAAAAATAAATAAATAATGATATTTCAGGTAACAATAGGTAGGTTTCATGTAAGAAGGTTTTGATTTTTTTATGATTTTTTTCAAAATTTCATTCGAAACTTTGGAGCTGGTTTCTAAATATTCGATTGCTTATAAAATAGACTTCCAGTACTCACTGATTGTAATAATCGTAAAATTTTCGTTTGAAACGTTTCATCCGTTCGTTAGATATCGCATCCACTGACTCAAGGATGCGCACACTAATATACATACACAACAGAGTTCACTTTAGAGATAAGAGCTTGCAATTTCGTCCCAGTAGCTCAGTGATAGAGCATCGACTGGCTAATTCGAAGATCCAGAATTCGATTCCCAGTTGGAACAACAACGTTCTTTACAACACACACGCACACACACTAATATACATATACACACACTAATATGCATATACACACACTATACATACACACAACTACGCACACGCACACACTAATATACATACATACACACACACTAACATGAATATACATGCGTGCGCGCGCACACACACACACACACTCAGATATCACTTTAAAAACATTCGATTCGATTTCAGGGATGTTTAAAACGAGCTCTAGCGTCAAAAACACAAACTAGAATTCGAATTTTCGACCTCGTCATAATACTTTCCCTATACATTATACCAGTGTTTTTCAAACTAATTTTGTCGTGAAACCCTTTGAAATTTAATTTGATGGTAGAATCCCAAAAGAAGAAGAATCCCTTGTTGTCCAAATTATGCATCAAAATTTTATTCGTTTTTAAATTTAAGTCAATTTACATGAAGCTATCACGTCGCGGAACCCAAAGGGTTCCGAGGAACACATCTTAAAAAACACTGCATTATACTAGGTATGTCAGAAAAGCAACATTTTTTTTTCAAATGGCCAGGCACTAGACTCTTCGTCATTCGCCCTATATTCGGCCGGAATCGTGAACCATTTCGCCGTCCTAGGACGTTGTCCCAGACGCACCAGAGGGGGGCGAAACACACTGCACCCACATCACACAACATCCATGTCTTACGTGGGACTCGAACACACAACGCGGCTGCCGATCGATCGCTTGGAAACGCTCGCCTTGACCGTTCGGCCATCGCGCCGACCAAAAAAGTAACATTTATTGCCCCCACAAACAGAAAATGCCAAGCAAATTTTCTTAAAATGTCACAAATTTTGCATTTTTAAAATGACAAATATTCTTTCCTTTCAAATAATCTTCAATTTTCGTCACTGATTATTGTACTATATAAGTATTGAACAGCATACGGATCCTACACATATATTTACTACGAAATCTCGTATATAATCGTTTTATTCAAATAATAAATTATAAATGTGTGTGAAACATTTCTTAAACTCATTGTAAACAACCTGTGTCCAGTACATAAAGTTCTTAAATACATGTATTTTAATAGTATTATTTTAAAACCAAAAAATACATAAAATATGATTTAAATGATCGGATATAAATATGTCTAATCGGTCTTCATGAATAATATCGCGAATTAAAAACAATTCATCTTTCCCTCCGCTTTTGCAGGAGTTGCAAGAATAGTGTACCAGAACTGGCGATAAAACGAAGTTTGGCGTGTGATGTGAAAGAAAGGTTCTGGCGTAGGATACTTTTTGGCTCACCGCGCGCGAGGGAGAGAGATGCTGGGTACATACAGTCCTGGCAGTGGTCTGGTTGATAGTTTAGCTGAAGTTAGATTGGAAGTGGGAAGTAGCTAGGAGTCAAGTCGATGTGTCAATGAGAAGGGAGGAAAGTGAAGTCTGTGCAACAGGCACTATTATTGATACCTCTATAATTATAAGAATCTAGTATCACTGAATGGTGAATTCAAGGTTCAGATGTCTTAGGAAGAAGTTGGGAAAGAATAAACGATTTATAGCTCTTCCACTGATTACTTAAATATAGTATGTCACCTGGCCCGTCAAAGTTCTTTAATGATATGTTTCCTTAAATAACGGGCATATGCAATACTGGCTGTTTTATATGTGCCTATATTTAGTTACGCAGCTAGCTGTCGTAATTTGAGTGAGGAGCCAATAAATGTGTTTATTTAACATCCTGCACCAGTGTGTTATTGCCCCTGGCCGTAAGGCCCTTTTATATCCTTTACTAAGTTTAGAGTTAAGTTTAGAATTATGTCCCGTTTACTTGAAATATCTATTTAGTCACGCAACTAAGTCAAAAAGTCCTTTACATTGGAGCCTGAAAAAATTGGAAAAGAACATTACTCTACAATGGAACCCAAAGAATGTTCAAGACTCTACAAATTATACGTAAAAGAGGTTATTTATGGCTCAATGACAGTATCAATCATTGTAGTAAAAAATAGCCGCGATAAAATTTTTGTGTTCGTGACGTCATTAGCTCTCGGGGGGCTAGTTATCCACCCCTCCCCCGATCCGGCCACACATTTTACTACAGTAAGCCGTGCCTTTTACACTTTACAGTCTATCGTGTGGTCTGGGTTTTTCACCCCTCCCCCGATAGGGTACATTGTCAAACTTGGTATCAATGGAAATATATTTTCAAGCCTTTCAAAATGATGGGTAACATGTTATAATTATGATCATTTAGACCAACGAAACAGATTTTTGAAATATTTTCTTGTAAAATCTGCAATAAAAGATAAAAAAGGACAAGGTACTTAAAAATGGATTCTGTTAGGAGAACGTCCAGTTGAGACACACGCCCATTAATTTCATTCTCTTCATCAAATTAATTTTTATACTTTAAATTGAAAATGCAACAAGTTCAATCTATACCATGCTCCTGGCAAAATTTTAAGATATTATTTTAATTGGATCAGAAATCGGTATAATTAAATACCATTTCATGATTCACGATATTATTGGCTGCAACAATTTTGCCATACTATTGTTTCTACTATTTAGCCATGCACAAATATTTTCTTTTAATATAGATTTCTAGGTATCTACTATGATAGAGCTTAGATGGTGACTGATATAGATTCAACATTGAATTCCGGAGGAGATGCAAACACAGACATTTTAGTAAAAACCATAATAAAGCAAAACATTTGCTACCAATAATACCTTGAATCATGGAATGGGATCTATATACCGGGATTTCTGATCCAATTATAGTAATATACTGATATTTGTTTAATACCTTGCAAGTCGCATGGTATAAATAATGAACCCGTAAGGGACTTTTATCGAACTGCAATGTCCAATCCCTTTTAAACCGTAGCTCCCAGTTAAAGTAGTTATCGTATTTAAAAAATAATAGTGTGTTAAATTAATCCAATTTAGTCTAATCCTAGAGCTGCAAGAATCAACTAAATAAAGTGTTCTTATTCAATTTTTTTTTATTTAACAAGACAATTTTCATCATCTTATGGAGTAATTAGATTTCTTTGTCTTACAGGATAGCTGGATGCATACTTTTTACAATGTGCTTTGCTGACTACAGTTCATAGTTCTAATCTAATATATTGTCATTATTGAGAAAAAAATTGGGACTTTAATACGGTTATTAGGTATCAATATACCGGGTGGTTAGAATTAAAGCACCCCTGTTTAGAGCACTGTAGAGAAAAAACCAAAGGTCATAAGAACACCAAACCTGCGTGGTATGGATTTCAGAACATGGGGAGACGAATGTTGCAGAAAAGAAAAAAAAAGAGTTCCGAACGTGACCAATAGGGGGAGAGATTTCGTGCGTTGTGAACAGTCCAAACTTTCCATGTGTAACATGTTCTAGACACATAAATTAAATTGACATTTGAGTGTTTATGACTATTGTCAGTATCTATCGCACGTTTATACCACTTACAATTCGTAATTCATATGCATCACGGATACCAAGCGGTTTTATTGAATTATGTTTCTACTAGGGACTGTTCGCAGGACCATCTCTCTTCCTATCAGTCATTTTTGGAACAGTTTTTTTATGTGTCATTCGTTTCCCCATTTTCTGAAATGCATACCACGCAGATTTGGCGTTTTTACAACCACTGGTTTATTTTCAACAGTGCTCTGAACAGGGATGCTTTAATTCTAACCACCCTGTATAATTTGCCCAATATATCAAGTAAATTTTCAAATAAAGGCGTTTATTAAACTTAAATATGAACCATTAAACTTAATCATACATTAAACTTAATCTTTTACATTTTGTGTTTATAAAATAGAAACTGTTCTACATGTAAAGCAAGACGAGTTTTCTCTTTTTTCAAACTCCACCTCAATATTAATGTGCTTTTGAACCTGACGCAGTAATGGCATCCAGAGGGAATTAGTATCATTTCTTTGGTAAGACATATAGGAGTTCAATATAGGAGCGGTGGGAGAAATTAATCCAACAATACTTGTACGCACTGAGTTTTATGCTGATTTCAATATCGTATCATGAGAGATATTAGTTAAATATTTTGAGATACCTGTACAGACGACAAAGTAGCTGCATGTTCTTCTTTCTGTTTCTGTTTTTCAGGTAAAAATTCTATCTTTAAATCGGGACACAGCAGCGCAAAATGACGTCATTCACAACCAATACATTTTACTGCACTGTAGCACACTTTTGCCATGTGACCGTATTTTAGACATGCCAGGCAACATGTTCTTTGCATCATTTACTTGACTTTTCTATCTTGCAATGCCATTGTGCCAACCTTTCAAAAACCTTGACTGCTGTGTGGACGTTCACAAAAAATACAGCTTAATTTATCTGAATGACGTGAAGGTATGTATAATATTAGAGCCTCTGGTGAAGGCTAAGAAGCTCTTTGAAATTGAACAGTCTCTTTTTGAGTCTTGACTGCTGCATCAAATCATTATTCAGCTAAAACTCGATCTTCCCCTTCTACTCCATTTTACATAAATTTCATGAATTCTTCAAACAACTTTTCTTTTACCGGACCTTCAGAATCTGGATCTCGATTAAATCGGTACTTGTCCCACGCGTTCAATACTTCTTCAGGTAAACAAGACTCAACGATTGAAAACAGCATTGGGGCATAATTTGATGTTTTCACATCTAGTGTTTCCGAAGGCCTGAGTTAGGAGCCTAGTTTGTCGTATTACAAGCATTAGTTTGTCGCATTACCTGCAAGATTAATATTTATTCGACTTGTCATCAAAGTCAACATGTCTCCAATGCATACTTCAACCAATAGGTCATCCCGACCAAATCTCGATTTTAAATGATAGATAGCCTTTTGATAATTGTTCTTGAATGGTGAGTAACTCTCGACAGTATCTATGGATTTGCACTTTGATTTTAATGAAGAAAGTAAATATTGTAACCTATCTTCTCTTAATTGCTTGCCGTCATGAATTCTAAACAATTCTCCTCAGAAAGATACCCATAATCGTGGATTTAAATCATATTCTTTAAGTCCATCTTCATCAATTTTAGATTATCCTCATATGTATTTAAGCATAAAATTAAAGACATAAAATCATAGATAAAAAGGTAATTTAAGCAAATCAAAACCATCCTATAAGACATATAAATAATTAAAGGCCAGAGCTCTTTCGGGCATCACCATACCCTTCATCAGTGGCTATATGAAAAATTGCACACACAATTTCCATAAATCAGCTACGGAATAATGATAATTAAATTGTATTATAAACAAACCATTAAAGATTAAATAATTACAAAATTACAATAAAAAGTATTATAAACGGGAGATTCAAAATTTAAGCAAGTATTAAATACAAATACAAAAGAAAAGACAATAAAACATGCCCAAATTTCAGCCAAGCACAAATTACATTAAATTGAAACGGCACAGATAACTGTGTAGAAATTTGACACGCATAAAGTCGAGAACGAGTCGCAAAGAGTAACTTAAATTTTGCACAGGATAAAAATTACAAACGGAATCACGGTACATAGAAATAAACAGGGATTCATAAAGAAGAATATTACGAGGGTTATTGCAACGAATTAAAAGGAAAGTTTTTCAAAAAAGGGTTGGAAGTTATCATTAACAACACATTGGGCAAGAGCCGTAGAAAGTTTACCATTCTTGACGTCACGAGCATGTTCAGCTAATCGGACACCAATAGTACGTTTAGTAATACCAATATAAAACTTGTCGTCATTATCAGGGGTTAAAAGGGATACAACGTACACCCCAGCGTGACTTTTAAAGTTATCTCTATCCCTAAACTTAGCCGTACGAATGCGATTGAATAAGGTAGTAATATTCGAGTCAGCCGGTTTAAATTTAAATTCGTAGCAAAATTGATTGAGGGACGGAAAATCGTCGGATGATACGGAAGACAAGATTTATATGACATAAGATCAACAACAACAAGTTTAGTATTAGGTTAAATAAATTTAAGGCGAATATGAGCGAAAATTTTATAAATGAACGCAAAGGAATAAGTGGCTTCATGGCCAATATTAAGGATAAAGTTATTTTCATTAATTACAGCCGAAATAGAAGAGCAAACGTTAAAAGTACGATTAAAATAAGCGTTAAAGGAAGCTTTTTTAGAGGATATAGGATAAGATTAATTAGCAGGGCTACAAGAGTTAGTAAAAGTGGGTTTACGAAAAATAGAGGTATGAAAGCCAAGTGAGTTATGGGAACCAAGATCGTTTGAAAACGGCAAAGAAAAATGGACTCATGCTGAACGGTAAAATTAATAGAGGGGTAAAAATCATTAACTTTATCTAAAAGATTAAGGAGATCATTTAAATCATGATCCCAAATAATCAACATAGCGGCACCAAAGAATAGATTTAAGCGTTAAAAAAGGCAAAATCTCGTTCTCGAGCTCCTGCAAAACAGCTTCAACGAAAATGCCAGATAAAGGGCTACCCATAGGGGCACCAGAAATTTTCAAGCAAATAGTGTTCCGGAAACCAAAATAATTAGTCTCCGCAACAATGTTCAATGTAGAAGTTATTGCGTCGATAGCGGAAATTTTATAATTTTGATTTTGAAGTTTTTTGGCTGTAATGTCAATAACTTTATTTACAGGAATACTAGGAAATAAAGAAACAAATTCAAAACTATGGAAAGTGCTATTTGGAACAAATTTAATATTAAACAAAATTTTAAGGAAATTTTCAGTAGAACTAACAGAATAACTATGATTATTAAAAAACAATTTAAGAACATAAGCTAGCATTTTCTCCAAAAAAAAAGTCGGACCGTTACATTCAGAAACAATAGTACGCATGGGATGATTAATTTTATGTAGTTTAATTTGTCCAAAAATTTTTGGAAGTTTATGCGAAGTGCGGAAAGCAGCAGATTTAATGTTAGGAGGAAGATCGGCGGATTTTTCAAGTTCAGCGATCCTAGCATTAATAACCGCAATCGGGAATTTTTTAACCTGATTGCAATCCATCTCGGCAATACACTTCTGCATGGAATTAACATAATCGACTTGATGGGAAAGAACAAGTTGTTTAGTCTTATCAGCTGATTAAATAACTATGTCGGAATTAGATTTAATTTAATATTTGTACATCTTATAGGATGGTTTTTATTTAATTAAATGACCTTTTTATCTATGATTTGTGTCTTTAATTTAATGCTTAAATATTGAAGTAGACGTGATACCACTTTAATTATTATCCTCATATGGTTTCATAAGAGGCGTATAAACTTGTAGCTGATGTGACTTATTTCATTACTTAATAATGTACTTTCGTATAAAGTTTTGATTTCAGTGAGACGATCCCTATAGGACTCCGTAGCGTTGTTGTTGTTGAGACCCAGACCGTCCGACCTAACAGAAAGGTGTAAGGTAACCGTTTTGGACGGCCGGGAAGTTGCACCCAATTTAGACCGGAACCCAGTGGGGGAGGCATCCACAGGGACCGTACCCTCCTTCCCCTACCACCAACGTCTCGAAGGGACTTACGGACCCACATGTTTAACGTGATCGTACCCCGCATGAAAACGGCGGTAGTTGTGGCAGCGTGCAAATCCAGCGCGCAAACCACCCGGCTACCGCGCCAAATCAGCCGGCTACCGCGCCGTCAGTATCAGTTTCAACACTTAAAACTATCATACCGGTTACACAACGTGGTTAATAGGCGTCTTTAATTTGTACGCTCTGCTTTTAATGTTACCTGTTTGTCTTTCGAATTTGTTTTGATTCAAACACTGTCAGTTTGAAATCAAAATTAAAGCACAATCACTTATAAATAAATTCAGAAGTAGCCTCGTACGCAAATAAGTCCTGTGTCATTGACGCCAATTGTTACGTGTCAACGTATAAGTTGCTGAATATCAATTAAATATCCAAATAAAGACATTTATTAAATTTAACGTAGAAGTTCGTAAAAACAAAACACGAAAGATCAATCATACTTAAAGCATTGATTATGAAACACTTTCCAACTTCAATGCAATTTTATTTAAACATCTCTAAAACGCAATACATTCCTCGGTAATATTTTTAAAATTATCACAATACTACAACAATTTATTATATTTGATAACTTCATCGAAAACAACTGAAATTCATTCAAATTACGTCATAGAAAAAATAACACGCATGGCTCTCTCTATAAAAGCAGCATTTCATTCATAAACATTTCCCATTCATTTCATTCATAAACATTTCCCATTCATTTCATTCATAAACATTTCCCATTCATTTCATTCATCACAGTACTAAAGTAATTTATTTTATTTAAAAACTTTAGACCATGGGGCTACAAGTAATTAAACTCTATGCTTAACACTTCATCGAAAAAAATTGTCCTTCTCTCTGTAAAATCAATAAATATTTCATTCATATCAACTATGCAGACTCCATGAGCTAAATAATTTTGCGTTAAAAAAATACAGCAATTCTTATACAACTCATTCTACATATTTTGCTGTTTACATTTTACAGAAGTGGAAAATAGGCTTCGTTGCAGAAATAATCAAATTTGGATGATCATTTAAACTCAAATATATTGTCATTGCGTTGTTTCAGTATGTAGATGCACAGAATTTAAGCAAAAATAAAGCGGTTTTAGGACGGATACAACACTCAATATGAATTAAAAAGAACCTTAAAAATCACGATTTTGAGACAAAATGGATGCCATATTTCATTTTGAGGTGGGTCACGTGATCTTTTCATATCATGGTCACGTGATCGCTTCATATAAGAGGTGTAATTATTATTTTAATTTTTATTTAAAATACTACTGAATATATTTTGCTGAAATTTTTTTATATATTTTATAGAATAATTTGAATATTACTAAAAGTTTTCGAAACAATTTGTGAATTTTAAATCCGCTTAAAAAATGTTTGAAAAATTAGGTCCCATAGGGTTCAATGTACTTCATTTCTTCAACCCGGGTTCAATTCAAAACTAATTGTGTGATGTTATTCATTTATATTCCCGTCTGAACAACATACTAAAATTTCATTTTGATTAAGTCATTTTTACGGCAGTTATCGTGTTAACGGACGACAGACAGACAGAATGAACAAAGTCATAAACACTTTAACACTTTTCAACTTCGTTGTAAAGTGTTAAAAAGCAAATCCTACCCCTTAAAAAAATTGTAAACATTACTCTCTTCTGTTGCCACAACAGTCAGGTAAATATGATCAGGGCAATGTATGCGTGATCGAGTCCGTTCATTGAGTTGCAACAACGGTGTTCCTTGTGCCCTAATCGATTTATTGCAGAGGAAATCCCCAGAACCCATGTTTCTCGCTTTTGTAAAGAAAACGTCGTTAATTTGTTGTAGAACTATGAGTTAACTTGTGCAAAATTGTCTCAAAAGATTTTCAAATGTATATCAAAGACAATTTTATCTATTGAAATCGTGTTAGCATTACCATGTGTAGATTGATAAACTAAAATGCTTTCATAAAGATTTTTTGACTCAATCTTTTTAGTTGAAAAAGAATTTGGAAACTATGGTGTAAAAATAAGCTAATTGTATTGTAAAATTGTTTTACATAAGTTTTATCTATGTTTCTATGGCGAAATTGTTCGCGAAGTGAGTTAGTGAGCGTCAGCTAATAAGGGGGTAAAGACCCATCGGGTGCATCATGCCTGTGGCGAGCTCCTATTAATATGCGGCAGCGAATGGAGGGCGGAGCCTCGAAGTTTTGAGAGCGCTAGCGAGCATAATACATGTTGTCGGTTGTATGCTCCGGCCGGATTGAATTAGCTCTCGAAGCGAGCTCCAGGGCTGATGAATGTCAGTTAACAAGAGAAGGTCCCCAACAGGCGTATTAAATCTGCGCAGCAGGCTGTAGAAAAGGGATCAAAAAGAGAGCTCAACGAGAGTTAAAGAATAAAAGGCAAAGCATCTCGACTCGCGAAGCAAATTACCGGGATTAGTGAAAGTAGCGAACAGGGTGCGGAGCCCCTAGTATTATTAAATAAAGTATAGAGAAAGTATTGTTTTCATTGAAATTTTTGATTTCAAGTTTCTGATGTCAATATATGATTTAGGACCTTTTGAACACGTTTTGAATATCTTGTTCTTTTGATTTGTCCGTCTGCTTGTCGTCTGTCACCAAATTTTTGTGTACGCAATAGCTGCATTAATGCATTTTCACGAAACTTGATATCTGACTTTGTTATTGAAAAATCTGGAACTATATTGAATTTTTTGACATTCGCGTGCACACTTCGAAATTTATTCGAAATTTTATATTTCTTGACATGGCAACATAGAACAAAATGTAACATAATCATATGCATAAAAAGGTGTTATTTATGGCTCAATTGTCATGACACTTAACAGTTTTAATCATTGTGGGAAAAAATAACCGCGATACAAGCTTTGTGTTTGAGACACCATAATACCCCAGAAGGGGGGGGGGACAAAGTAACACCCGAGGGGTTACATTATCAAACTTGGTATCATACGAAATATGTTTTTCAAATCCTTTAAAATAAATAATAGCAAGCTATAATTGTGATCATTTGTACTAACGATACAGATTTTTCAAATTTTTCTTGAAAAATTTGCAAAAGAAAAAAAAATCCCAATCTACGTAAAAATTGTCAATATATCGAATTCGTAATATTGTACTATACTCTACGTACATGTGTTACGCGATATAGCTTTAATTAAGTTGAAGATGTCCAAGTAGTCCAAGTAAAATTGTTACCAATTAAATTATGTGTTGGTCTTTGATTTGGATAAATCAAAGACCAAACCAAACAATTTAAATAAACTTTCTAGCATTCTTTTGGATTGCGGGATTATATTTTATTTAAAAAATAATTGAAACATAAAAGTACTTTGGTTTTATAATGTTAAACAAGAAATATCAATCATGCATAAGACGTTTATTATGAAGCACCTTCCAACTGCAATGCAATGCAATTAAACATCTCTCAAATGCGATACATTCCTTGGTGATATTTTTAAAATTATCACAGTACTACAATAATTTATTTTACTTAAAAACTTACAACCATGGAGGTAAAAATAATTTCTAACTCCATGTTTAAAATGTCATTGAAAAAGGCAATGCTATAAAATCGTCTGCTTCTCTATGTAAAATCAATGAATATTTCATTCATATCACCTATATTCTAGACTCCAGAGATAAATAATATCGCGTGTAAGAAATGCAGCAATTCTTATAAACTCATTCTACATCTTTTGGTATTTACATTCTCCATAAGTGAAAATTAGGCTTCGTTGTAGAAATAATCAAAGTTGGATGATCATTTAAACTTAAATATATTGTAATTGCATTGTTTCAGTATGTAGATGCACAGAATTTAAGCAAAAATAAAGCGGTTTTAGGACGAATGCAACACTAAATTTAAAATAACTTTGAAAATTGCGATCACTGGGGAAAAAAATGAATGCTATATTTTATTGTGAAATGGGCCACGTGATCTTTTAATATATATGGGTGTAATTAATATTTTAATTTTTATTTAAACAATTTTTGAACGTATTTTGCTGTTTTTTTTAATGGGATAATTTGAATATTTCCTAAAATTTTCAAAGCAATTTGTGAATTTTAAATCCGCTTAAAAAAGTTTGAAAAATTAGGTCCCATAGGTTCAATATATTTCAATTTCTCAACCCAGGTTCAATCCAAAACTAATTGGGTGATATTATTCATTTATATTCTCATAGGTCCCACAGACCGTCTGAACAACATACTAAAATTTCATTTTGATAAAGTCATTTTTACGGCAGTTATCTTTCGAACGGACAGACAGAAAGGCAGACAGACAGAATGATCAGAGTCATAAACACTTTTAACTAAATTTTTAATGTGTTAAAAATGCATCTCCAAAATTAATTTTGAACTTTTCAATGTTACCATTATAGTATTTACTCTATATGGGGGTACTCTATAGTATTTACTCTAGGGGCCGTGCTTTTTCCAAAAAGCATTAAACGATTTCCAAAACATTTCATATATGCTTGTTTCAATTGATAAGTGCAATCTTATTGTTTTGCAGAAAAGTCTAATCATCTGACTATTTCAAATTTTATTGTTATATTTCAACAAAATGAAAATTTACCAATTTTGGGGAGATGTTATACCTATGTCACATCAGAATTCTTGTTGCTTTCGTACAGATATTGTGTTTTCGTTTTGTTAGCATCTAGTCCACCTGTTATCCGAACATCTAGTTGTGTACTTAGTTCTAGCATGAAATTATTCTGTATAATTTAATGCCCGAATATTTTCTTTTGCATAAATCGTGGATGTTTGCTAAATATATTAATAATTCAACAATATTTAACACCCACGTGTAAATTAAGGAATGAGCAATCACGTGACTTTCGCTAGATACTATAAATCAAGTGTTTATTGGTTTATTTGAAGTTTTGTACACAATAATTTTAAGATTTCAACTCATAAACCCTAGTTGTAAAGCCAGTGTTTAAAATATTCATGTTTAAAGGTACTTATTGATTAAAAACTAACTGAATATGAACTCGTTAAATCTAATTATCCTTTCAAATTTCCTTTGTCATACCATGATGTAGAAAAATATTATTACCTGAAAATACCTAATTTCTCCCTCAAAAAGTAGAATATAGAATTAATAAGAAAGGAAAATATATTGTTTTCTAGAAAATCTTCGAATTCGAGATTTTGACGAATAAACACGTTTTTAGATCTCCTAACGCATTTCGAACACTTTGAAAGTTGTCTGTTTATGTGTGTGTGTGTGTGTAGATAGGATAACTCAAAAAATATTAGACGAAATTTTTAGTAATTCTCACAATTATAAAACAAATTATCCGAAGTTTAAAATATTATATGTGGATAGAAATTGAGCGTAGAAAAATATTATTACCTGAAAATACCTAATTTCTCCCTCAAAAAGTAGAATATAGAATTAATAAGAAAGGAAAATATATTGTTTTCTAGAAAATCTTCGAATTCGAGATTTTGACGAATAAACACGTTTTTAGATCTCCTAACGCATTTCGAACACTTTGAAAGTTGTCTGTTTATGTGTGTGTGTGTGTGTAGATAGGATAACTCAAAAAATATTAGACGAAATTTTTAGTAATTCTCACAATTATAAAACAAATTATCCGAAGTTTAAAATATTATATGTGGATAGAAATTGAGCGTAGACACATTGTGTTAGAAATTAGGAAAATTTTTTGTAGTTGCGTAATTAAAAAGTAAATTAGTTGAATTTTAATAATTTTACAACATTATTTCCTGTGGGAAAAAGTTACCTACCATCAAAAGTGGAGGAATTGACCTACCATCATTGTTCAGGGAAGAAAACTGTGCTATGGCTGTTAGTGGTGTCACAATAGTTTTCATTAACACAGATCCCTCTTGAAAACAGAAACTTTTAAAGAATTTACATGAATAATTTGAATACTAAATATAAAAAATCTGATGTGGGCAACACATGACTTTCCTTAGCAACAAATTTACTAGTTTTATAGTCAAAAAATAATGTATAAGATCCACGGCGCTGTGTTTTTATCATTGAATTGTACATTGGGCGATTTTCTGGATGACAACATGTTAAACTATTTCGAAATACTCAATTACCTTATACTTCGCGCAATTCTAAATAAACAATAATCAATATTGATAGCATCACCAATAAGCGATATAGTCCATATATTAAAACGCTTAATAATTACGTCATCAATTAGGCGTAATTTTCATTAATTTAACGGCATTTTTGCAATTTTGACGATAATTTTGTCAATCTGGGGGGGGGGACTCTAGCCAAGTTAGAAATACTTTTCTAAATTATTCGCTGAGTTTGCCAAATGCATCATGAAGTGTTGCAGATAAACGGAGGGAAGAGTATTTCTTATATACTAGAAGGTATGCCCGTCATATGACGGAAATCAGAATTTGAAAGACATTACTTCCCATTTGCCATCATTTTTATTAATTTGGTGACATTTTTGTCATTTTAGTAACATTTAAAATAGTCGGCAAGTAGGCGAAATTCTGCTAAATTTCTCGCCAAACGCTACGGCCGGACGGATAAATGTGTTATTCTTATAGTCTACGCTAATGGTCTTTTCAAGATAGTGAACTTTCATCATCTAGTGGTCATTTTCATTGATTTAGCGTCATTTTTATTAACTTGACATTTTCGTTAATTTAGCAACATTTAAAAAATCGCCAAAATTTCGCCAAACGTCATGGACGGAGACATAAGTTTTTCTTGTAGCAAATAAATGACTATTAGTGACCAAATACAAAAGTATTACTTAAAGTATCTTTTCACCTAACTAGCTAGATCCATGAGAATGATGTCACCAAATTTATCGCATGATATTACTTATGGAAAGTGAACATATTTCACAATAGGTAATATATTTTTTTTATTTTATATGATTTCCTAATATTTTTTTTAAATGTGCAATATCTCAAGAACGGTTCATGCTAGCTTTATAAAATTTATCTCAATCATTTTCTGATGAAACATTACATAATAAAAGACTATGTGCATAACTTTATAAAATGTTTTAATTATTTGATGATTTTCTGAACATCCGATTGCGTATAAAAACAATAAGCTTCCAGTATTCATGGATTGTAATTTTCGTACCAAATTTCGTTCGAATCAGTCCATTTATTCGTCAGTTATCGTCTTCATAGCCTCATTAACACACACACACTGTCACACTTTCACACACACATACATACACACACACACACACACACACACACACACACACGCACACACACAAACACACACACACAAACACACACACACAAACACATGCACAGACATCATCTCAAAAACGTTCAGAGATGCTTGAAACGTGCTCTCCCGTCGAAAACTCGAATTCGAATTTTCGGCCCCGTCACAATACTTTCCTTATACATTATATGTATATAAAGAAAGTAAAAAATGTCCATAATTTTCTTCATTCTGATAATGATTGTGATACGATAAAAATAAACACTATGGAGTTAATTCTAATCAATTTTCAATATACAACATAGTAAACACGTCAACCAATAAATTTTAAAATCAGAGATAAGTGATTAAAAAGTCATTTAATAAAATCTCCTTATTATGCCGTACAAAATCACATAGTCAAAATGCTTTCGGACAATATAATGCTTTTTGTGATAAGGCTTTCACACCTCTGTGTTAAAATTGTATATTAAAGTATTGTTTTATTTCTGTGTGATTGAAAGTGTCAATTTCGAAATATAGATGTCTTTTCTACATGTTTTCAATTACATTGACTTTTAAGGGAAGTGAACTCTAAAATCGCAAAAGTGTTTATGTTCCAGAAAAATAGTAATAGTTTTGTATTTTCGCTTCTCAGTCGCTAGTTGGGAACTTGCAGGTTTTGCGCACGCGCGCGTTTGAAAAAGGATTTTGGAAGCAGAGTGGAAGGAGTCGTGGAGAAATGTAGACGTGTGTGTTTGATTCGCGTATGATCGCGAATTTTAAGAAAAGGTGGATTAATTTTGAAAGTGGAAGGATGTGATTAAAATATGTAACATAGTTCGACAAGTTGTGCGTAGAGTCGTTTGGCTCGGTTCAGAGATGAGTCACTCGTGTTTTTAAATGAATCAGCCTGGTAGTAATGGAATAATGAGTCTTGTGAAAAGAGAAAATGGTTCTTTCACTGGTCGGCTTGAATCGCTAATAGGGCTAGAGGGAAAGCTCATTTTACAGCGATTTGTATTTGCCTGACTCCGCCTTGTGTCCTAAGGTACGAATCAACCAATCTCCGTAACCAACCAAGATGTCGAATTCCGCCAGCATGATGTTGTGTAGTCAAGTTTCCCGACCATTATGGATTTTGTTCTGCGCAAGAATCTCGATGAGTTTATGCCGAGAGTCCATCCTGATATCCTTTCCCATGGTACAGAATTGTAAATGTTATATTTAAAAGAGACGAGGTAAAGTTTTATATATATTTAGTCTTCCACCTAACGAATAGAGTGTTAATTGTAAAATCCTCGTGAGTATCGAGTCATTGATGATGTTATATGAAAATGTCGTATATGTTCAAGGTATACAAATGTGATATATAAATGTCAAGTATAATATGAGGAATATTGTGTTTATTTTATGTATCAGAAAATATGTGTATTCTCTTGGTTCCTCTTCCTCCAGGGGTGTTCTTAATGGTCACCCTACCGAGTGTAACTCTGAGTTATTGCGAGAAATGCTTGTACTCCACTGTTTTCGATCAACTGCCTTGTTATTTCATGTTTAATAAATGTGTTTGATTTCAAAACTTTGTCTTCTCTGTCGAGTATACCAAAACGTTCGCGACAGAATTGGTGCCGTTACTTTTCTCGGTGAGTGGGGAAGAGCTGAGAGAATTAAAATTTTTAAAAATTTTCTTAAGAATTGAAATTTTGAAGGTTAAAAATTACCGTTGTGCTAAAATGAGTGTTTTCTTAAGTAAACAGAGTTCCATGTTCTGTTTTCGGTATTCTCAAAAACGAGTGTTCTTGGAATTTGATATGTGCCATTTGATAAAAAAAATTGATTTGTTTGCATATTTATGTCATTTGATTTGATAAAAACTGGTTTTATTGTAAATACTGTTTAAGAACATTGCAATTGCATATTGTGTTAAACTATACGAGTATATTTGATTGTTATGCAAAATGGCTCCAATTACTAGAAACAAAAAAGTAAATGTCGGTAAGATGAGTAAAAATTCAAGAAAAAAATTAAATTCCTCCTTGAATTTGTCGCTTGAGATTGCTACTGAGTCGGATACTGTTAATTCTAGAAGTAAAGTTAAAAATGTTAGCCACAAAGCTAAATCTAATGAGGAAAATATATCAGATAAATCGCCGGTATGTCTGAATTCTTCTTCTGGCACTTTGCCAAATCAAAACAGTGCTTCATCGGTAAATGATAACATGTTAAAATCATTCCATATTTTCACACCTAAGTTCGCACATCATATTCCAAAATTCTCGGGAAATTCAGAGCTTTCGTTGTCACAGTTTTTGGAAAAGTTAAATTTAGTAGCCACTCATGCAAACTGGAGTGAGTGTGACAAATTAGTTTGTTTGAGATTGAATTTAGAGGGGGAAGCAAATAGATTGATTGAAGAGAATCCAAAGCACAGAAATTGTAAAAATTTGCAGGAAATTATTCACATTTTGAAAGATCATTTTGAAGTGACCGAAAATGTTACTAAAAACATAATTTCACTCGTGAACTTTACACAGAGACCAAATGAGTCGGTTAAACAGTTTTCGATGAGAATCGAAGCTGCTTCATTTAAGGTTGTTCCGGAAGATGTAGATTCCGAAAGTGAGAATAAAATCAGGCAAACACTTTTAAAAACTTCATTTATTAATGGTTTATATCCGGAACTAAAAAGATTGGTGTTGTCACAAAACCCTAGAGATTTTTATTCGGCTAGAAAACTTGCAATTCTTGAGGAATCTATTTTAAATGAAAATAATGCTATGTACTTGACTAATCCGGTACTTACAAAAAAAGGTGTTCTCACACCAGAAAAATATGTTCTCACACCAGATCAAAGTGAAAGTATGTCAGATTTAAAAAGAAAAGTGTTAGAACAGGAAAGGGACATTGAATTTCTTAGGGGTAAAATAGAAAAATTTAAGTTTAATTCAGATAAAGTTAACGAAAAGCGTTCACCGCGTCCAAAGTGTGACAAATGTGGTAAATTAGGTCACGTTCAAGAACAGTGTTGGAAAAAGGTTTTTCAAAAAAGAGATGCGTACGGTATAAAATGTAGGAAAATTTATACCAGTCCTGGAACTAGGTATCACCAGGGTGAAAGACACAGAGGGCAAATGTCTGCAAATGAGTGGAAGTATAAAAAGCAAGGAACGCAAAATTATAAAAATAAGGAGTCATATAAATCTTTGCAAAATTCCAAAAATCATTCTTCTGGGAATCAGAGTAGATATCCCATGCACAATTATAATAATAGAAAAACTTTTGATAGGCAAACATCACATTTTGAGGAAAATAATATTTGTCATAATATTACAAATTCTTTGTCATCTTCTTCTATTATAAAAGGAAAATTAGTGAGCAGTGAAGTGTCAATATTGATTGATACGGGTAGTTCAATTAATTTAGTGTATGAGGAAGCTTTAAATACTGTACCCATTGCACATATGTTGCTAACATACAAACCAACAATTTTGCGTAGCTTTAGTTCACAAGATACTAAAGTTGAATGTTTAGCCACTATTTCACTAAATTTGGGAAAAGAAAGATTCCCTACCGAATTTTTTGTGTTAAAATCACCAGCTCCTATTTCATATAATGTAATCCTTGGTAACAAGTTTTTACATAAACATAATGCTATTATAGATTATAATCACTTCTGTTTTAAGTTTTCAAACTCTTCCATTCCTTTTGTTGGTTATCAATGTACGAATAATTTACTTTCGATTTCAAATCATGAACCGGCAAATGAGTCGGAAATTGCAGACTCAAACCTAAGTAGTGTCGCAAAGCGTATTGCTGTGCCTGACTCGCAGATGAGTAGTGGAAAAAATGTTCGTGTGGTAGAGGACTGTAAACCGAAAGAGTTCCATACGAATGCATGTGCCAAATGCAAAGCAGATCTGGCACCGGTAGTGAATGAGTCTCAGGTCATTCATAATATTATATTTTCAATTGTTTCACAAAATGT
This sequence comes from Amaurobius ferox, assembly GCA_951213105.1. Classification (NCBI taxonomy): domain Eukaryota; kingdom Metazoa; phylum Arthropoda; class Arachnida; order Araneae; family Amaurobiidae; genus Amaurobius; species Amaurobius ferox. Next base: position 260,609 of record OX578152.1, read on the forward strand.
TTTGCAAAACTGTATGCTATGTTAAAATGGATCCAATATTTCTGAACTTCTGTGTAATTTGCTTTATGTGTCAGTCAGCTGAATGTTCTGTACTGCAAGTTCTGTGCCAGTGCAGCTTTCTGAATGTGAGTGCCATGTTAATCAGGTTGAAGTAGTGTTTTAAAATTCTAAATACTTAAATAATAATTTTTTTTGCTTTACTTTAATGATAAGCAGTAATGTTTTAGAGTAATTTTAAGATAATTAAGTACTTGATGGATTAGAGTTTTGGTAAGGATTTTTAAGGATAACTGATAATTTTTATCTCTGTTTTATTTTATGAATGTGTGAATGATTTTTTTTAATTTAAAGGTCTAGTAAATTTTAGAAATTTTTTTTTGTCATTTGGTGTTTGTTGACTTATTGGTTGGGGGTACCGCCACCTCTAGGTTTGCAACTTTCTAATGGACTTGTTTCTTGCCTGGGTGCCTGATCAACATTCTTGGTTTGAAAATTTGTCTCATTTTCTAAATTAGTAATTTTTTTTAAATGTCTTTTAAAGTAATTTGTTGGCAAGGTTGGATAATAGTTAATAAATTGATTTCTGTGAAAAGTAAATTTATAGAATTTTAATTGTAAAATTTTTGAAGAAAGAAAACTTTTTGTTTAGTTAAACTTTTTGTGAGTTGAGTAAATTAAATTTTCATGTCTCTGTGGTACTCACCAGAAAATGTATTAGTGTTTAAGTTTTAAAAGGGGCAATTTCATCATTTGTGTCTTGTTAATTTGGTGTTGTCTTGTAAAGGTCTATGCTTGTATTGAGACTTATTTTTTTTGACTCACGACTCAAACTTTAGGCCACTCTTGGATTTTGGTTATTATGCTGGTCATGATCTTGTTTGTTTTTGTTTTTTTCTTTGGTGTACATGTACATCGCTCAAAATTTACACTAAATTCCTCTCAATGGAACATATGTCATTGGGAACTTAATGCAGGTATTTTCCTAGTATTGTGTGGAAAAATTCCCCGCTTTGCAGGAAATTTTTCTCCCGGGCCCCGAAGGAGTGTGATAAGGCTTTCACACCTCTGTGTTAAAATTGTATATTAAAGTATTGTTTTATTTCTGTGTGATTGAAAGTGTCAATTTCGAAATATAGATGTCTTTTCTACATGTTTTCAATTACATTGACTTTTAAGGGACGTGAACTCTAAAATCGCAAAAGTGTTTATGTTCCAGAAAAATAGTAATAGTTTTGTATTTTCGCTTCTCAGTCGCTAGTTGGGAACTTGCAGGTTTTGCGCACGCGCGCGTTTGAAAAAGGATTTTGGAAGCAGAGTGGAAGGAGTCGTGGAGAAATGTAGACGTGTGTGTTTGATTCGCGTATGATCGCGAATTTTAAGAAAAGGTGGATTAATTTTGAAAGTGGAAGGATGTGATTAAAATATGTAACATAGTTCGACAAGTTGTGCGTAGAGTCGTTTGGCTCGGTTCAGAGATGAGTCACTCGTGTTTTTAAATGAATTAGCCTGGTAGTAATGGAATAATGAGTCTTGTGAAAAGAGAAAATGGTTCTTTCACTGGTCGGCTTGAATCGCTAATAGGGCTAGAGGGAAAGCTCATTTTACAGCGATTTGTATTTGCCTGACTCCGCCTTGTGTCCTAAGGTACGAATCAACCAATCTCCGTAACCAACCAAGATGTCGAATTCCGCCAGCATGATGTTGTGTAGTCAAGTTTCCCGACCATTATGGATTTTGTTCTGCGCAAGAATCTCGATGAGTTTATGCCGAGAGTCCATCCTGATATCCTTTCCCATGGTACAGAATTGTAAATGTTATATTTAAAAGAGACGAGGTAAAGTTTTATATATATTTAGTCTTCCACCTAACGAATAGAGTGTTAATTGTAAAATCCTCGTGAGTATCGAGTCATTGATGATGTTATATGAAAATGTCGTATATGTTCAAGGTATACAAATGTGATATATAAATGTCAAGTATAATATGAGGAATATTGTGTTTATTTTATGTATCAGAAAATATGTGTATTCTCTTGGTTCCTCTTCCTCCAGGGGTGTTCTTAATGGTCACCCTACCGAGTGTAACTCTGAGTTATTGCGAGAAATGCTTGTACTCCACTGTTTTCGATCAACTGCCTTGTTATTTCATGTTTAATAAATGTGTTTGATTTCAAAACTTTGTCTTCTCTGTCGAGTATACCAAAACGTTCGCGACATTTTCATCAGTGACGAAGTAAAATAAAGTGCGAACAAGTACCTAAATATAGGCCATACCCGCCAGACAAAATTTACATACATCAACTACATACAAAATTCCATACATAAATTTATATATTTTTAAATGTTTTAAAAATAATGAAATACAGAAATAATCATCAAAATGCATATTACAATAAGAAAAAATCTGTTGTGGCAGCACATGACTTTCCTTATATATTGCAATGAATTTACTACTTTTACAGTAAAGAAAATAGGTATTCTTACAGTAGATACTTATATTCTTTCCAAGATATTGAATTTTCTTCAATTAGTCTTCATTTTCATTGATTTAGTCATTTTCCATGTCGTCATCATCAATGAGTCGTCATTGATTTAGCGTCATTTTTATCCTTTTGGCGAGATTTTTGTTAATTTGGCAACGTTTAAAAAAGTCGCCAAGTTGGCGACATCATCAAGCGTTATGGACGGAGAAATAAGTTATTCTTATAGCAGATAAATGATTATTGGCGTTCAAATACAAAAGTATTACTCAAAGTATATTTTCTCATGAATGGAGCGAGCTAGATCCACGAGAATGATGTCACCAAATTTATCGCATGATATTACATATGAAAAGTGAACAACAGTTAATATTTTTTTTTAATTTATGGGATATTTTTATAAATTTATTTGAGAAAAGTGCAATATCTCGAGAGCGGTTCGTGCTAGCTTTCTAAAGTATATGTTAATCGTTTCCTAATAAAAAATTACATAAAAAATGTCTATTCGCGTAACTTTATTAAAGGTTTTAATTTTTTGATGATTTTTTCTAAATTTCACTCGAAATTTTAGGGGGGGGGGGGTTCTGAACATTCGATTGAGTTTAAAAAACAATAGGCTTCCAGTATTCACGGATTGTATGTTTTGTACCAAATTTCGTTTGAATCGGTACATTCGTTCGTCAGTTATCGTCTCCACAGACTCACTGACACACACACACACAAACACCACCTCATAAACGTCTGATTCGTGTTCAGGCATGCTTGAAACGTGCTCTCCAGTCAAAAACTCGAATTCGAATTTTCGACCCCATTACAATACTTTCCTTACACATTATATGTATATAAGGAAAGTAATAGAGTTTAATAACCAACATGAATGGCGACAAAAAATGAAAAGCAACTACTATTGAATTTTTGGAAAATCGTGTAAAGGCTTGATCCGCAGAGAGTCAAGAACGAGCCGCCAAGCATAACTAAGGGTCAAAACTAAGGCTTAGTCTTCAACTAAGTGTCAGTTGAAGGTAACCATCTCATGCGCCCTATGTAATGGTCTTAATTATTACTTTCCTTATATACATAGTATAATATATAAGAAAAGTATTGTGACGGGGTCGAAAATTCGAATTCGAGTTTTCGAAGGGAGAGCACGTTACAAGCATCCCTGATCACGAATCAAACATTTTTGAGGTAATATCTGTGTCTGTGTGTGTGTGAAAGTATGTGTATGTGTGTGTCAGTGTGTCTGTGGAGACGATATCTCACGGAAGAATGGAGCGATTTGAATGAAATTTGGTACACAAATTACATTCTGTGAATACTGAAAGACTATTGTTTTTAAACACAATCGAATGTTCAGAACTCCTTTAAATTTTCGAGTGAAATTTTGAAAAAATCATCATAAAATCAGAACATTTAATAAAGTTACGCAAATAGATATTTCCTATGTAATTTTTCTTTAAAAAACGATTGACATAAATTTTTGAACGCTAGCATGAATCATTCTCGAGATATTGCACATTTTCCAAATAAATGTATCATAAAATCCCATAAATTAAAAAAAATATTAACTGTTGAGAAACATGTTCACTTTTCATATGTAATATCATGCGATAAATTTGGTGACATCATTCTCTTGGATCTAGCTCGTTCCATTCATGAGAATAGATACTTTGAGTAATACTTTTGTATTTGAATAGTCATTTATTATTTGAATAGTTATTTATTACCAATAGTCATTTATTTGCTATAAGAATAACTTATTTTTCCGTCCATAACACTTGGCGAGATTTAGGCGACGAATTTGGTGGAGTGTCGCCAACTTGGCAACATTTTTAAATGTTGCCAAATTAACAAACATCTCGCCAAATGGATAAAAATGACGCTAAATCAATGAAAATGACAACTAATTGACGAAAAGTCTTGGAAATATCTTGGAAAGAATATAAGTAATATATAAAATATAAGAATAACCTATTTTTCTTTACTGTAAAAGTAGTAAATTCATTGAATTATATTAAAAAAGTTAGATTAATTTTTAGAGAAAGTTTTAGCTAATTTTCTTAAACCTTTTTTTCATAAACATGTTTATTCTATTAGCTCTACTGATAATTTCATTAAACATCTCTTTAATACTAATTTTGTTTCAAATTGCACTTTTCATAGTTTTGACATTGTAGCTCTTTTTCCTAGAGTTCCAATTACTACTGCCATTAACGTATTGCCAAAAAAATTATAATTCAAAATTGTAATATTCGTACTATCGACGCTATAAATTCTGCCTTGAACATTGTCGCAAACACAAATTGTTTTAGATTTCATGATAATATTTATTTACAATCTTCTGGTGCGCCTATGGGTAGCCCTTTCTCTGACATTTTAACTGAAGCTGTTTCGCAGGAACTCGAGAACGAGATTTTGCCTTTTTTTCGCTCAAGTCTAATCTTTGGTGTCGTTACGTGTATGATGTGTTTATTTGGAACCACAGTATTAATGACCTCCTTGATCTTTTGGATAATGTTAATAATTTTTATTCCTCCATTAATTTTATCATTGAACATGAGTCTATTTTTTTCTTTTATTTATCGCTTTCGGATATGATTGTTTCCCGAAATTCTCTTGGTTTCCATACTACTATTTTCCGTAAACCTACTTTTATTAATTCTTGTATCCCCGCTAATTCCTATTACCCTATTTCTTCTACAAAAGCTTCTTGTAATGCTTATTTAATCGTACCTTTGGTGTTTGTTCATCTATTCCGGCCCTAGTTACTGTTATTGATTTTATCTTTAACCTTGGTTATGAAGCTGGTTATTCTTTCGAGTTTATTTATAAAATCTTTTCCCATATTCGTAATAATTTTATGAATCCAAATACTAAACTTGTTCCAGTATCTGATATTATGCCGTATAAATCTAATCTTCCTTATCGCCCAACGATTTTCAATCCGCTAATTCATTTTTGCCATGAATTTAATTTCAAGCCTGCTCATTCTACTGTTTCTACGTTATTTAATCGTATCCGTTCAGATAAATATAAAGTTAATAACAATTTCGAAAGTCAGGCTGGGGTGTATGTTGTCCCCCTTTTATCTCCCGATAATAACTTCAAATTCTATATTGGCAATACTAAATGTACTGTTGGTATTCGTTTAAGTGAACATGCTCGCGATGTTAAAAATAGTAAACTATCCACGGCTCTTGCCCAGTATGTTATTAACGATCATTTTCAGCCTATGTTTGATAATACTTTTCTTTTAATTAACTGCAATAACCCCCGTAATATTTTACTTTATGAATTCCTTTTTATTTATATTTACCGTAATTCTATTTGTAATTTTGACCCCGTTCTGACCCTTAGTTATGCTTGGCGATTCGTTCTTGACTCTCTGCGGGTCCAGCCTTTACATGATTTCCTAAAAATTCAATAATAGTTGCTATTCATTTTTTGTCGACATTCATGTTGGTTATTAAACTCTGTTTCTTATTGTAATATGCATTTTTATGATTATTTATTTTACCTCGTTGTTTCCTAAACAATTAAAAATATATAAATTGATGTATGTATTTTTATATGTAGTTGATGTATGTAAATTTTGCCTGGCATGTATGGCCTATATTTAGGCATTTGTTTGCACTTTATTTTACTTCGCCACTGATGAAGGGCATGATAATGCTCGAAAGCGCTTTGGCTATGGGATTTTATACGTCATAATAAGCATATTTTAATAAATAACTCTTTAATCACTTATTTTGTTGTTTTTTAATTTAAAGCTAATCAATTTTATTTTCATGTAGATACCGTAAAAATAAACAGTTTTGCATAGTTTTACATCCGAGGACAAGAAAGTATCTATTTATGTAACATACTTCAACGTAAGAGTCGTTTTGTAGCACTTTTGTGCCCGGAAATGTACAACTCTTTTCGTCGAATAAAATAAGTTTATTCGAAAGACTTCTTGAACCCAGGCTCACAGACAGACTTCATTTAAAAATGATTGATTCCTATTCAGTGATGCTTAAAAAATGTAGGTCAGTCCAAATCCGGGAATCTCAATTTTCACATCATAACATAATTTCCCTTTGCACGCACTGTAAGGACGTAAAAATTTTTAAAGGTAAATCTCTACTGCAATGCAGCTTTCTGTGAGTACAAACAATTTTATCTCCTACCAATTTCGTCATCGCATTCGTAATAGGAGGTTCATTAGAGCTTTCATAGCACACAGAAAGGCAGTTACATGTCCAGATGAAAAAAGGCCTGGTTATAACTTGCGAATACGTGACATGTGGAAAACAAGTCATGCGCCAATTTGCTACGGATGGGATTTTCTCAGAAATGGCAGAAAGAAGTTACAGAAAACCTCAGTGTTGGTTTGTTTTCTCACCTCAGCTGATTGGTAGACAGGGTGGAAAGCAAAAAGAGTGGAAATATATAAAATATTGTTACGACGTATTCTCTGGAACCGTGGGTGTGCTCTCGGGATACAAGAATGAGTCCAAATTTCTGGTAAACTATCATTTTATTTTAAAAGCACTAATAATGTGTAAACAGAAACATTATACAACGAATACCTCAATAACTATCTTGACGATCACTAAACAACTGTCAGATACAATAAAATATCAATGAAATGCTCATCCAATTCACAAAATAATAGATATTATTGTCAAAACGCTGACGTATCTCTCCAATTTAGCTCATATCATGTCAACTGCAACAGAACGATGGCTTTTTTTATCTACTCTCCGTAGAAATTTCCAGAAAGGCATCTCCAAGAGTGTTCGATATTTTGATAAAGTTCTAGTATCTTCGAGGCGATAAATCGCCAAATATAGCAACCTTTCCCCGAAAATCAAAATATAACAATCCTGCATGCACGTAATAGGAATGGCTGCCTGTAAAAGTGGCTCTCCCTTCTAAGAACTCAAAGAAAGTGAAGCTATTTTACATGTTCGTAACAATCTCGAAGGGACGGGATTCTATATCCTTAGTACATCTGTACAGGGTCCATATAGATGTCCATAAGCACCCCAATGTCAAGGAAAACCTGAGCAACATATTTAAGCACAAATAAAATAATAATGCAGCATACAGCTGTTTCGAGGATCCGCTGAATCTCTTTCGTCAGTGCAAAAAAACCAACACACCTTGAGTCAAAAGGACGAAATGAGCACAAATAGAAAGTCGAGTGTCGTACAGGACAGAGCACCAGGCGCGAAGCGCCTTTAATCTCCAGTTTCAATATGTGGTTCTTATCGTCAAACTGTGACATTAATTCAGTGACCCTAATTGGAGGTTCGAGGTTTTTATTTACTACTTTTTATTATTTGTCCTAGCTCCTAATGTGGCAGTTTGTTGCACATTTCGAGTTTAAGCAGTTTGGGGGGTTGATGCAGATCTAAGGGTTAACTAGCATTTTGGCAGCTTAGAGTTTTTAACATTAATCGCGAGTTTTATTTGATATCAGATGTTTGAGGTTGGATATTTAATTCCGATTATCGATGTTTAGAACAGCGCGGCGTCTCTTACGCGATTAGCACAAATATAAAATATAGGGGGCGAATGTATATCCAAATCCTGTATTAGGAGTCCACCTGAGAGAGCCAATCAGAAAGAAGAACGAAGTCCATCTGAAACGCAAAATAACACGCAAGTTTGGCTTGCATCAGAATATAACAGAAACTTTCCAACAAGGTGAGTAAGTCCGAACACAAATAGAAGTAACTCAACAAACTAAAAAATGTCAAAACGACACATCACAACCCCGAAGTCTGCGAAATGGAAAAAATGTAAAGAAAAAAGAAGAATTTACATGGCATTCCACCATACCGAGGATAGAAGTAGAGTAGTGGACAAATCATTAACTAACATACTAGATTGTTTTTGGATATGGAAGGCTCAAACAAGTCAAAATCATAGATAGACATGCATTTTTGTATGATCCTTGCTGAAGATTACTCAAATCGGTGGTCAAAATTATAGGAAGGTTGAGCAAGTGAAGATTTATTAAATTTTTATTTTTTGACATAGTTATCATGTTATTTAATACGAAATTTTAAAGCACATTCAGTTTGACCAATATAAGAAATACCTTCCTGGTAAGAAATACTTTAAATGCCCAAACTATTAAAGATGTCTACAGGATGTTTAATATTAAGAAATCTGAGTTTATTAGAAAGTGTAAACACAATATTAAAAACCTGATGTGGCCAGCACATGACTTTCCTTATATAATGCAATGAATTTACTACTTTTACAGTAAAAAAAGTAGATTATTTTTATAGTAGATATTAATATTCTTTCCAAGACATTGAATTTTCGTCAATGAGTCGTAATTTTCATTGATTTAGCGTCACTTTTATCAGTTTTGTCGAGTTTTTCGTTAATTTAGCAACATTTAAAAAAGTTGCCAAGTTGGCGACATTCCGCCAAATTTGTCGCCAGAATCTCTCGCCAAGCGTTATGGATGGAAACATTAGTTATTCTTACAGCAGATAAATAACTATTGGCGTTTAAATACAAATGTATTACTCAAAGTATCTTTTTTGATGAATGGAACGAGCTAGATCCACGAGAATGATGTCACCCAATTTATCGGATGGTATTACATATGAAAGGTGAACATGTTTCTCAATAGGAATTATTTTTTTCAGTTTATATGATTTTTTGATAATTTTTTTTTAAATGTGCAATATCTCGAGAATGGTTCATGTTATCGTTCTAAAATTTATGCCAATCGTTTTCTAATGCAAAATTACATAAGAAATGTCGATTTGTGTAACTTTATTAGAGGTTTTGATTTTTTGACGATTTTTTCAAAATTTCACTCGAAAATTTAGGAGGATTCTGAACATTCGATTAAGTTTAAAAACAATTGGCTTCCAGTGTTTTTGGATTGTAATATTTGTACCAAATTTTGCTCGAATCGGTCCATTCGTTCGGCAGTTATCGTCTCCACAGACTCACTGACACACACACACACACACACTCACTCACACACGCACGCACATACTTTCAAATACACACAGACTTCACTTCAAAAATGTTCGATTCGTGATCAGGGATGCTTGAAACGTGCTCTCCTGTCGAAAACTCGAATTCGAATTTTCGACCCCGTTACAGTACGTTCCTTATACATTATTACTTTCCTTATATACATAATGCATGAAGAAAGTATTGTGACGGGGTCGAAAATTCGAATTCGAGTTTTCGACGGGAGAGCACGTTTCAAGCATCCCTGATCACGAAGCGAACATTTTTGAAGTGATGTCTGTGTGTGTGTGTGTCAGTGAGACTTTGGAGACGATTACTGACGAACAAATGGATCGATTCGAACGAAATTTGGTAGAAAAATTACAATCCGTAAACACTGGAAGCCTATTGTTTTTATACGCAATCGAATGTTCAGAACACCCCCTAAATTTTCGAGTACAATTTTGAAAAAATCGTCAAAAATCAAAACCGCTAATAAAGTTACGAAAATAGACATTTCTTATGTAATTTTTCATTAGAAAACGATTAGCATAAATTTTAGAACGCTAACATGAACCGTTCTCGAGATATTGCACATTTTTCAAACAAATTATCAAAAAGTCATATAAAATAAAAAAAATATTCCCTTTTGAAAAACATATTCACTTTTCATATGTAATACCATGCGATAAATTTAGTGATATCATTCTCGTGGTTCTAGCTCGTTCCATTCATGAAAAAAGATACTTTGCGTAATACTTTTGTATTTAAATTCCAATAGTCATGTATCTGCTATAAGAATAAATTATTTCTCTCCATAATGCTTGGCGAGATTTTGGCGGAATGTCGCCAACTTGGCGACTATTTTAAATGTCACCAAATCAAAGAAAATCTCGCCAAATGGATAAAAATGATGCTAAATCAATGAAAATAACGACTATTTGACGAAATTTCAATATCTTGGAAGGAATATAAGTATCTACTATAAGAATAACGTATTTTTTTTACTGTAAAATAGCAAATTCATTGCATTATATAGGGAAAGTCATGTGTTACCCACATCAGATTTTTGTATATAAGGAAAGTATAAAGTTTGCTTCCACCAAATGAAAAAATCTGATGTGGGCAACACATGACTTTCCTTATATAATGCAATGCATTTACTACTTTTACAGTTAAAAGAAATGTTATTCTTATAGAAGATACTTATATTCTTTCTAAGATATTGAATTTTCTTCAATTAGTCGTCATTTTCACTGATTTAGCGTCATTTTTATACATTTGGCGAGATTTTTGTCAATTTGACAACAATTAAAAATGTCGCCAAGTTGGCGACATTCTGCCAAAATCTCGCCAAGCGGTATGGACGGAGAAATAAATTTTTCTTACAGCAGATAAATGACTATTGGCGTTCAAATACAAAACTATAACTCAGAGTATCTTTTTTCATGAATGGAACGAGCTAGATCCACGAGAATGATTTCACCCAATTTATTACATTGTATTACATATGAAAAGTGAACATGTTTCTCAATAGGAAATATTTTTTCTTTATTTTATATGACTTTTTGATAATTTTTTGAAAAATGTGCAATATCTCGAGAACGGTTCATGTTAGCGTTCTAAAATTTATGCCAATCGTTTTCTAATGATAAATTACATAAGAAATGTCTATTTTTGTAACTTTTTTAGCGGTTTTGATTTTTTGACGATTTTTTCAAAATTTTACTCGAAAATTTAGGGGGGTTCTGAACATTCGATCGTGTATAAAAACAATAAGCTTCCAGTGTTTACGGGTTGTGATTTTTGTACCAAATTTCGTTCGAATCGGTCCATTCGTTCGTCAGTTATCGTCTCTACAGTCTCACTGACACACACATACACACGCACACACACACACAGACATCACTTCAAAAATGTTCGATTCGTGATCAGGGATGCTTGAAACGTGCTCTCCCGTCGAAAACTCGAATTCGAATTTTCGACCCCTTCACAACACTTTCCTTGTACATTATGTATATAAGGAAAGTAAAAATGAATTTTTTTTTAAGATTTTAGCAATCTGCTGACTAAATGTTGAAAAAAATTGGTAAAGTGATAGTGTCGTTGAAATCCTTTAATCGACAATAAAGGTGCTACATAAGGCATTTATTCGACCATTATAGTTATTTATGCGAATGGCTATCATGTTCTGAGATAATACATTAAATAACACTCAAGTGGACAGATAATCTAGTGTAGAGCCTGTTTAAAATGTTCTTTGTCAGAGTCAATACACATTTGAATTCCAGAAAGAATAGAACAACATGTTTTGGAAAAGCATTGTGGGTGTCACTGTATTAAAAGCCCTGGTAATACATTTTAACAGTTATTTATTGTTTTTCTTAAACGTGTTTGATTTACTTTTTTGGTGTGGATTCTTATTCATTAGAGTATTCTTTACAATTTTTTAATTAGACCTTTCTTTCGTCCAACTTGCTTTGTTATCAAGTTCGAATCCTAAATTTTCAAATTATCCGCTAGAGGCGCTGCAATCCCTTTTACTCGATCGGGAATGGCCATTTTACTGTACATAGGCCTAAAATCTATACTCATGGATTTTTATATTAAATTATTGGGATGCTTAAGGCCTTTCCTAGGAACCCTGTATATATAAGACAGATTTTCCTTCTTCCAGATTTCAATGAGTCCCCTAATGTCTTCCCACTTTTAGAAGGAATTGAAACCTGGAATTCGGACTCTCTTTTTAAAGCATGATAGAAATTTTAGACGTTTTGTAGATGGGTAGACCTTTTCAGAAAATCTACGAGTTATACAGTAATTTTAACATTTCGGCATTAATGCGGTTGTTGCATTGGAATAGCGTAGTAAATACGATGTACACATGTTTTGTTAAGAAAGAAATATAAAACTTGGTCACAGGGGAATCTATAATAATAAAGGAAGATGTTGGTCTGTTTGTTGTTCGAGAAAATCTAAGCGATCCACAGCTACGAAATTTGATGAAGTTCAATGCCGAACACACCGCAAAGCGATTCTTTTAAATTCATATTTTAATTATTAAATGTTGAAGCAAATTCGAGCGATTTGTTTTCTAAATCAATCCCTTAGCGATCCAAAAAATGATTGCAGCGTTTACATTTTGACACCACCGGAAAAATTGATGAATGAGTTTTTCAGCAAGCTTTAAACCGAACCCATGAAATAATTCCTTCATATTAAAAAAAAAAAAGAATTCATCGAAATATGAAATAAAACTGCATATATCATATGTATATCGTATCCGAAAATTGAAGGGTATCACAATTCACAAGTATAAATATTGGTATAAATATTGGTATAAATATTGTGTGATATCTTCTCATTCTATTAAAAAAAAATCTGATGTGGTCAGCACATGGCTTTCCCTATATAATGCAATGAATTGACTTCTTTCACAGTGAAAATAGGATGTATAAATTCCACGGCACAATACGTATTATTTATGCTGAATTTGACATTTGGCATTTTTTCGCATGACAATACATAAAATTATTTCGTAGTACTCAACGTATATGTTGCGCAACTCTAAATTGAAACTTATCAATATTAATGGCATTCGCAATAAGCATTATAGTCCATGTATTAAACATTTGAATAATCAATTCATAAATATATCGCCATTCCTGCAATTTTGATCCTACTTTTATCAACATGGAGAGAAATATCGTCTAGTTATCACTAAATTAGTAACCAAGTTCGCCAAATTGATCGCCAAGCGATACATACAAACGAAGAAAAGAGCTTTTCTTATAGATAAATAACTACTAACAAATTATTAGGCCTCAAAATACCAAACTGTATTCAAAGAATCTAGATCAACGATGATGTTAACACATTTGTTGCACATTATATTACATATGTAAATTAGACATATTTAAAAATAGTTAATCCTTTTTTACCTTCCTATATACATAGTACAATGGAGAAAGTATTGTAAGGGAATCGAAAATTCGAATTCGAGTTTTCAACGGAGGAGCATGTTTCAAGCATCCCTGTACTCAAATTGATCGTTTTAAAGAAAATGTGTGTGTGTGTGTGTGTGTGTGTGTGACGAACGAATAGAGGTTTTCGAACGAAATTTAGTACAAAAGTTACAATCACTGAATACTAGACTCCAGTTCATTTTAAACACAATTGAATGATTGGAAGACCCTAAATTTTTGAATGAAATTTAAAAAAAATTAGTTATTGTGAAATATGTTATATTTTCATCTGTAATATTATGTAACATCATTCACGTGGATCTGGTTCATTCCATTTACGAGAGAAGATTTTTTGAGTAATAGTTTTATATTTTGATGCCTAACAGTCATTTATATATAGGAAATGCCCTTTTCTCCTCTAATTTGTACTATACATTTGGCGATACATACATCTTTGTAAATACGTCTTTGACGATACATTTGGCGAACTTTGCAACTAATTTAGCAAAATTCCGCCAACCTGAAGATATTTCTCCCCCAGATTAACCAAAGTATCTTTGAAATTGCAAAAATTAACTAAAATGATGCCAAATTGAAAAATTAATTATTAAAAAGTTTAATATATGGATTATATTGTTTATTACTGATCCTACCAATATTAATAATTGCCAATTTAGATCAGCTTGAAATATAAGTTAATTAGATATTTTGATATAGTTTTATATGCTGTCATTTGTAATAGTGCCAAATGTACATTTTAACATTAAACACATTGTGCTGTAGATCTTATACATCATTTTTTTACTGTGAAAGAAATAAATCCATTACAGTATATAAGAACAGTTATGTGCTGCCCAGATTAGATTCTTTTAAATTTATGTGATTTGTTTGATAAACGTATTTGAAAATTCTGCAATATTTCAAGAATGGTTCATGCTAGAGTTCTAAAGTTTGTCATTCGTCTTCTAATGAAAAGTTACTTAAGAAATGATTATCTGCGTAACATTATTGAATGTTATGATTTTTAAGTTATTTTTTCAAAAATTAATTAAAAAGTTTGAGGGTCTTCTGAACACTTTTGATTGCGCTTAAAATTAATAGAATTCCAGTATTCACTGATTGTAACATTTGTGCCCAATTTCTATCAAAACGCTCCATTCGTCTGTGAGATATCGAATTTACAGACTCAAGGACACACACACACACACATACACAAGCATCACCTCACAAACTTTTGATTTGAGTACAGGGATACTTCAAAAGTACTCTTCCGCCAAAAACACGAATTCGAATTTTCGACCCTATGACCCTTTCGCTATACATTATATTATGCAAATAGGAAAAGTAATATTTTCATAGCAAACTTTTTCTGCATTGCTCAGTACTAATAGAATAACCATAATTAATGGCAGTGCGGGGAGGATACAGTTGATTTTCAAGTATTTGCTGTGAGTACTTGTATAATTTTAATTAGAAGACAAATCGGTCTTTAGCGATCGAAAATATTACCGCAAAGTTTACTAGTAATTATTTAAAATTAATAAAAATATCAAAATTTTCAAACGATTACACTTGAGACATACATCAAACTCGATGTTCAAGAAAACTATAACTAACAAAACATTCGAAATTCAAGGTTTAAAATTTTAAAATATTGATTATTTGAAAACACACACACTTTCCGATGAAGGCCAACGGCCGTACCGTGCTGATAACACCGGTTCTCGTTAGATCACCGAAGTAAGGCAGCATCGGGCGCGGTTAGTACTTGGGTGGGTGACCACCTGGGAACACCGCGTGTTGTTGGTTCTTTTCGGGCGCGGCAGCCCGGTGGTTTGCGCGCGATTCTCGCCGCTGCCAGAACTGCCGCCGTGTTCATGCGGAGTACGATCACGTTAAACATGTGGGTCCGTAAGTCCTTCCGAGAGGTTGGTGGTAGGGGAAGGAGGGTACGGTCCCTGTGGATGCCTCCCCCACTGGGTTCCGGTCTAAATTGGGTGGCACTTCCCGGCCGTCCAAATAGTTACCTTACACCTTTCTGGTAGGTCGGACGGTCTGGGTGTCAACACTTTCCGATGAAATAGACAAAATATTGTGCTCTGATCAATCAACTCAGGAAAGGAAATATACTTATTATTGTTCGTTGTTTGCTAATTGTTACACTGCTGATATCCAATGGGTATTATAGGGATGAATTTGGTAAATTTCGTAAATATCGATCATTTTAATACGAATACTTTAATGAAAAAATCTCAGGAGGACTATTGATTTTAGAAGAGTATGATAATTACATTTTTGAACGCTTTTTCGAATATAACAGAATCATTGTAAAAATTAATAATTATGCGAAAACTCTATAAAAATTTTTAACTTTATTTATATTTTTTTTATTTCGAATCGTCTGCCAAAATTTATAGAACGATAATGCACGCTATAGAGATATTGCACATATTTTAGCTAAAATAGAAAAAGAGCATACAGTAATTAAATACGTTCATTATGCATAAATGGTTGAATGAGTACTTAAGTACTTAAGTTGAGGTTGAATGAGCACATTATTTAGCAAATATCATAAGTCGTTTTTTGGAGATACTAGAATTTTACGTTTTACAGAGCTATATCACACGGAAAAACATCAATCGAATTATATAAAACTTGGTATGCATATCTTAATCGTTAACAGCACAAATCATATCGACATTCATAACTATGCAGATAATTCTTTTCTTGCAAATTTGTAGAAACAGTCATGTTTTGGATGCATCATTGGTGGCAAACATCTTGCCACACTTGTGTTTCGCGTGAATTTTTTCTTTGAAAGATCTATTTCTCAGGATCTGCTGTAAATAAAGTTCCGTTCATGACTGGCATTCAGTATCAAATTTTGGAGAAGAATGGGGGGGGGGGAGAGATTTTAAGATAAGAGACTAAGATTTCCCATTTTCGGTTATTCCTCCAATCTCGATTCAAAATTTTCAATTCTATTTAAAGCATCTATTTATCAAGATTGGCTATAGATAGAACTTAGATAATAATTGATATGGATTTAGAATCAAATTCTGGAGAGGGTTAAGAAATTCATTTAGGATTTCCATTTCTGGTACAAAAATTTTCTTGATATGAATTCCAGAGGAGGTAAGAGGGAGGTTCACTAAATGTTTCCATTTTCGATGTTTTCACTTCCGGTTCAAACAGATTTCTTGAAGCATATATTTCTCATAATTTGCTATGGATAAAACTTAAATTATGATTGAAATGGATTCAGCATGGAATTTCATCGGCTGTGGAGTAATTCATTAAGGATTTTTATTTCCGGTTCAAAAGATGTCTTTTCCGGTTTTCTACAAATTTGTACATCTGTATGAAATAAGTAGACAAACGAGATTTAAAATTAATTGTTCCACTAAAATTGAAGTGTGCACACCATTTGTTATCATATGAAGGCTCCTTTAAAAATTTCTTGTTTCTTTTGTAAATATCGGTGATATCGCAATATTTCTAATTTCCATCTAAATATGTAGAGCTGCAATCTTTTACTACTGAAATTAAAATAGTTTTTCTTTCAGTAATATGCAAATTTAACACCAATCGACGTTTTAAATCGAAATGAAGAACCAGTATCTTATTTATTCGGATTGCGCAAGAAGTTCCTTATTTTTTTCCTCACACTAGAATAAATCTGCAATTTCCTGCGTCACTTCAGAATATTCTTCGCCAATTAAAAGCTATGAAAACAGATCCTAGCGTCACTTTTCATTTTGATGAGAATATACGATTGAGTTGTAAATAAAAGTAATAGTCATTATAGAATAAATTGCAAAATATCTAAGGAAGCAATATTAAAAGCAATATCCTGTTCATTCGGGATAGGAAAAGCGGGCCTTTTTCACCATCATAAGTATGGATAAGTGTTCTATTTCGAATGACGAAATGTTTCTTTTCGAACGTTGTCATGTTTCTCTCCTTACGATAAAATGAGTCAATATGGCAGTTGTACAAAAAAGATAGTTCAGAAAAGTTTGAAATTCAAATCTATGATATGAACGACACGTGACTTTCTAAAACAGTCTTAATTTTGATGTTCACTGGAATGACATTTTTTATAATCCCGGGATCTTGGGATCGGAAATTTCATTTTACTTCATTTAAAGGAAGTAATTTTGTTTATCTCTATTAAACGTGCTACTATGTATGTGAACGATAATAGCACGTTAAGATTTTCTTATGAAAAGCTTTCAGTACAACTTTCGCATATAACAAACTTTTTTGTGCTTTTTCAGGTTTGCAATGTGCACTGACCATGCTCATATAAACATTGAACAATTGTGCTGTGTCTGAAGTAATATACATTGACTTAGACAAGATAAATATGAAACAAAGTCATAAAAACTTTTCAACTATGTTGTAAAGTGTTAAAAAAGATCCTAGAAACTTTATAACAAACGAGCATGTGTACTTTGATATATAAACTGGAAATATAGCTGACTTAAAATATTGAACAAATTTCATATAAAATTCATAAATAAAAGCCTCACACGTCAATAAAGTTTTATAATAAAATAAGTGGGTATGCTGCACCTGTACATTACTGTTACCGTGACTTCCCTCGGTAACAGTAATTACTTTACTTTTAAAAATTTATTATTAAAAATTACAAATTAAAAATATTAGTATTTACTTTCAAAAATTTTAGACGAAAATTCTAAAATTTTTAAAAGTAAAGTTTAAAGTAAGTTTACTCTAAAGTTGCTTTATCTAAGTTTTAAGTTCGCTATTTGGATTTGACACATTCGCGTTACCTCATGTCTATTACAAACAACTCGAATCAAATTAATTTTGAATGTTTAATTTCGTAAGAATGGAATAGTGATTCATAATTGCGGTCATACAAATGAAAATCGAAATATTTGAACTAAAATATATTAAAACTAAATAAATAAATAAAATACTTAATTGCATTCTATGTAAATGAGTAACACGATGCCACGCCTATTTTATCTATTTATTTTCATATACTATAAAATATAATATAGAGAAAGCATTGTTTTCATGAAAATTTTCGATTTCGTGATTTTGAGGCCAATATATATTTTAGGACTTCCTAAACAAGCTTTTACTATTTTTAGAGTGATGTCCGTCCATTTGTCCGTGATCTATTTCTTGTGCACCCGATAGTTGCCACAAATATTTAAATATTAATGGATTTTCAAGAAACTTTATATCCGGTTTTGTTATCAAAACATCTAGAACAAGATATAATTTTTTGAAATTCGAGCTAAAGTTTCGAAAGTTCATAATTTCTTAACATGGGAGAATAGAATGAAATTTGACAGAATTATGCATAAAAGGGGGTTATTTATGATTCAATAATCATGAAACTTAACAGTTTCAATCAGTGTAGTGGAAATAACCCCGATACTCTATTTGTGCTCGTGACGTCATTAGTCCCCCTCGGGGGATTACGTTATCCCCCCCCCGAGACTGTAAATTGCCAAACTCCACCAAGCAAATAATTTTTCAAATGTAAGGTAATATGTTAAGATTGTGACCATCTAGACTAGCAATGCAGATTTTTCAAAATTTA
The DNA here is from genome assembly GCA_951213105.1 of Amaurobius ferox. Taxonomy (NCBI): domain Eukaryota; kingdom Metazoa; phylum Arthropoda; class Arachnida; order Araneae; family Amaurobiidae; genus Amaurobius; species Amaurobius ferox. The sequence goes on from OX578152.1 coordinate 279,609, forward strand.
TTTGCAAAATTACCAAGAAAAGAAGTCAAAGTTACTTAAAAGTGGTTTCTGATATCAGAAAGTCCAGTTGAGTCACACCAGTGGCGCACCCAGAATATTCCTAAGGGGGGGGCCATTGGTGCACAAAATTTTTATGAAGGAGGATGACTCCTCGATAAATTTTCCGAGAAAAAATGATCAGAGGCCATATCAATTAACAAGGCGGTTGTCTTTTTTTGTACATTTATTTTTATCAAATTACTAACAATTCTTTAGTGCAGTGCAAGAGAATTGAATGATTAGAAGAAGTAGTAGTAGATATTTATACAAAACAACACAAATTAAGAAATAGATGAAGATAAAATTATTTGTTCTGGTCTGCTTATACTGTATACTTGTTTTCAACCACTCTCTCATGATTACATATTGTTATATTATTCAATTATGATCTATACATATTCATAAAACGAAGTCCAGCCTCCTGTTTTTCTTTGTAGCCAGAGCATTAATTATCTGGTCTGGATCAATTTCCACTTCACGGTGAATGTTCACTGACGCAAGTCCATTCAGTCTGGTTTCACTCATACTGTTTCTCAAGTAAGTTTTCAACCTCTTCATTGTGGAGAATGACCTCTCAGCACTGCTTGTTGATACTGGGAGGGTGGCATACACTTTTAAAAGTTCAAACACAGTTGGAAAAGTCCTTTGGTCACAAAAGTTAAGCAGTTCGATTGGGCTTTTAGTTTTCTTGTTCAATGCAAAGACCTTCATGTACCACAGATGTAGTTCAGCTTTTAGAGTATTATCTGATCTGGGTCCTAAATCATCTGCAAATTTCCTTGATAAGGCAACAAATCTCTCGTTTTCTTCCAGTGTCGGCTGCCTTCCATTCGGAATGACAGATGCAAAACTTTGTAGAAATTCCTTATGTTTGAGAAATTTTTCATGGAGGTGAGTGATGAAATTATCAATCCATGGAATGAAAATAGAAAGTCTGTAGTATTCTTCAGGAGTCTGTACGTTGAAATTTGATCTATAAATTTGTCTGGTGGCACGGCGTGGTAGAGTAATGTTTTCTCCATGCTGTTCCAGCTTCTTAACAGCTTGTTCAAACAGATGGTGAAACTCGTTCTCTGCGTTCTCTCGAATTATAGATATAGCTTTCAAAACGTCTTCTACGTCACTCACAGCAGTTGCCAGATCAAGGTTAACTTCCTGCAGCTTTTCACTCAGACGAACACTGTAGCTGAGTAATCTGTCAGCTGAAACAAGTGCTATGACAAACTGTGATGTTAACATTGAACATAACAAGGTATGAGCCTCTGTTGATGTCTCCTTGTCATTCCAGGTAGTAATCTCCTCCAGAGCCTCGATTACTTGATCAAACAATGAAACCATAACTGTGACGGCATCATGTCTCTCCACCCAACGAGTAGGGCATAATTTCTTCAGTTTTTTGGCACTGATTTCTGTCTCTCCCTGATTAGCTGCATTAATTTTGCTGGTGAGAACAAGGTTTCGTTTTGGTGTGTTGAAAAAACTAGAGATTTTCCCTATTATTCCAAAGCTGTTTCGGATATCCGGAACTCTAGATGAATAAGTTATGGCTAAGTTCAAACAGTGTGATGCACAATGAACGTAGGGGGCTTTGGGGTGTTGCTCATATATAATTGCTTGGGCGCCATTGTACTCTCCACTCATTGCAGAAGCTCCATCGAACCCTTGTCCACGGAGGAAAGACGTATCAATGTTGCAGTCTGCAAGGCCTTTAAGAATAGCATCTGCAATTGCTCGACCTGTAGTTTCAGTCAGGGGCACAAACTTAAGGAAGTTCTCCACTATCTTAAATTCAATTTTATACTTATCATTTGTTTCAAACCGTTTCAAATAACGAACGCAAAGTGTCATTTGCTCTACCGTTGCAATATCTGTGGTTTCGTCACATAAAACCGCAAAACATTTGGCCTCATTCACCTCAGTTGCTATGTGCTTCACAGTGGAATCATTGCATGCTGAAATAATCTCATTTTGTATATTCCAACTTATGTAAGTTGCATTTTTTGCACAACCTTGTAGATGAGTTTTCAGTATTTCTTCTCCTGCATCAACTCGGAGTCGCAAAAGGGCTCTAAAATTTCCTTCGCCTTGGCATGGTTCTGACAATACGTCCAAATCCCCACAGTCTCTATGCCCTCTCATGGCCAGCCCTTGCCTTCCACAAAAAATCACTGTTTTGATAATAGGTTTAAGAATAGCCCTATTCTGCAAAACTTGTTTTTGCTTTCCTCTGTCCATTACTTGATCCACAGGAACCGTTTTTCCTTCCGTGACCCTTAAGAACTCATCGGCTTTGAGAACTGAATCCTTATGATAGAAAAAATTTTCATGTTGACTGAACTTCTCCAAGGCCTTCTTCCAATTATTAAATCCTTTTGAAACAAGTTGACCTGTAGCTTGTGTGGATCTTAAACCGACTTCATGGGGTGCAAACAGAACACAAAATTTGCAATAGGCACTGTCCTCTGCCTTTGAGTAAGCTAGCCAGTTATGCTTACTCAGCCAAGATGAGCAGAACTTCCGAGTGTGGTGAGGTTTTCCTTGACTTGATACAGCACTAGTGACAGTAGCAGGAAAACTGTAATTTGCATATGGTTCCCAAAGATTTTTTAGCGCTGTTATCCTATCTTCATCTGTGAGGTTAGATTTCTTGACATAATTAGAAATATCTGCAGCCAGAATTTCTATTTCAACTGTGTTTGGTATTGTGTTTTGTCCTACCTTTACCTCCTCACAAGCGTTTGAAGACAGCCCAGGGTCACGGCTGTTGCTTGCTTCGACTGCAGCCTCATCAATGTAACAAGAGCTCAGGGAAACGTCGTTGGGAACGTCACTATTTTCAATCTTACTTTTTTTTTTTTAAATAATTTCCCAGTGTCTGTTGGCCTAGCCCTTTTCGTTTTTCACTCATTGTCTTTTTTTTTTACCTTGCTCCTCAGTTATTCAAGAACAAAATTTGCTATATAGCCGAAATACGCACATAAACACACACACTGATCGTTAAAGATGCATTTCACTGTAAGATCAGTTGAAAGTTCAGGACCATTATTAAATTCAGCTATTCACCACGCAGGCCCTCGTTCCGAAACTACCAATTCACTGTTATCACCTTGTGTCGTAACGTCGCACTTTATTTCAACTCACAGCAACACTTAATTCGCGAAGCGTTGGCACGATCTATTTATTCACTTCCACAATGTTCTCACTGGGTAAACGAAATCCTCGAGTTTTCGAACGAACAGCCGCTTCCCCGCCGTTCACTCTTTATATAGGGCCACGGAGGCGCCTGTGACGTCACTCTACACAGCACTGGTATAGTACGACTCCAGCGAGAAGGCATTTGGGTCACGTGATTTTGGACGAGTCCATTAGTTAAATTCAATCACAGGTAGAACGTCTTAAGAAGAACGGGTTTCCAGAATTGGCGCCTTTAGTGCGAATTAATTTATAATTTGTACAGTACGATAAAGAGCTTTATATGTATAATTACATTCAGTGTAAGTGTTGGGATATGCTGGAATTGTTTTCTTCACAATGATTAAAATTATTTATTACAATAATGGTTGTAAATGTTTTTTTTTATACTTTCTCGAAGGCAGACCTAGTTCTCCCTTGTGCTGACAGCGCCCTTCGCGTTTTTCTTTGTCAGCCCAAGGGGGGGGCCAGGGCCCCCTCGGCCCCCCCCGTGGGTGCGCCACTGAGTCACACTCCAATTAATTGTTATTGTTAGTGTAAAGATTATCGAAAGGCATGTTGCTAGCTCGAAACGAACGCAATGTGGAGCTTTTGGTTCATAGCATCTGTTGTGATAAATATGCTGCATGGATCAATTTGAATAAAGTAATTAAAATATCAATGTGCAATTAATTTAAGAGCTTAATGAATAACCATAAAATCAATTACTCACTTTAAATAAAAATACCTGCAACGAATTTTCACTAAAATTGACGATATTGTATAATTTTGTGTCGTATAATGAATACCGAGTATTTACATGAGAACCTAAAAAATTAAATGTTAAATGAATCATAACAAAATGTGCACAATAAAATCCTCTATTACTTTCCTTATATACATAATGTATAAGGAAAGTAGTGTGACGGGGTTGAAAATTCGAATTCGAGTTTTCGACGGGAGAGCACGTTTCAACCATCCCTGATCACGAATCAAACATTTTTGAAGTGATGTCTGTGTGTGTGTGTGTGTGTGTCAGTGAGTCTGTGGAGACGATAACTGACGAGCGAATAGACCGATTCGAACCAAATTTGGTACAAAAATCACAATCCGTAAACACTGGAAGCCTATTGTTTTTATACGCAATCGAATGCTCAGAACCCCCCTAAATTTTCGAATGAAATTTTGAAAAAATCGTCAAAAAATTAAAACCACTAATAAAGCTACGCAAATGACATTTCTTATGTAATTTTTCATTAGAAAACGATTGACATAAATTTTAGAACGCTAACATGAACCGTTCTCGAGATATTGTACATTTTTCAAAAAAATTATCAAAAAGTCATATAAAATAAAAAAAAATATTTCCTATTGAAAAACATGTTCACCTTTCATATGTAATACCATGCGATAAATTGAGTGACATCATTCTCGTGGATCTAGCTCGTTCCATTCATGAAAAAAGGTACTTTGAATAATACTTTTGTATTTGAACGCCAATAGTCATTTATCTGCTGTAAGAATAACTTATTTCTTAGTGCATAATGCTTGGCGAGATTTAGGCGACGAATTTGGTGGAATGTCGCCAACTTGGCGACTTTTTTGAAATGTTGCCAAATTAACGTAAATCTCGCCAAATGGATAAAAATGACGCTAAATCAATGAAAATGACGACTAATTGTCGAAAATTCAATATCTTGGAAAGAATATTGGTATCTACTATAAGAAAAACCTATTTTTTTACTGTAAAAGTAGTAAATTCATTACATTATATAAGGAAAGTCATGTGTTGCCCACATCAGATTTTTTTATATGTAAATGAAATTGTTTATTAACCATTTGCTTACAGGTGGGACAGCGTCAATAACAAAGGAAGAACCACTCAAAAAGACTGGTATTTGCAGACATTTCCCCCCTTAGCAGACATTAGCGTCCATGAACGCCAATATCTGCAGTAGAAGATCGAACTGTTTGGGATAGGGTGTGTCAAATACCTTTTTTTTAGAGGTTCTTTATTTGGGATTGACGCTGTCCCACCCGTAAGCAAAAGGTTAAATATAAAATAAAAAATTCACTAAAAACCCCTTTCATATGTTATAACAACATTGAAGAATTATATGATGTTAGTTTTAAATTTAAATTTTACAACTTTCAAAATTAACACATATATATAGGGTGTCCCAAAAAGATTGAAACGCGCTTTAATTCCTTATCTGTTGGAGATAAGTGGACAATGTAAATTGCAAAATTATTTAAAGTAAGGTAGGAAATAAGACTACGTTAATGACGTAGTCCTCCCATTAATTTTCAAAAACTTACATTTTAAATTTTCATACGACCCCCTTAGACAAATTTAGTCAATCAGAAAATATTTATTTTTAATGCAACAAGATCATTAAAAAAAAACCCGCATATCTGTATCTTTAAAATTGAGCGAGTTATATTTAATTGAAACTTGAACATTGTGAATGGGGACCATATATCAAATTAGAAATGTGAATTTGTGACATATCACAAAAGAGATAAAACTGGATGATAATACATAGGATACCCTAGCTGCTCTTAGTCCTCTGGACGAGTCGGACGGTCTGGGTCTTCAACATAGGATACCCTACCGCGTAGTGAGTACCACTGCTTTATATGATCTCTGTCTGTGTAATGCTTTATTTAGATGTATTTGTGATAAAAAATTTTGACACATATTAACGTATTTTTGATCTAAACAATTTCCATCGTCAATTTTTTTATGATCCCTATTTTCACTGATGAAACAGTTTTTCACTTGGTACGGAAAAGTAGCAAAAGTAAATTTTTTTTTCCTTTATCATAATTCAGTCGATTTTAAAGATACAGATATGCGATTTTTAATGATTTTGTTGCATTAAAAATAAAAATTTCCTGATTGACCAAATTCTTCTAAGGGGGTCGTATAAAAATTTAAAATGTGTAACTTTTTGAAAATTAATGGGAGGAAAACTTTTTGAAAATTAATGGGTTTAAAGATGCAGATATGCAAAATATTGAAACGCGCTTTAATTCTTTACCTGTTGCAGATAAGTGGGCTATGTAAATTGCAAAAAGTTGAAAGTAAGGTAAGAAATAAGACTATGTAAATGAAATAGTCTTCCCATTCATTTTCAAAAAGTTACACTTCTTAAACTTTTATACGACCCCCTTAGATAAGTTTGGTCAATCAGAAAATTTTTATTTTTAATGCAACAAGATCATTAAAAAACCCACATATCTGCATCTGTAAAATGGAGCGAGTTATATTTAATTGAAAATTGAACATTGTGAATGGGGAGCCTATATCAAATTAGAAATGTAAATTTGTGACATATCACAAAAAAGATAAAACTGGATAATAATACATAGGTGACATTTTTGCGAATTCCGCGTTGGCTCACGATGCAATCACGGATTGATCTCTGTCTGTGTAATGCTTTATTTAGATGCATTTGCGATAAAAAATTTTGACACATATTAACGTGTTTTTGATCTATATAATTTCCATAGTCAATTTGTTTATGATCCCTATTTTCACTGATGAAACAGCCTTTCACATAGTACGGAAAAGTGGCAAAAGTCAGATTTTTTCCTTTATCATAATTCAGTGGATTTTAAAGATACAGATATGCGATTTTTTTAATGATCTTGTTGCATTAAAAATAAAAAATTTCTGATTGATCAAATTTGTCTAAAGGAGTGGTATAAAAATTTAAAATATGTAACTTTTTGAAAATTAATGGGAGGAATATTTCATTAACGTAGTCTTATTTCCTACCTTAATTTCAAAATTTTTGCAATTTTCATTGCCCACTTATCTTCAACAAGCAAGTAATTAAAGCGCGTTTCAATTTTTTTAGGACACCCTGTATATTAGAAATACAATATTAATTCACAATTAAGCAATAAATTCAATAAAAATAATGAATTTAAAAGCGATATGTTGAGTTTGAAGTACTAAACTTATCACAACAGTATAAAACCATCTTAGCTATTTTTCACGTCTATTAAAAAAACTACTGAGGCAATCGAACTTACATAATAGCCTATTTCTATATTGAATTGGGTATCATTAAGTAGTTTTGGAAATATTATAATTACATGGAAAATTATATTGATCGTTCTACGCATTACATCGCATGATACGGGCTAAACATTAAAAAAAATCCTGCCATATATTTTTACATGTATGTAAAGACTACACCTGTACAAAATTTATCATTAGTCGGTTGGGTAATTTTGAAGAACAATCAGTTTGAAGGCAAATAATGCATGCGCACAATACGCAAGACATGTAAACAACCAACACTGAGCGCCCTACAAGTGTAAATAATTAGACTTTGGATCAACTTTGGATTGCTCATTTTTACGAAAAAACTTAATCTGTCCGAAGGAGTTTTTTTTTTTCGTTTTTCTTACTTTCACTCGAAATATCTTCGGAACTATAAAAGATAGATATAAATATAGTGACAAAAATATGTAGGAGGAAATTTAGCTTCTAAATATATATTTGATATTTGAAAAGTGTTGTTATTGTTTCCTTGTCAATTTGATAAAGATTGATCAAGGAATTCAGTTCAAGGCCATGATCAAGGAATTCAGTTCAAGGCCATGATCAAGGAATTCAGTTTTGAATTCCCTAGGCTAAGAAAAGTCCCTGCTTTTCCCTCCTGCTGAAAATAGGCAGGGATAGAAAAGATATTTTTGAAAGTAGAATTTTTAGGAAAGATAGATGAAGCGAGCTCTGCGAAGGCAGCTAGTAGGAGGCGAAACCTCCCGATGGGGGTTGCGAGCGGAGCGAGCAGTGGCAGAGCCCCTAGTTTTATTTAAAAAGGAAAGTCAGGAAGTTTAATGAACTTGAGGATTCTAAAAATGCTTGATAATGGGTGAGGTTTGAACAGAATAGATGAAAATATACGTTTTCAAGTACTTATTTATGTGCCGTCAGGCAAGTTAATAAAACAGATTAATTTAAATGTTTTTATTGTAAATAGCCAGGCACTTAATATATTCCATCATTCGCCTATGCATCGGCTGGCATCGTGAATCATTTAGCCGTCACATGACGTTGCCCCGGCGTACCAGTGGGAGAGGACCATACTATGCCCAACAACACAACATCCATGGCCGCAGGTGGGACTCGAACCCAGCAGTCGAGCGAACACGAGGAAGCACTTGCCTTGACCGCTCGATTAACTTGTATGTAAAATTCGTCAGATGTATTATACAAGTTTAATTTATATACTGTAAATCAAGCTAGTAAAATAATTGGATATTTGAGGTTAAGTCTATGGTCTTAAATTTCTAGATGAAATAGGAGCGACAACTAAATGGTCTATAAACAGTTAGCGAGTCATTTGCAGTGCTTTAAAAGCCTGTAAACGAAACAAATGGTCTGAAAAAAAATCAAATAAACTAATTCAACTTCACTAGAGTTTTCTCTCTATATAAAAAAAAGTAGCTGCCGCCATTTGAAAAGTTTCTCTCAAGTACCTCTCAAGTTTCTCTGTCACGTAGCGCAAAATCTATAGCATACAAAAATATGAAATTTGATACATTTATAGAGAAATATTAGGATAACACGCTGATATAAAGCGTTTTTCGATTTAAAAGTTAGTTTAGGAAATATTTAATGTCAAATCCAAAGGAAAGTTTTTGAGCTGCGAGTTCGCGTCCTGTACAGACTAGCAATAGCAAGAGTTGAAATTTTTTGCGACATGTACCTACTTAGTTGAATTTTTGCAGGACTGAGCCCTTTTTTAATTTCGATTTAGTTAATGTGTTATTCAATTTTTATGCACTTTTTTATGCAAAATTTTCTTCTTTGCGATTGAAGATTTGAAACTATTGTGGTCATGAACATTACAAGTACTTGAAGTATATTCGAAACTATAAAAGATAGATATAAATAGTAAACCACAAAAATAAGCATTAAGAAATTCAGTTTCTAAATATATATTTATTTTTTAAAAAACTCTTCATCATTTTGTCAATTGAAAGAGGACCGATAAATTTTCCGTTTTTCAAGTTTGTAATGCTTATATTTAAAAAACTAAAAGCTCTGGCTATGAACAATAAGAAAGAATTTGTATGTGTTTGAAAACCTTACAAGTGAAGAACAGTGAATTTTTATACTTCAGTATTGTAACCTGGATTTTCCAGTGGGTGGGAAAACTGTAACCCTTAAAATGTCACAATTATCGCAGTTCAATCTATTTACTGACTCCTTGATGAAATAGTGGTGAATAAGCACGATATATTTTATTTTGTTTAAAAAATTAATAGGTTAAGTGAACTTGGGGATTTTAAAGATATTTAATGATTGGTGAGGTTTGAACAGAATAGATAAATTAGCGAGTTGTATCGCTTTAAAATCCGATAAAGAAAATAAATGAGTCTAAAAAAAAACTTTAATAAAGTTTTATTTTACAAAATGTTATTCACACAAAACTATTTCGGCTCCATCGGTCAATAGCCACTCCTTATTTTTCCTTGGCTAGTACCACCCACATGCAAAATTTTCATTGCGTGTGTTCTATTTCTGTTTTGAATTGCTAATCGCTTGCCTGGCCCCAATTTGTTCATTGCGGTTGTTAAGGGTATATACTGTTCTACCTGTTTTTTGGGCCTGAAGAAGGGGTATTATAAAGTCTTCGGAACAATTGTAGTCACCTAACTGACACATGCCTGATTTCTTCAAGGAATTTCCATAAGTATTTATGATTCAAGATGGTCAAAATTTTTCAATGACGACCATTTAGAACATACGATCATTTTTTTTTTCAAACACTATACCTATTACCATTTGTCAAAACAAACAAAACCTCTGACTCTTGAAGTTCCTACAGAACTCGCCTGGCTTCTAGACTCAATTTATAGCTTCCGTATAAACGTTTCATTAATTCTTGGTGTCTATTCCTACTCATTAGACAATGTAATACAATTTTGAAATTGATATTTTCGTTTATTACTTTCCTTATATACATAATGTATAAGGAAAGTATTGTGACAGGATTGAAAATTCGAATTCGAGTTTTCGACGGGAGAGCACGTTTTAAGCATCCCTGATCACGAATCAAACATTTTTGAGGTGATGTCTGTGTGTGTGTGTGTGTGTGAAAGTATGTGTGTGTGTGTGCGGATCAGCGAGTCTGTGGAGACGATATCTCACAAACGAATGGAGCGATTCGGATGAAATTTGGTACAAAAATCACAATCCGTGAATACTGGAAGCCTATTGTTTTTAAACGTAATCGAACGGCCAGAACCCACCTAAATTTTCGAGTGAAATTTTGCAAAAATGATCAAAAAATCAAAATCTTTAAAGTTACGCAAATAGACATTTCTTATGTAATTTCTCCTTAGAAAACGATTGACATAAACTTTAGAACGCTAGCCTGAACCGTTCTCGAGATATTGCACATTTTTCGAACAAATTTATCAAAAAATCCCATAAATTAAAAAAAATATATTAACTGTTGAGAAACATGTTCACTTTTCATTGGTAATATCATGCGATAAATTTGGTGACATCATTCTCGTGGATCTAGCTCGTTCCATTCATGAGAAAAGATACATTGAGTAATACTTTTTTATTTGAAAGCCAATAGTCATTTATCTGCTATAAGAATAACATATTTCTTCATAACGCTTGCGAGATTTTTGCGACGAATTTGGCGGAATGTCGCCAACTTGGCGACTTTTCTAAATGTTGCTAAATTAACGAAAATCTCGCCAAATGAATAAAAATGACACTAAATCATTGAAAATGACGACTAATCTTCGAAAATTCAATATCTTGGAAAAAATATAAGTATCTACTATAAGAAAAACCTATTTTTTACTGTAAAAGTAGTAAATTCATTGCATTATATAAGGTAAGTCATGTGTTGCCCACATCAGATTTTCTCATTTTGTTACCAAGTTCGTTTCCCGTTCTTTGCCAGGGGTACTGCAATCATTTATTTTATCGGGCATAGTTACATTACTATATAGAGAATTAACGTGTACACTCATGTACGTTTTCTTACAAAGTTATGGGTGTGATTAACGACTTTTCTAGGATCCCTGAATGTACATCAGTGATACGTACAGCTTAAACTCCTGCTAATGTAATAAAATCATAATAAATTAATAAAATAAAAGCAATATACATTGATTTTCTCTTGTATATTGCTAATAACAAAGTTTTTTTAGTTTTAAATATTAAGTCAAGAAAGATGTAGTTATACAGCACATTTATCAATTCTTATTTCGTTCAGTGATTACTGAAATATGTGTCTAAAAATATGTTATTTAACATTTTATCCACTTCTTCATACTTCTACAATTTACAAACTGTAAAGCTTCAAGTTTTATTCACTTACGTACTTATTTATCAATTTGTTACGAATTCCGAAAGAAATTATTTTAAATCTAAACAGAAACATGATATTCAGAAAGTTTTCACGTCTAGCTTAATATTTATTAACTTTTTCCTTTCTTTCTGATTATATTAGGATGCATATCCTAAAATATCATGCAAATCAAAACTTCATTAATGCCGGAAAATTCTGTTTTCAACTGCTTTCATCGCTTATTTCCTCAATGGTAAACTACTGCATTACTTCTTTTTGCAGACATTTTTCTTTCTAATCTACATAATTTCAAAGTTGAGTTTAGAGACGTAGCATGCCTGTGAGTAAGAATCTTAGAAAGAGGAATTGCAAAACATTCTTATGCGTTACGTAAAACTTTCGCTTCAGTTATTTTACTGTTTAATGGAATTTATAAAAAAGGCTAGATTTCAAAACATCACAATTTTTAGTGTCGAATGGACAGTTGGAGATTGGTGATTTTATTCTTTCAACAGAGATCTTTATCACCTGTTATTTTAGAACAGAAATTGTCAATTAATAATTGCCCTACAAAACTACGACTATGTATAACAGTGGTACATAGTAATTTAATAAACTGTTCGAGTCCCTCGACATTATAAATTGAAATAGGTCTTATATATATCTTTAAAGTACTAAATATAAACGAAAGTGAGATGTAAAGAAATAAACATCTAATTTGCACTAAGAAATAACATTTATGAAAATCAGAGTATAAAAATTATCCATTCAGGAAATTTGTCAAACATATAAATATAAATATTGAAAATTTTTAAGCAAGCAACGTTAAGTTAATAATAACAATTAACACAGTATAAGTCTGCACACAGTATAATAATCAACATAGTAAGTTACTAATATCAAATGCACTTTGTTGCAAAAAAATATATGCATCCATAGGAAATTGAGATATAACGGCAAAACTCGGTATGCGTGTGTCGTTTGAGAAGATATGTAAATAATTTGAATTGAGAGCAAAAACGTTTCATTAAGAAATGGTGGCAAAAAAAAGATGACATTTTAGTAAGTGGTAAGCTAGCAGTTATGCAAGTTGATATTCAATGTCCCTCTGCGGAAGATTCTGCCACAAATGTTGCAATTAATAAGCTAATTCAGTGGTATTCTAAGGCTGCAATTGCCTTTTCCAGCATGTCCCAGGTGTGTTCTTTTGATGATAGGTCTGGTGACCTGGATGGTCATGGGAGGGTATAAAATCTAAGACATTGTTGAGAAAGTCATGCAGTATATAGTCGAGCGTTGTCTTGTTAGTAAATGGAGCATGGGCGGCTTGACAGTATAGGCAGAATAAAAGCATTTAGAGAAATATGCGACTATTATCAGCACTGAGAGAGAAGCGCGATTCGTCGCTAAAAACAACATGCCTCCAATCGAACACTGTCAGGCTGACCGAACTTAGCAGCAATCTAGACTGCTCTGCCTACGATGAAGGGTTAATTCTAGGCGCCTCAATGGCCGTCAACACATAATACCACTTTCTGGCAGTCGACTTCAAGTAGTATTCATTGATACAGGAAGTATGGAAAATGGCAAATGCCTTCGAATGTCTGATAGTGACGCCATTGGGGTGGACGTGGCTCTTCAATTGTCTGTCTGGAGCCTCTGTAACCGTAACTTGTGCCTTTTCTGATTCACTGTTGCCAACACCGAACAACTACCATGTCGTTCCGGCCAAGATGGCGACTCATGCGTCTGTTGGATTAAATAACTTCCCTTAGGCCTATGATGCGACCTTTCTCTAAATCCGATAATTGTTCATAGCTCCATCGAATACGTCTCACAGACAATTTTGAACACAACTTACAGTATCAAAGCACAAAATTCAGTTTCAATTGCCCGTGAATGAGAACATCGGTCGTTTTAAATGCTGCACGATGCATCGTTCTCACGCTCGTTGCATGAGTTCTATAACATCATTGACGCTGAGTGTTTGATCATTTGCTTTATTCATGCATAAAACGACATTTGCATTCCGAGTTTCGCTTCTGTAACTGAATTTTTCATGGGTGCATATATTTTTTGCAACAAACTATAAACACACACACACACAGACACACACATATATATGTGTGTGTGTGTATATATATATATATATGTGTGTGTGTGTGTGTATATATATATATGTGTGTGTGTGTGTGTGTGTATATATGTATGCATGTATATATATATATATGAATATGTATGTATGTATATGTATGCATGAATATATATATGAATATGTAAGTATGTATATGTGTATACTATATATATGTATATGTATGTACGTATATACTGTTAATCCGTCTTTTCTTGCTGCTTGTTTTCTTATTCTTCTATCATTTTTTTCCTCGCCAATTTGTTTTCCTGAGATGAATATGTTAATCATGTAAAACAGAACCCACGCACCCCGGCCACAAACATTTTTCAAACTCTTCCCTCGAGAAAAGAATAAATGGGTTCCTCAATTTTAACGATGTGTATAAATAGACATTCATCTCCATCTCGAAAGCGAACATTTATAACCCTTGGAATTTTTCCGTGATTCCGAGTAACTTCGAGTTTGTGAAATAAAACAGTTTGTAAGTAATGATAGCAAACACAAGAAGATCCAAAATCTCGCTATGTCTGCCATTTTCTGTCCAATAGTGCAGCAATGCGGGGGATATTTGATACCATCGGTAGTTAGGCTGTGAATTTCAGATATTCCAACACAAATGTTATCAGCGGATTGAACTTAATAACAAATTTGTATTCTGCAGTTACTTTCTTTACAATGCATAATGAACTGAGAGAACAAAATATTGTATATATCTTGATATCAATATGAAAGTCAGCAGTATCGCGGCACAGCAAGGGTCGCAGAAGCTGATAATGGGTTTAAATACAGTAGATATTTATACTTACACTACATTCCCCTGAATGTAACAATAGGTGAAAACGCCGATTATAAATTGAGTCCTGTAGATTCTGTGAAGTGTACATACGGCAAAACTTCCAAACAAAGTAGTCTATGTGACCGTAAATGAACCATTGACGTTCATGTAGATAGCAGAGTGTTCCGCATTCTGAGAAATCAGTTGACTAGTTTGCTTCAAATCATTTCAGGATTTTATAATGTATAGTTTATTAGACTCTCAAAATAAGAACTAGCTGAGGGAAACTGCTAAAATAGGCGGTTAGACATTTTTCTCACGAATACTCTATACACAGACTCAATAATATTTAATAAAGAATTTACTCTGGCCACCCGAGTTTTGCAACTGGGGTGGCCAGAGTAAATACTTTACTTTATATTTATGCTTCTCGATCCAAGATTAGACACACCTAACAGTATATATTGAAGTTTTGTCGCCCTGGAGTGGTACATCGCCATTTGGAAACAAAGTCTGGATCATGGTATGGGACTCGTTGCTTAGAATCTCGAGATACCTCTGGGCTGTTACTTTACTTTTGAGTACGACTATTGGTCTCAAAGAATTCCGTAATATGGCGCACCAAACCATACAGGAAGTTTCGCCATGCATGGCCATGAGTTTAAAGCACTCAACGATGCAGGCCAGAATCTCAGTTTTACGTTACATCTCATTCTTGACTCATTGGCGGTTAAATCATTATCCTCATTTTTAAACATTTAAATGTGTTTACTTTGTATTTTATTTCGTCTGTGTCAATTTAACATTATATGTTTTTCATTCCTCTACTTTATTTATGTAATTTGGCCATTAATGATATGTAAATTTTGTTCGCGATTTTTGGCTGGGTATAAAAAGTCCAATGTATCTTTTTCTTGTCATATGCCTCCGATGAAAGCCTTTTTACGTCCAAAAGCACTCAGATTGCAATATGATTTTGATGTCTTTTAATTCGAATGAAGACTTATGTTAATGTGTTCTATATTTAATATTCAAAAACATATTGAACATTATATTATAAAGAAAAATTAATTTTTAGTTATCACAAAATTCTTAGTCATATGCGACTAAAATTGAAACCGTGGGACTCACATAAAAGAATTCTATTTGGACATTAACAGAATTTTCAGGAACACTAAAAGTGATAACATAAAAATGGCATATACAATAATGACGGATTGTTAAATCAAAATTGTCAAACACAAATTTAAATGAATTGAATATAACCATTCTTAAACATGTCATTTTTATATGTTATCACTTCTATCGTTCCTTAAAATTCTGTTCATGCCCAAATACAATTCTTTTGTGGGCGCCCCAAGGTTTTACTTTTACTCACATATGACTAAGAATATTGCAATAGCTTAAAATTAATTTTTACTTTTGAGTGCATTTTAATAAAACCGTGTAATTTAAAAAGTTTTTTTTATAATATTTTATTAAACATCTAAATGTGTTTACTCTGTATTTTATTTCTACTATGTCAATTTTAATATCATATTCTTTCATTCTCATGCTTTTCTTTACGTAATTTAACCATTAATAATCAACAAATTTTCGTCGCGGATTTTGGCTGGGTATCTTTTTCTTGTCATATGCCTCTGATGTTTTAAGTCTGAAAGCGCTCATGGTTGTAATATGTTTTTAACGTCTTTTAATGCGAATAAAACTTTAAAAGTGTTTCATATTTATATTTCATATTTTAGGCACGTTGCTTTAATGTGATTATATATGTATGTGACCAAAAATCGATCTCACACCAGTTTATTGTGAGACAGCTTTATGTACGTTATTTATTGTGTCTGAAACGTCAGACAATACATTCAGTCTCAATGACGCCAGATTTTACAACATGCTGACCCAAAGGTCAGCAGAAACCATAAATTTAAGAGCATCAAGACAGGTGGGTTGAAGGACTCTAAGGATAAGGTGAAGCAACGACATTGGGTAAAAAGAATAACCAATTATGGAAGATGTCTGACCGAAGTGACCAAAGTTGGCGAATCAGAGCAAAAAAGAGATGTTGAAGACCCAGACAGTCCGACTCATCCGAAGACATAGAGCATCCATTTGGCCTCATGCAATAAGAGGCGGCAACCAAGAGATGAAAATATACAACTCCTACGAGAAGTGAGAGAGTTCCACTTGAAATAGAGTTAGAAAGGAATATAGAATGAGAGAGCAGTAAAGGAGGTTAAATTAAGAGCTGCAGAGCGAAAGTGTCGCAGAGCCACAGCCAGCCAATGACCAGAATGCCAGGAGGATCTACTTGAATAAAACGAGGCCAGTATAGGTTCGATTTAAAAAACATAGATGGCGTAGAAAATCACGGGTAAGGCGTGTCCGAACTCCTGGGATGTTTTCTTCAATTTACAAAGGGAGACAATCAATCTTTACGGCTCAATGTCAGTGACTGAGACAGGTGGCATTTAAACTAATCAAAGTATTCGCGGGAATTTTAACTCTTCTCTCAGCTTGTGTTATTCTCATTATGCCGATATATTTAAATATTTATGGATATTTTGACATTTGTATGAGTTGTATGAAAATTTATGATGCCATTGCATGAAAAGACGTATTGGATGCAAAGACGTTATCTGTAAAATACTTTAACGAGGGTGTGGAGCAACAACGAATTAATTCATACATTTTAATTCCCCGAATATCATCTCTACGAACTCCACTTTTTAAACATTTAAATACCTATATATTTTTATTACGAATTAAATTTTGCTTTCATTTTAAAATGTATGCTCTTGCAGTAAGAAAATCAAGAAAAAGTTTTAGATAATCCATTTCATTTTATGCTCTTCTTTCTAGTTAATAAGAGAAATCCTGTAATGATCATTAGGATCATTCACTAACGGAAGTTCAAAAGGAAAGGCTGAATTTTATTTTATATCCATATTTAGTCTTTTTATCTATATATAGTCTATCCTCTGGAATTTCATGCTGAATCCCTATTAGCCATTATTTAAACTATATCAGCCATTATTTAAGCTATGTTGAAAACTAAAACATTGATGCTTCAAGCTAGGAAAGTTTTGAATCGGATGTGGGGGAGGGAATGAAAACGAAAATCCGTTAAAAATCCATCCTACCCCTTTCGAAGTTCGATACTGAATCCATATCAATCATCATTTCAGCTATATTTGTCGCTGATGCTATTAAATATAGATGTTGCAAGGAAAATAAGAATTTTTTAATGGAAAGTTAACTCTCCCGAGCTGGAAGTGAAAATCCTTAAGGAACCTCAAACTCCTTAGGGAATTTGATGCTGAATCCATATCAGTCATCGTCTAAGCTCTATTTATAGCAGATCTTGAGAACTAGACGTTTCAAGACAAATTTTTGAGTTGGAAGTGGAAAAGGAATCAAAAGAGAAAATCGTGTGACACACAGTAGTCCGGAGTTAGTCCGCGAAAGGTGTCCTAATGTGCAATTCTACGACAGTCAGAGTCCGACAGTCAGAGTCCTTCAACAAAATCAGCAAAACCAGTACAATATACAAGGATGCCAGAGTTATGTTCAGGCATGTGCTTATTAAATATGATAGCAGGTCTTCAATTATGTCGATAGCAAATGGTGATCTGGTCTCACACGGCAAATCTCTCACATTTTGCTCGCTCCTCCACAAATAAATATGCAAATTGTGTAATGAATTGAGTAATTAAGTGATCTATATTGTTAATAAATGGTTATCAGCGGCACAACGCATGATTTAATGAGTTCTACGAATACGATAATTTACGGCCATGTTTTGATAATTCAATTTCATATGCTTTTGCTTAATTTTCATATGATGGTTAAAGCGGTATTATTAAATAATCAACGCAACTAAGAATAAAGAAACTTTAATGTTTTATTATCAAAGGTGCGGTATTAATGGTAATCAACGTATTAACAACAATAATCTTACTAAATTATGAGTCTAAAAACCCAACTTTAAAGATTTTATTGTTTACTGCGCCACAATATGTTTTTGAATTATTTATTTTAATGTTCATGTTTTAGCTATTAATTTTATTATGTTTACATTTTATATTTATGTGTGTTTTCATATTTTCTATAATTTATTTTTCCCTTCTCTTTATAACTAAACTTTTGCCTAATGAGAAGTGTATTGAAAATAGATAAATAAATAAATAATCATCAGCTAAAATAAAAAAGCATTAAAGTAATAATCAAAAATGTAAATAAGCTACTTTTTGAAAAGGAATAAAAAATTGTATAATATAACAAAGATTGGAGAGGTGACAAACAGTTTTTCTTATACTCTTCTTAATTTTACATTTCTAAATCATCTAATACGTTTGAAATAGTTTGATCAAATGCTACTTGAATTTAGTTGAAGAGATAGCTTATGCAGTTTTACGAAACAGGTTCTTTTATTGCAATTTTTGCTATATATTTCTTGATTCTGTATATTTTTATTCTAATATTTTTTTCAGTGGTTTGTTATAATTTTTGTTTTTAAATTTAGTTGATGAAATAAATAATGTAGCTTCCGAAACAAGTTGTTTTTATCCTCTTATACATCCTCTCTGTTTATATATCCTCCTAATTCCTCATGTTTATATATTTAAAGTAATTTATTCTACTGTTATTTGAATTCAGTTGAAGAAAGGAAGCTTTCCTGTAGTTTTACAAAATATTTTTTTTCTCATATATTTTTTGCTATTTTTATTATTTTTCGTTCAATTTTATAAATAGGTATATTTCAGTAAATTGAACTAATGTTTTTTTTTTTTTTTATAAAGTTAGATCATTCAGCTCCTGAAGCAGTATTTCTATAATAATTTTTTTCTATAATAATATTTCTATAATAATTT
Source organism: Amaurobius ferox (assembly GCA_951213105.1). Lineage (NCBI taxonomy): Eukaryota > Metazoa > Arthropoda > Arachnida > Araneae > Amaurobiidae > Amaurobius > Amaurobius ferox. The sequence continues at coordinate 298,941 of OX578152.1, forward strand.
CTATAATAATTGTGCCAGTTTTTTTAATTTGTTGATGATGATGTTCATAGTCACCAATTCATGTAGTAACCAAAATCTGTTTTTTTTCCATTTGTTTTTTTTCCCATTGAGTTCGTAATGCTATGTACTGAGAAAATTTTTGAATCTTTCTCGGGTTTTTTTCTTTCTTCCTAGGTTCTTTTACGATTTCTTTTCGCTCCTGTTACAAAACCTTTTTTTTCATTTATTTTTTGCTGTTTTTATTATTTTTCGTTGTGTTTTATAAGTAGGTATCTTTCAATAAATCGAACCAATGTTTATAATTTTTTTGATGAAGTTAACTCATTCAGCTCCTGAAACAATATTTATACAATAATTTTTGTGCGAGTTTTTTTTTTTTTTTTTTAATTTGTTGATGGTGATGCTGATGTAGCCACCAAAATCTGTTGTTTTCCCATTAATTTCATCGTAACGCAATTAAGTTTGTAATGCTATTTACAGAGAAAGTTTTTTTAATATTTCTCGTTTCCTTTATCTTTCTTCTTAGGTTCCATTTATGATTTTTTTTTGTAACGATTTTTTTCTAGGTCAAATGATGCAAATATTTATTGGTAGACGCCTTTTTTCCTACGGTGATATGATTGCCTTATTACTTTAGCTAAAGAAGGATAGTGTTTGTTTTAAAAACCAGTGGATCCTTTTAATCAACTTCCTATGCTTTCTTTATTAATGAAATATTATTCATTCAGATTATTTATGACATCAGTTTGATGGTTCAATCGAAATTTTATATTATTCCATATGCTTTTAAAGCTAAAGTTATCTCAATAATTGGAACTTTGAATAGGCACTAAAACAGATTAGATTTGTAAAAACAAGAATTTAAGCTCTATAGAGTATTTGTATTCATAATAATTTTGAACCGATATAAAATAAAAGTAGTAAAGAAAGGGGCGTTCTGCAACAAAGGCTCAGCGATGCTCAGCGCTCAGCAAAATGGCCGCCATCTTGGATTTTCGTAATCCTGGACGGGGGTGTAAAAGGGGGGGGGGAGAATGAAAAAAAGTGGGGGTAAAAATTTTGGAGAAACTTTTTTTGGGGTGGCAACGATTTTGTAGTCTTGTACGAGGGGTTGAGGGGGAAATAAATTTTTTGGAATGGGATTTTTTTCTAAGTACGGAAGAAACTTTTTTGAGGGTGGCAACGCCTAGGGTTCTGCAACGAAGGCTCAGCGACGTTCAGCGCCACCTAGCGTCTAAAAGCGGAACTATCAGGGATAGAACTTAGAAATATTTTCTGTTTCGTTTGCCATAGCAACACCTGTGGGGTAGAAACTTTTTTCAGGGTGGCAACACCGGCGAAGGCGGAATGGAACCATCAGCGCCCCCCCCCTAGCGACGAAAAGTGGAATTAAAATTGGAAATTTTTCTATCCTAATGGGACTTTTTTCTTTTTTTTTTAAATGAAATAAAGGGCGTTAATGAGGATAATTAAATAAAGTAATTAAGTATATCAAGGTCTATGTTATTGCATGCTAGAAGCGTACCAATATCCCTCCGCCAAGGACATGTTAAGGGTATACCAGCGGTATACCAAGGGATATGCTGAAGACATGCTAAGGTCATATCAATACCCCTCCGCCTAAGAAAAGAGTGCTTGCCCTATATCGCGGTTACGAAGTGAACTGCGAGAATCTTGTAGGGTGAGATACTTGAAAATATCGTATGACGCAGGGTATGCCAAGAGCATCGAACATGAATTTTAAGAATGTGCCGCTTTTTGCGTTTTTTTCACAAAAAGTTTTCAAAACGTTAAAAAAACAACAAAAATGTGTGTTTTTTCAACAAGTTGAAGTTTTGGAGTTGTTGGATTTCTCTATGGGAATTAACATGGGTTTTCACACTTTTGCGAATTTTTTAGAAAAAAAAATGTGGTTTTTTGCAAAAATGCGGCCAAAAATGTGTTTTTTGCAAAACGCGGAATCGGCCGATTTTTTTCAAACTGTCGGATTTCTCTATGGGAATTAACATAGGTTTTCACACTTTTGCAATTTTTTAAAAGAAAATGTGCGTTTTTGCAAAAATGCAGCCAAAAAAGCGTGTTTTTAGAGTAGCAGAATCGCATGAATCGGGTGTATAGGAGGGGTGTGTTTCTCCAGCCATTTCGATCTTGGAGTTCAAATATTTTAAAAATAAATATTTTCAATAAATATTCCCAAAAATAAATATTTTTAATAAATATTTCCAAAAATAAATATTTTTAAATAATCGTGAAAGTGTCCAAAATACTTGAGTGTTATGAATCGTGTATTCATTTAAGTCTTGGAGTTTAAATAATAACAGATACCAATGTCTGTATGCATATGTTTTTACAAGTGTACTACTAGCATAGGGGTTTCTTTCAATCTTAACCTGTTTTAAAAATAAATATTTAAAAAAACCCACATACTAATTTCTTTATAGGAGTGTGCTATTTTATACGTGTGTGAGAGTACCTTTCAATCTTAACATGTTTTGAGGCGCCTTGTTTTAAAATGAAACCACAGAGAAAGAATCATCTGAATAAAACTTCTCTGCGATGCGTACGTTGAAAGAGTGTTCAGAATATTGGGTTTCTTACACTAATGCTGAAAAGCCCGTACATGTAATCTCTTAGAAAACCGCAAAGTCCATTAAATCACGATGACAGATCTACCCCTCCCCACCTCACGTGAATGCGGATAGTTACATCGTATGGTCAGTGCGGGAAAGATGGGGATACTGCTAACAGAGTGGTACCAGGCTATAACTTGAGGCTATTTGCCGCGTTGGGTCGACTGAACGGCCCTCGCTGCTATTGTTAACATCTGTGGTGGGGGACAGTTTTTTACGGATGCTTGTGTTCGACCATCGCGAAATGCTATTCTCGCCTGGGAGAGGCTCTTGAAGTTCTTATGTTTCTACATTTCCGTTTAAATATTTTTTTACCAAGTTGTTAAAGTACCTGAAACAAATGTTTTTGTACTTGCACATTTAAATATGTTTTTTACCAAGTACTTATTAAATTCTTATTTCCATTTCCTAATAATACCTGAAAAAGAAAATCCTCGATAGCTGAAACAAAGATGTATACCATGCGTTTTGCATTTCTACTTAAATTCTTATGCGTATGCATTTCCTAATAATACCTGAAAAAGAAATATTTTTACCAAGTTTTTACGAATACCTGAAAGGTGTGTATCTGTAGTTTCCAAGAAAAAGGCAAAGTTAAGAAAAAACACATTTATTAAATAAATAAATAAATATTTACATATATATATATATATACATTATTCTTCTTCTTCTTTTACACATAGATTTTGAATAGTTTGAAAAAGTTCGGTAATATGAATGACTTGAAAAAAGTCATGGATAAACACCAGTTCTCCAAAATCAGGGTTATTCAAATTGTCTCTGGTAAATAGGTAGGCGACATGAAACCAATCCAAAGCATACAGAGCCTGTTGTCCGTATTGTAGGTATTTATCTAGTTCGGTAAAAGAAACACAATCGTGGCTCGATGCGTCATCGTACCCAGCTGTACAGGCAAAACATTCGAAAAGTTCAGATATTTTTTCCATTAAACAGTTTTTTAAATGAATGCATAAAGCAGATCGAAGTTCATAAAATCCTTGAGGGTTATCAGGATCACCATTGGAAACACTGACTGACACTGAATAGCTGTTAAGTTCTCGTTTCACGAAATAATCCAAAGTATTGGAAATGACACTGGCTTGGACTTGAATGTTAATAGCATCGATGTAATCACACAATTGCAGAGTTTCAGGTAGAGTTAGAACCACATATTCTGGAACGAACTGGAAGGAGGAGTCTTTCTTTCGAAACATACGCTGGAATGTCAGTTTGGGTTCTCCTTGTAGTGTATGCCGGGATATACAGAGATCTCTTTGTATGATATGCAGCATATCGTCTTTCAGGAGATTGACTAGGGATCTTAACTCGGTCAGAAGAGCAAACCATACGGTGGTGGAGAGGGAAACACCTTCCTTTGTAGGTTTCAGACTCCCATCAGCATCTGTTGTAAACTTACGAATATGTATCCGTGTTTGTCCAATAAAATAAACAACACTGGCAAAAATATCACCACCCAGATGAAACAGAGTAGGAGGTAATGAATCCAATGTGATACGCTGAGAACAGACTCTCTTTGCTGAGTCATCCATAGCATTTGACAAAGTACGTTTGCAAGACATGGTTAACAGCGACGACCTCTCTCTATGGGTATCTAGCAGAAAGTAAAGAGTCCTTGCGAAAACACTCGCCAAAAGATATGTTGAAATCTCGCCAAAAAACTAGTAGGACCTGTTTAAAATCGCCAAAAAGTGGTACAGCGGGTTAAAAAATTAGCCAATGCAGGGCACTCCCCTCTGTAAAAGGTGCCAAGGGTGTGTGACGTAGTCAGACAATGACGTCATCCGCTTCATGTTCATTCTTGAATGGTGCTTGTATTGCAGGGGTAGTTTCCATAGGGTTTGGTTCTATAACACTGTCTCGTGGTGTATGAAATATGAGCTTATGGTTTATCAAGTATTCATGAAGTCTAAATCCCATACCACATTCGGAGCATGTGTTGGATTCTAAATGGATGGGCATATGTCTTTTAAGGCTACTAGATTGAGTATACTGCTTTCCACATACTTTGCAGTCATAAGTTTTAGTCGAAGGTGGGTCGTAATGAATTTTTTTAACATGCTGACTTACATATTTAGAATGGTTGAACGCCTTACCGCATACTCCACACTTATAATATCTGATGGAGTCCACTTTAGAATGTTCCTTGATGTGCAGTGTTAAATCTTGTACTCTGTTGAAGCCCATGTAGCACTCCCCACAGCCGAAGGATATTATGTCTTTATGAACCATTATATGCTGACTAAGAGACCACATCTTCTTATACACTTTTCCACAGGTGGCGCATGCCTATAAAAGATGAAAGACAGGAACTTAGTATAATTGATATATAAATTAGCTTTAACAATTTATTACATAACACCTCACTCATTATAAATGATATAGAATAATATAATTTTAACACATTCTAAAAAAAAAAAAAGCAAGACTTTATAAAATTACTTAATAGAAATATGTTAAAAAGCAAATACTTACATATTTATTCTTGTCTAGGGTTATATAATCAGCATCATCATCCTCATCAGTAGTATTTGATACAACATCCATAGAAGAACAAGAAAAATCGTTAAAGCCGAAATCCCAAGAAGTCATGATAGCAATTGATAGAAATAATGCAACTTGGCAGGATAGAATCTAACGAGCAAAGTAACTCATCTTAAACGCAATCCCCCACACCAGTGTTTCGCTCCTCCCACATGCTGACGTAACAAACCTGCTCTACCAATCCCCTGCAACCCGCTTCTCACGCGTGCGTGACCCCCCGCTCGACAAGAACGGGCATGTTCAGTGACGTCACTGAAACTTGTTTCGTAGTATGGGTAGTATGCAATGGTAGTATACAATACCAACACACATTTAGTTAAAAGAATGAAAACAATACACAGGTGATTATGAATGGAAACACTACACAGGTAATTATAATCAATCATTATTTTATTCATTATTATTCATAATTATCCCATTTTAAATAACGGGATGTTACAGGTTCTGCCTTAGGTGGAGTAGGAGTATAAGGCTGATTATACAAATTTTTGTTTTTTACAAAGTGAGTAGGTATATTCAGTTCATCTAAAGCTGTTAAAAACACTTGTTGTCCTGTTACAGTTCTTTTCTTTTGTCCAAATATCAGATTAAATAAATCTCCAATATTAGTCTTTGGAATCCACTGCTGATGATGGGAAATATGTCCTTTTTCATCCCATGAAAGAATGTTGGGATGGTCTTTTATAATATTCAATAAATTGTTAGCATAACCTTGCATGTTTCGAGGAACACTGTTTAAAATAATATCTTCATATCTTGAGGTGTTCTGCTTTGATGGCTTTGGTAGGGCATCTTCGGATATTTTCGTCTCTGTATCCATATCTGTATCCATATTCTCGAGAAGGTCTTTGTACGATACTTGCGTATTCAGAAGGTCTTTATGCAATACTTGTGTATTCAGAAGAGGTTCCTTGTGAGACACTCGTATACGTGTGTTGAAAGAATCCATCTTTATTTTCTTTTGTAAAAGTTCATAATAAAGTTTCACTTTATCATCTTCACTCAGGGAACTGTTGAGAATACGAGCCATTTCCTTATCGAAATGGGTTCTATACTTTTCTGTAGCAACATGTTTAGACAAAGAGTCTTCAGAAACCAAGGCATACTTTTTAGCGTGTTCCATTGAAAAGGGTTGTAATCACACTGAGGGCTGCTGGGATGAGTAAGTTCAGAAAACCGCCTTTCTGAATAATAAGCTTGCGTTTCAGGTACAGTGGCTTACGCTTGTCAGCCAATTCTCGTAAAACAGTCTTGTGCTCTCGAAGTTTACTCTTTTGGTGCTTCGTGAGTGGGATATTACCTCTTAATGTATTCAGGCTACACTCACAGATGGCTTTTATACAGGAACGAGGAATCTTTTTTAACAAGTTCTTTCGTAGTTTGCTAGGGCATAAATGAAGCAGCCGTAATTGCTTCTGTTGTTGCTTGCTGAGTGTCATCTTCACAACTGAGAGAATACTGCGCATGCGTATTCATTTATCCATTTCTAAAAAGGTTTAATGTCTCAGTTTATACACATATTGTGTCTGATCGGGTAAAATCGAGGTGCGCAAACGCATCTCTTCTGGAGTCTCACTGCGCAGGTCTATAAACAAATAAGAATAAGGTTCTCGAGTAGCATCTTCGTACACTTCTTGGAAGAAAGGCAGGTGTCTGGGAAACAGTTGTTTTCCCAAATGCATGATTTGGCTCATGTCTCTTCGATTCTTGCAGAGTAGCAGATAATGGGCATTCAGAGTAATTTCACGCATTTCTTTCCCTTTATGAAAAAAATTTTGCGTTATAAACACCACACTTAGATTTAAATGATGACTTCCTCTCGTAAACAGATGTGTTAATCGCTTATCGTTACCACATTCGCTCATTAAATCGTCTATAATAAAGAGAGTATTCAATCCCAGATACTCTTGATAGTTTTTAGGTAATCCTTCCACAAACATAACGTTTGGGATTTCATCGTATAAAGGCTGGTGGATCCCATAGAACCACACGATTTTGTCCGGAGGAGGCGAAAACATATCCCGCCTGTGTTTAATCATATCCCGCACAAAAAAACTCTTCCCACATCCTGTGGGACCCGAAATAACCATAGTAAAGGGGTGTTGTAAGGATGGGAACTCCATCGTAAATAACAAGAACAGTATGTTGACATCCATATTTATTGGTAAAAAGGTGCACTTATGTGAAAGCGCTTGGTTACAAAGTTATATACATTAACATCATTACATACGTCGTGGGGTACAAAGGGTAATAAAAAGTCTTTCAAAGAAGATCCGCGACATCTTGAATACAAATAATAGATACAATAGTGTCCACAAACAGCTGTTACATTGCTTTGTAGAGGCATGGGGTTGTACTCTTGGTTCTGGAACGTAGAAACAAAGTCCGAGAGGGGTCCTTCAAAGGCTGTAGGTGGGTGTCCATAAGAATCAAAGAATTCTATCGAGTCTTTATCTTGCATGTAGAAGGCTACCCAATGGCTTCCTGGATCGGTCGAAGCGTCCACGTTGGCAACCAAACAGGCTAGGAATGTCACAATGTCTTGGGGTAGTAAATCACTCGGAAAAACGCCCAGAAATGCATTCTTGGTTATAGGATTCTTGGAGAGGGCTTTATCCAGTTGTTGGCTTTCCATGATTAATTGGCAAAATCACACAAAATATGTCTAGACTTGTTAATTTCAACCACGTTTTCAAATTCAGCATACAGTAGAATGGAGATGGTTTCCTTTAAAGCTTCCGAAAACTTGATTTCCAATCGTAAATTTCCCTGGTGTTGTAGATTCATATGAGGGCCATCGCACATGTCAGGTGATAAATCAAATGCGTACAAGGTAAATCCTTTTGCAAATTCGTCTCGGGTCAGATGAATTCCTTTGTCTTGGTTAAATCCAGGGAATAAGGTATGATAGGCACGGATATAGTTGTTTTGGTTAAAGTTCAATTCCAAGGGCCTGCTGGGTACTGGAAGTCCATCCACGTAGACACATAGAAAATTCACGTTGTAATGGCCTAGCAGGAAAGGGTTAGAATCATACTGTCCATTCATACCCGCATTGTTTAAACAGGCAACGACCACTCTTTTGGGCATCACACCTAAAAAGGCATTATCCTGCATAAAAGACCAACTGCCTTTAGAAACAGAATACGTCTTACACAGAACGCGGTCAATGGGATACTTGGCCGTGTGCTTCTCCAGGGCTTTTATATGTCCCAGTAACACGCCGGGGCCCACTTTCACTTTTCGAATAAACATGGAAGCATGCTCTATCATCACTTTATAATCAGGTTTGGCAGCACTAGACACTAAACAAAAGTCTGATTTGCTACGTGTCATCTTTATCTTCATGTCCACTAAATTCAATATAAGGCGATTCTGCTGAAAAATGTCTGAATGAATCTGTCCAATCATATCCACAGTTTGGCTTTGTTTGCTTAATTCATATCTTTGTTTCAGTCCTTCGTTAGCATCCTTTTCTGCAAGAGGGTTGGTATTGTTCAGATGGGTGTCTTTAAAAAAACATTCACAGGTCAATAAACTTTTCTTGGCATCGGCTCCATAGTTCAAGAGGGTTTCTATATAGGCTCTGTAGGGATAGGTGTTGGTCGCTGAGGAAATAACTCGGTCATTCAAACTCACATCCACTTGGGAGAACAGGGAATGTAGAAATAAGTTCACGGGAGCCACGGGTTCTTTGTCGGCTATAGGCGATCCATCCGATTTCACAATCTTTGCTTTCACGTATAGAAAGGAAGAACCCAGATCCATATATTCATCTCCGCTTCCAGATATGTTAAATTCCACGGGGCCTCCATCTCGTATATTAGAGAGGGGGTGGTATTCGATAAAATGTCCTTTTTCTATAGCTGTCTGAGTAGGTGGGGTCACGAATAAATCCAATTCGCTCTTGGTACAGGGTGAAGAATCTTTATGGATAGACATCTTTAGGAGAAAATATCTCGTGTTCTCGCTTTCTTTGCTGAAGTGGGAATGAAGTGATTCTCGGATCGCTTCCTCTTTTTATTGCTTTTTCCAGAACCAATCATAGTCTTCATCTGGGTTGCAGCCTTGTCTGTTAAATTACGACCTGCTTCTTTTAAATGGCGTTTGGCTGCCACTTTTAAATCTTCTCCTCTGGATACATCTCCCATCACATTGAGTCCACTCTGCCATATTTGCTTTCCCACGGCTTTGGCACCCGATTTTAGAATAGGTACAGCCGCTCTAAAAAAGGAACGAAACAAACTTTCAAATCCATATCCTTTTTGAAATGCAGATCCTTGATAATAATCCAATCCATTACCGGTTTGCTGAAGATAGTAGTCTTCAAAAGATTTCTGGCAACATTCATAAGGCACATACATCATGAGAGATACTTTTGACGAAAGTGTAGCTTCACGTACGAGCGTCCGCGTTCAAATGGCGTGAGTTCGCCTGTGTGCGTCCTTATAACGATTTCCAAAGTGTCAATCATCTTTCTACTCACAGGTAAATAGTGGGGGCGGTCGAATGTTAGAGAAACCAATTCACCGTCGTTTCCGGCCACTTTCACTATGCGTAAAAGAGGTGCTAGTACATCTCCCACAATTTGGGGTTCCACAATGTCGGAATACACAAACAGTACATGATAATGAGCGTTCACATCTGCAACGTAAGGTCCTTCCACACTGGTTTCTAAATGAGAGTCCGATTCAATCACCATGGGATTAAAACCCAGTACTTGGGCCATTCCTTTGTCTAAAATCACTCTTGCTTTGTTCTTTACTTTAATGCGTACTCGTTTCGTAACAGGATTATAATGAAAGGAGATCTTGTTTTGGTGGTCTTTGATGAAAATAGCTTTTAAAATGTCTGGGATGGTTTCGTAATATCCCGCTGGTATTCTACGTACAAGCATTTTACCATCTCCTAGATCAAATCCAATAAAATTGTTCTCGGCAGTTATATTCATCCATGTATGGGGGTATAAAAACTCTGTAATTCCAATCTCCCAGCTTCCCTTTAGCTCTATAGGGGTGGGTAATCTCGTAATAAAATGTGAAATTTTATTCTCAGGAAAGTAGCTCATCGAGCTATCACTAGGAAGTGTCACGTAGAAACTCATCGTATCAACTGATTTCAGAAACAGACGTCCCTTGCTTTTATAGGGCGGATAAATCAGAGGTAGGTATCCACTGATTAAACTTGTGGGGATAACCTCGGTATTTTACAAAGTATTCCATATTATTCTTCTTGAAACGTTTCTTTAACACTTTTTCAATGGGGAATTCCTCTTTCATTCTCACTTTTTGTAGTTCTTGCAGGTAAAAGGTACCTTGTATGGGTTCTCCTAGTAAATCTTGGATTCTGTATACAGCAGGTTCTCGTTTCACACATTCTGTCACTTTAAATAATTCTTCCGACCAATTTGTTTCATACCCCTTCTCAAAGGTCATTTTAATCTTGGATACTCGCACAGTGTCCCCCGCATTTAAAATACATTTGGATACGCCCTTAGGCAGGTTACCGTAGAGCGTAAACCACACTTCTTGTTCATTGTTCGAATTCACATTCACAGGGGCTTTCTTAATGCTGGAGTGATAGGTATGATTATAGCTATCCATCAACGAGTCCAATACATCCAAATAGCGATAAGTATTCTGATTGGTAAAGTATTTCCACATTTTTGTCTTAAGGGTTCTGTTAAACCTCTCAACAACAGATGCTTTTGTGGTGTTAAACGTTGTAAAAAACCTGATATGATGTTCTTTAAGTAATTTTTGAAATTTCTGATTCTTAAATTCTGTACCTTGATCCGTCTGCAGAGATTTTGGAATGCGCTCTTTAAATATAGTCCGAAAGGCATTCACGATATCTACCCCTCTCTTGTGCTTCAGGGGTATAGCCCATGCATACTTGGATAAAATGTCAATGCATGTTAAGATGTAGCAAAATCCATCATTCTGTCGACTGAGTGTTGACATATCGGCTAAATCGGCTTGCCATTGCTGATCTATAGAATACACTATAACACGGTTGGTTTTAAATTTCCGTTGAACTGGCTTGTGTAATGTATAAGCATCCACACCTTGTAACCAATTCTGAATTTCCTTCTTGGGTACTTTTCCTTGAAGAGCACGGTATATGCTATCCACTCCTCCGAAACTTGCGGGGTGCTTGGGGTCTAGGTAGGTTCCGTCCATCATTCCAACATGGAAATATTCACAGATTCGTTTAGATGCAGAATAAAATCCCTTGGTATATTTAAATCAATCAAAACTTCCGTTGTAATGTATACTATTAAAACAGTTATCAGATAGACACACGTCACGATAACCTCCTCTCTCGAAGACATGACTTTAAATAAACTTAATCGCTCTTCTCGCCTCTTTTATATACAGATTTAAAAATAACTCCAAATCTTAAAATGCGCTCTCTGAAACGCTGGGCGTCAATTTCCCAGAATCCCTTGCGATCTTCATTTTTGGGTACCTCTATAATGCATACCTCCTCACGAAATCTAACTCGCTTCATCCTGACCGACCTCTTTCAATTCCAAGACTCAAATGATTGGAGAAACACACCCCTCCTATACACCCGATTCATGCGATTCTGCTACTCTAAAAACACGCTTTTTTGGCCGCATTTTTGCAAAAACGCACATTTTCTTTTAAAAAATTGCAAAAGTGTGAAAACCTATGTTAATTCCCATAGAGAAATCCGACAGTTTGAAAAAAATCGGCCGATTCCGCGTTTTGCAAAAAACACATTTTTGGCCGCATTTTTGCAAAAAAACCACATTTTTTTTTCTAAAAAATTCGCAAAAGTGTGAAAACCCATGTTAATTCCCATAGAGAAATCCAACAACTCCAAAACTTCAACTTGTTGAAAAAACGTACATTTTTGTTGTTTTTTTAACGTTTTGAAAACTTTTTGTGAAAAAAACGCAAAAAGCGGCACATTCTTAAAATTCATGTTCGATGCTCTTGGCATACCCTGCGTCATACGATATTTTCAAGTATCTCACCCTACAAGATTCTCGCAGTTCACTTCGTAACCGCGATATAGGGCAAGCACTCTTTTCTTAGGCGGAGGGGTATTGATATGACCTTAGCATGTCTTCAGCATATCCCTTTGGTATACCCTTGGTACGCTTCTAGCATGCAATAACATAGACCTTGATATACTTAATTACTTTATTTAATTATCCTCATTAACGCCCTTTATTTCATTTAAAAAAAAAAGAAAAAAGTCCCATTAGGATAGAAAAATTTCCAATTTTAATTCCACTTTCTGCCGCTAGGGGGCGCTGATGGTTCCATTCCGCCTTCTCCGGTGTTGCCACCCTGAAAAAAGTTTCTACCCCACAGGTGTTGCTATGGCAACCGAAACAGAAAATATTTCTAAGTTCTATCCCTGATAGTTCCAATTTTCATCGCTAGGGGGCGCTGAACGTCGCTGAGCCTTCGTTGCAGAACCCTAGGCGTTGCCACCCCGAAAAAAGTTTCTCCTATACTTAGAAAAATCTCATTCCAAAAATTTATTTCCCCCTCAACCCCTCGTAAAAGACTACGACATCGTTGCCACCCGACAAAAAGTTTCTCCAAAATTTTTACCCCCACCTTTTTTCATTTACCCCCCCTTTTACACCCCCGTCCAGGATTACGAAAATCCAAGATGGCGGCCATTTTGCTGAGCGCTGAGCATCGCTGAGCCTTTGTTGCAGAACGCCCCTTTCTTATCTACTAATAAATGTCTTCAAACTCAGAAACACTAGCGATTAAAATATTAGCGAGTAATATTCAACTAAAATCGAAAAAAAGAACTTAAAGAAAAAGTAGTTCGAATCTATTCACAAAATATGTCTTAATAATTACTGTCAGACAATAATTCGTAAAAATATTCATTACCCCAAACCCAGTTCTAAATCTAAATAAAACTCACAACAGCTAATTCGACAAAGCTCTCATTCGATAAACTTGTCCATTCGAAAATCCCATTTTCACGGTAACTGTTTTCGATAAACTTGTGTTTGCTGTAGTTGTAGTGGATTACTGTGAAGTCACGCTTTGTAAACTGGTTTTCGATATAGTTGATTACTCCCACATCCAGCTCCATTTAGTTACATCGAATCTTTGGCTAGTCTAATGATTTTGGAAACCCAACATTATTTGACTTTATTGACTATTGACATCATTATATGTCCGTCGATTATATATATGATAAAGTAATTGTGTTAAAATGACAGTTAGGAGTAGCTTGAAGCACATTGATATATCTTGGTAGCATGTCCATTTCATTGCAAACTAAAATTTCCAATAATGCAATTTCAATATTGTAATTTCAAGTTCCGATATTGTATCACTTTTAATCATTTACAACTTCTTATAAACGCAAAATTCAAAATTCGGGCTTCGTCATGATCTTGATCTTGTTACTTTACTTATATACATAATGTATAAGAAAAGCATTGTGACGGAGTCGAAAATTCGAATTCCAGTTTTCGACGGGACAGCACGTTTCAAGCATCCCTGATCACGAATCGAACATTTTTGAAGTTGTGTGTATGTGTGTGTGTGTGTCAGTGAGGCTATGGAGACGATATCTCACGAACGAATGGAGCGATTCGAATGAAATTTGGTACAAAAACCACAATCCGTGAATACTGGAAGCCTATTGTTTTGAAATGGAATCGAATTTTCAGAACTCCCCTAAATTTTCGAGTGAAATTTTGAAAAAATCATCAAAAAATCAAAACCTTTAATAAAGTTACGTAAATAGACATTTCTTATGTAATTTTTCCTTAAACGATTGACATAAACTTTAGAAAGCTAGCATAAACCGTTCTCGAGTTATTGTGCATTTTTCAAATAAATTTATCAAAAACTCCCATAAATTAAAAAAAATATATTAAATGTTAAGAAACATGTTCACTTTTCATATGTAATATCATACGATAAATTTGGTAATATCGTTTTCGTGGATCTAACTCGTTCCATTCACGAGAAAAGTCTACTTTGAGGAATACTTTTGTATTTGAATGCCACTAGTCATTTATCGGCTGTAAGAATAACTTACTTCTCCGTCCATAACGCTTGGCGAGATTTTGGCGACGAATTAAGCGGAATGTTGCCAACTTGGAGGCATTTTAAATGTTGCCAAATTAACGAAAATCTCGCCAAATGGATAAAAATGACGCTAAATCAATGAAAATGACGACTAATTGAAGAAAATTCAATATCTTGGAAAGAATATAAGTATCTACTATAAGAATAACGTTTTTTTTAACTATAAAAGTAGTAAATTCATTGCATTATATAAGGAAAGTTTTGTGCTGCCCACATTAGATTTTTAATATATAATTATGAACAAAAACATTTCGAAGTCACTCGAGGCGTTTCATTGTAACGCATGATCTGATATTTTACAATTTGAGTTGCTGTCATGGGAACTACTATACTAAAAAAAGTAAAATTTCTAACATCTTATAAACGACTTGCGATATCTCCGAAAAAAAATTTTTTTTAATTCAAGGTGAAAATTTTTCAAAAAATCAAATTAGTTTGATAGTAGAGAACTGATTTATTTTTTTAAGATTTTTTTTTCATTTTATATCAAAATCATGCAGTATCTTAAGAAAAGTATACACTTTCTATAGAATACAGATACCATTTGCTTTTAAATAAAACAAGAAAGATCAATCATAAATAAAGCATTGATTATTAAACACTTTCCAACTTCAATGCAATTTTATATAAACATCTCTAAAATGCGATACATTCCTCGGTAATATTTTTTAAATTATCACAATACTACATTAATTTAATACATTTGAAAACTTAAAACTTTATCAGAAAAAGAATGAACTTCAATCAAATGACGGCATTAAAATTCAAATTGCCTGGTTTAAACATCTCTAAAAAGCGATACATTCCTCGGTAATATATTTAAAATTATCTTAATACTACAATAATTTATTATATTTGAAAACTTCATCGAAAACAAATTAACTTTATTCAAATGACGTCATCGAAATATAAATCGCCTCTATATAAAAGCAGCATTTCATTCATAAACTTTTTTTTATTCCTTTCATTCATCACAATACTATAATAATTTATTTTATTTAAATACTTAAAACCATGTTGGTACAAGTAATTTAACTCTATGCTTAATACTTCATCGAAAAAATCGTCTGGTTCTCTGTGTAAAATCAATGAATGTTTTATTCATAGCAGCTACATTGCAGACTCCATGAGCTAAATAATTTTGTGTTAAGGAAATACAGCAATTCTTATACAACTCGTTCTATATCTTTTGGTGTTTACATTCTCCATAAGTGAAAATTAGGCGTCGCTGTAGAAATAGTCAAAGTTTGATGATCATTTAAATTCAAATATATTGTAATTGTGTTGTTTCAGTATATAGATGCACAGAATTTAAGCAAACATAAAACGATTTTAGGACGGATACAACACTAAATATGAATTAAGAAGAACTTTAAAAATCACGATTTTGACATAAGAGGAATGCCATATTTTATTTTGAAGTGGGTCTCTTCATATAATGGATGTAATTATTATTTTAATTTTTATTTAAAAAACCACTGAATATATTCTGCTGAATTTTTTTAATATATTTTATGGGATAATTGGGATATTTCCTTAAACTTTCGAAGCAATTTGTGAATTTTAAATCCCCTTAAATTTTGAAAAAATCAGGACCCATAAGTTTCAATGTATTTCATTTTTTTAACCCGGATTCAATCCAAAACTAATTGGCTGATGCTATTCATTTATATTCCTAAAGGTCCCACAGATCGTCAGAACAACATACTGAAATTTCATTTTGATAAAGTCAGTTTTACGGCAGTTATCGTGCTAAGGGACAGACAGACAGACAGACAGACAGAATGAGTAAAGTCATAAACACTTTTCAACTATGTGGTAAAGTGTTAATAATTATGTATAAAATGACAATTTCTATATATTTTAAATAGTTATTTTTTATAATTTAGTTTTATTGTAGAAAAAAAATCTGAAAAAGTGAGTCTTTCTTTGGTTCACTCCTTCTCCTCAAAATCAACTGACATTCATCGCTTGAAATAATGCACTTATATTTATTCCCGGTTACACATCTAGCAACAGTAAGCTCTCGGGTCTGTCGTGTGGTCTGGGTTTTTCACTCATATGTATTCTTGCGCGCTGGATTTGCACGCTGCTACAACTGACGCCGTGTTCATGCGGAGTACGATCACGTTAAACATGTGGGTCCGTAAGTCCTTCCGAGAGGTTGGTGTTAGGGGAAGGAGGGTACGGTCCCTGTGGATGCCTTCCCCACTGGGTTCCGGTCTAAATTGGGTGGCACTTCCCGGCCGTCCAAACTGTTACCTTACACCTTTCTGGTAGGTCGGACGGCCTGGGTCTCAACAACTCATATTTATTCAAATTGCTTAATTATTTCGGAAGCATATTCTGCCTACAGACACGCAAAGACAAACAGACACATGGACAATTAAAACTACAGCAACCTAAATAAGCACAAATAGCAAAATAATGCAGCATACAGCTGTTCTGGGGATATGTTGCAAGGTCAGTGCAAAATAACTAACAAACCTGAAGTCCAAAAGAGGAATCGGCGCGGAAGGAAGAAGCAGGGGGCAGGTTGAAGCTCTAGACCTAGATTACGAGAATTTTATCTACATCTTGAGTTTATAATCCTCTCTGCTTCTTCCTTGCGCTCAAATTCCTCTTTTGGACTTCGGGTTTGCTGATTCTCTTTCATTGACGAAGGATCCAACGTGTCCTCGAAACAGTTGTATGCTGCATTAGTTTATTATTTGTGCTTATTTACGCTGATCTAGTTTTCCTTATCGTTTGCATAAAGTGTATTTTACTTATAGAAGCAGGGACATCATGAAAGGAATTGTTAATTTGTTTTCAGGGATGTTTGAAACGTGTATATCCATCAAACTCGGCGAGTCAGATATTTTTTTCTTTATTAAAAAGCTTTTCTTTTAGACGTATGATTCTGAAATTAAAAGTGTAAAAAAATCAATATTGCCACTTTCCTAATAAAACGCGCGATCCGTCGCCTCAATCGCATGACCTCTAAAATCTATTTCTAAAGCATCCAAATCTTTCACGCTCTAAACACTTTTATATTTTCATCATCCCCCTGTGTTTGAGTTTCTCTAACACAACGGAAAAGACGTAAATAAAATCAATCTATCTTTCAAAAGCCACAAAACACGCAGGGCAAACATTTCATCTCG
Organism: Amaurobius ferox; assembly: GCA_951213105.1. NCBI lineage: Eukaryota > Metazoa > Arthropoda > Arachnida > Araneae > Amaurobiidae > Amaurobius > Amaurobius ferox. The sequence continues at coordinate 316,386 of OX578152.1, forward strand.
GCTCCGATTTCCTCTCCGAACAATTTCACAAACGAAAAAGGGCAATTTCTTTCCCGCCACTGAGCAGCCGAAAATGTCACCACAACACACAGGGGTGGGGGGTGGAAACTGCATTCCACGTTTCTTAATCGTCTGAAAGCTTTCGGGATTTTTGTGGTCGCATATCGCAGAGTAATGCTCCTTTTTTTGTGCTCCACACCATTGACGGGATTATATTATGATGTTTGTAACATGGATTCGAGAGAGCGTATGTTGTAAAGTTTAAATAAAGGAATATAATGTATGTATTGTTACGATGTATCCCCTACAGTGGCGATGCGCAGAGACAAGGTAGAAACAGTGACTATCCAAATAATTTACAACTCAGTAGCTTTTATTTTCATTATATATTATTCGAATTAAATATATAAAATATTCTCTTCGTAAATAAACGAAAAAAATACAAAAGACATATTTCAACTCCGACTAACGCCAAACCCTCAAGTGTCTGCGTATTTGTCAGAAGAGACATCTTTCAAAATGACTACCCCATAAGGTGATATTGCATTGGAAATGGAACTAAAAGGAAATCCGCGCAATTTATACTGTTTTTATGCTGTATAGGTCTGGATAGACGTGTTTAATCTGCAGGACATTTTGGAGGAGTAAAGATTCCTTTTCACACTTCATGATCGGACTTTTTTTTTTGCCTCTGAAGAGTCATTTTAAATTAAAAGCAAATATGTTTTAAAGAATCTCTCAATTGTAGGGGTTTTGACATTTTTGATACGAAATTTCTTTTTTATGTGATTCGTAACTAAAACTTTTAATAAGTGAAAGTTAAGGCTTGGTGAGTGTGCTTTTAATTTTCTTATCTAATTTCCTTGATTCTTATATACTAATTAAAATAGTTTGTATTTTCTGGCATATACCATTGTACTTTGAACAACGATCACCTTATATGACCAATGTGGAAGGTTCGCAAAAAACAAACATAATTCGTAAAATCCACACACACAATTTAATCACTTATGTTCTAGGAATTTCCTGAACTCGCCAAAAGTTGGAGACATTTCGCCACCTTTATCGTAAAAGTCAAGCGACACGGACCTTTCAGTAATAATAATCGATAACTGCAAATGCAATGGTCGAAAGTAGTAAGCTACAAGTAGCGAAACTAAAATAGTCACTACTTTTTTTTCGTAATTTGTAGTGTGTGTAACGCGCTACTTTTAAAAATAAGTAGTGTAGCGAGTAATGCGATACAATAAATTACTAGTTTGTATCGAGTTTTGACGCTACTTTTAATGTTACTTCAATAAACAAACAAGGTGCCATTCTACATATCATGTGACACCCTTTCTTAATTTGTACGAAATTTAGTGTTCTGTGCAATGATGTACGATTTGCAAAGTGCCAAGCGCTTTGGAACAAATCAAAAATGTCGGTTGTTTTAGCTGACGAGAGATCTTCAGAGTTAAGTGCCCCTCTAATAATAACACATAAGATGAGATAGAAATTAATGCATTCTTCCGTAGAACGCATATGTCGGTTCTTGAGAGAGAACGAGGAGAAACTACATAAGATTTTCGATGCTGCAGGGTTAGGAAAGCCACTGCCTCATGAGGTTGATTTTTTTATATGGAAATATTCAGCTGTGTTATTTCCCAAAATATCTTGCTTATCTGATTGCAATTTTGAGATGCAAATTTGACTAAAAATGAACAAACATGTTTTAAATAGTTTTTACTTTTATTTTATACTTTTATTTTATTTTACTGTTTTCAGAAGTGGGTAAAAGCCTAAAGATTGGTAAGTTTTTCAGTACATTTGGGAATCAGTAAATTTTAATTATTCAGAATAAGTATGTTAAATTACTACAGTATACACATATCCTCAACCTTTTGTGTATATTGAAGCTGTGGCAAAATTTGTCTTATAAAAATATTTATGTAGTGGCTACATTTTAAAAGTAATTTGTAGTCACTACTTTTTTAAAAAGTAGTAGTCACTACTTTTTTAAAAAGTAGTTGTAGTTGTTAGTTAACTACACTTGTCATAAAGTAATTGTAGTTGCAGTTCACTAAAAAAATAAAGTAGTTTTTCCAACCACTGTGCAAATGTACTGTTTAAGTTACGCTACTCTCTTAACCTTGAGAAAGCGAAGGAAATTCTAAAATTACATAACTAGTTCTCAATATACGAACGGCTGCCGTCCCTTCCGTTGCGGGGCCAATACCACACGTCCTGTTCTGGCCGCAGCAAAACATGCTAACAATCGGCAATACCCATAGAAAAGGTTTGGTCCCCATTGATATCTATATATATAAAGAAGAAAAGTATGTATGTATGTATGTATGTATGTATGTATGATCCAACATCACGAGATAACGGCTGAACCGAATTTCATGAAGTTTGGTGGGTTGTCTGGAAATAGCCCCACTTAAAATTTAGTCCATATTTCGAGTTTTTACGACCAGTGATTCTCGAGATTTTAATTTAAAACGACACTTTCATTTGTCTCATCATCACGAGAGAACGGCTGAACCGAATTTGATGAAATTTATTGGGTAGCTTTGAAATAGCCCCCCATAAATTTAGTCCAAATTTCAAGTTTATAAGACTAGGGGTTGTTGAGATATTGATGGAAAACGAAACCTTTTCCTAGGAGTTCTACTCTCTAGCTTCATGTTCCCCAACGAAAAAGATTGGAAATAGTTGGTTTAGAACGTGAAAATTAATTAAATCTCGGAGTTTTGTGGGAGTTTATTAAACCTAATAGTCACTTTTGAAAATCGCAGGTTTGAAATATGAACATAAATGGAAACTCTATCATCATGGTTTATTTCTCACAGGCTTACTCAACAAGTATTGAGAAATCACAAGAAAAATCAATCATGCTTAAAACACTGATTATGAAACACTTTCCAACTTTAATTTTATTTAAACATCTCTAAAATGCGATAAATTCAGAGGTAATATGTCACAATACTACAATAATTAATTATATTTGAAAATTCAAAACTTCATAAAAAAACGAACTTGATTGAAATGACGTCATCAAAATATAAATTGCCTGGCTGTGTAAAAGCAGTAAATATTTCATTCATACATTTTTAACACTTTGCAACAAAGTTGAAAAGTGTTTATGACATTGTTCATTCTGTCTGTCTGTCTGTCCGTCCGATAACTGCCGTAAAAATGACTTAATCAAAATGAAATTTTAGTATGGTGTTCAGACGGTCTGTAGGGCCTATGGAAATATAAATGAATATTATCACCCAATTAGTTTTGGATTGAACCCGGGTTGAAAAAATGAAATACATTGAGCTCTATGGGACCTAATTTTTCAAACATTTTTTAAGCGGATTTAAAATTCACAAATTGCTTAGAAAATTTTAGGTCAAATTGTTCCATAAAATATATAAAAAAAATTCAGCGAAATATACTCAGTAGTTATTTAAATAAAAATTAAAATAATAATTACACCTCTTATATGAAACAATCACGTGACCATGATATGAAAAGATCACATGACCCACTTCAAAATGATATATGACATCCATCTTGTTTCAAAATCGTGATATTTTATGTTCTTTTTAATTCATATTGAGTGTTGTATCCGTCCTAAAACTACTTTATTTTTGCTTAAATTCTGTGCATCTACATGCGGAAATAACGCAATTACAATATATTTGAGTTTAAATGATCATCCAAATTTGATTACTTCTACAACGAAGCCTATTTTTCACTTATGTAAAATGTAAACAGCAAAATATGCAGAATGAGTTGTATAAGGATTGCTGTATTTCTTTAACGCAAAATTATTTAGCTCATGGTGTCTGCATAGCTGATATGAATGAAATATTTATTGATTTTATAAAGAGAAGGACGATTTTTTCGATGAAGTTTTAAGCATAGAGTTTAAGTATTTGTAGCTCCATGGTCTTAATTTTTAAATAAAATAAATTATTATAGTATTGTAATGAATGAAATGAATTGGAGAAAGTTATGAATGAAATGCTGTTTTTATAGAGAGATCTAGGCGTGTTATTTTTTTTCTATGACGTCATTTGATTTCATTTCAGTTGTTTTCGATGAAGTTTTCAAATATAATAAATTATCGTAGTATTATGATAGTTTTAAAAATATTACCGTGGAATGTATCGCATTTTAAAGATATTTAAACCAGGCTATTTATATTTCAATGCCGTCATTCGAATGAAGTTCATTTTTTTTAATGAAGGTTAAGTTTTCAAATATAATAAATTAATGTAGTATTGTGATAAATTTTAAAAAATTACCTAGGAATATATTGCATTTTAGACTTTTTTAAATACAATTGCATTGAAGTTGGAAAGTGTTTCATAATCAATGCTTTAAGCATGATTGATCTTTCTTGTTATTTCGTTCATCACAGTACTGAAATAATTTACTCTACTTAAAAACTTAAAACCATGGAGGCCAAAGTAATTTAACTGTATGCATAAAACTTCATCGAAAAAGTCTGCCATGAAATCGTCTGCTTCTCCATATAAAATCAATGAATGTTTCATTCATATCATCTATATTGCAGACTCCTAAGTAAAATAATTTTGCGTTAAAGAAATTCAGCAATTCTGATACAACTCATCTTACTGCCTAATCAGTTTACATTCTCAATACATAAAAATTAGGTTTCGTTGTAGAAATAATCAAAGTTTGATGATCATTTAAGCTCAAATATATTTGTAATCGTGTTGTTTCAGAACACAGATGCACAGAAATTAAACAAAAATAAAGCGGTTTTAGGACGGATACAACACGAAATTTAAATTGATAAGAACTTAAAAAAATACAATTTTGACACAATATGGATGGTATTGATTATTTAAACTCAAATATGTTGTAATTGTGATGTTTCAGAATACAGATGCACAGAAATTAAGCAAAAATAAAGCGGTTTTAGGACGGATACGACACTAAATATAAATTAAAAATAATTTTAAAAATCACGAATTCAACACAAGATAGATGCCATATTTTATTTTGATGTGGATCACGTGATCTCTGCATATAAAGGGTTTAATAAATATTTTAATTGTTATTTAAAAAACTACTGAATATATTTTGCTGAACATTCTTTAACACTTTACAACGTAGTTGAAGTGCTTATAACTTTGTTCATTCTGTCTGTCTGTCTGTCTCTCTGTCTGTTAGCACGATAACTGCCGAAAAAATGACTTTATCAAAATGAAATTTCAGTATGTTGTTCAGACAGTCTGTGGGACTTTTGGGAATATAAATGAATAATATCACCCAATTAGTTTTGAATTGAACCCGGGTTGAAACAAGAAAGAACAATCATGCTTAAAGCATTGATTATGAAACACTTTCCAACTTCAATGTAATTTTATTTAAACATCTCTAAAATGCGATACATTCCTCGGTAATATTTTTTAAATTATCGCAATACTACATTAATTTATTATGTTTCAAAACTTAAAACTTCATCGAAAAAAAATGAACTTTATTCAAATGAGGGCATTGAAATATAAATTGCCTGGTTTAAACATCTCTAAAATGCGATACATTCCTCGGTAATATTTTGAAAATTATCATAAGACTGCAATAATTTATTATATTTGAAAACGTCATCGAAAACAAATGAACTTTTTCAAATGACATCATCGAAATATAAATCGGCTAACTCTTTAAATAAAAGCAGCATTTCATTCATAAATATTTTTTCATTCATTTCATTCATCACAATACTATAATATTTAATTTTATTTAAAACTTTAAATCATGGAGGTACAACTATAATTTAACTCTATGCTCAAAACTTCATCAAGACATCGTTTGCTTCTCTGTAAAATCAATGATTGTTCCATTCATATCAGCTATATTGCAGACTCCATGGACTAAATAATTTTGCGTTGAAGAAATACAGCAATTCTTATACAACTCATTCTACATCTTTTAGTACTTACATCCTCCACAAGTGAAAAGTAGGCTTCGTTGTAGAAATAATCATAGTTAGATGTTCATTTAAACTCAACTATATTGTAATTGCGTTGTTTCAGGATGTAGATGCACAGAATGTAAACAAAAATAAAGCGGTTTTAGAAAGGATACAACACTAAATATGAATTAAAAAGAACTTTAAAAATCACGATTTGGACCCAAGATGGATGACATATTTTATTTTGAAGTGGGTCAGCCGCTCTCTTCATATAATAATCACATGATCTCTTCATATAAAGGGTTTAATTATCATTTTAATTGTTATTTAAAAAAACTGCTGAAAATATTTTGCTGTACTTTCTTTAACACTTTACAACATAGTTGAAAAGTGCTTATGACTTTGTCTGTGCTTATGACTTTGTTGTTGCTTATGTTTGAAAACTTAAAACTTCATCCAAAAAAATGAACTTTATTCAAATGACGCCATTGAAATATAAATTGCCTGGTTTAAACATCTCTAAAATGCGATACATTCCTCGGTAATATTTTTAAAATTATCATAAGACTACAATAATTTATTATATTTGAAAACGTCATCGAAAACAAATGAACTTTTTCAAATGACGTCATCGAAATATAAATCGGCTATTTCTTTAAATAAAAGCAGCATTTCATTCATACACATTTTTCCATTCATTTCATTCATCAAAATACAATAATATTTAATTTTACTCAAAACATCATAGTGGTACAAGTAATTTAACTCTATGCTCAAAACTTCATCAAAAAATCGTTTGCTTCTCTGTAAAATCAATGTTTGTTCCATTCATATCAACTATATTGCAGACTCCATGGGCTAAATAATTTTGCGTTGAAGAAATGCAGCAATTCTTATACAACTCATTCTACATCTTTTGGTATTTACATCCTCCATAAGTGAAAAGTAGGCTTCGTTGTAGAAATAATCAAAATTGGATGATCATTTAAACTGAACTGTATTGTAATTGCGTTGTTTCAGGATGTTTTAGAACGGATACAACACTAAATATGAATTAAAAAGAACTTTAAAAATCACGATTTGGACACAAAATGGATGACATATTTTATTTTGAAGTGGGTCAGCTGATCTTTCATATAATGATCACGTGATCTCTTCATATAAAGGATCTAATTATTATTTTAAATTTATTTAAAAAACTACAGAATATATTTTGCTGAATTTTCTTTTATATATTTTACGGGATAATTTGAATATTTTCTTAAACTTTCGAAGCAATTTGTGAATTTTAAATCAGCTTAAATGTTAGAAAAATTAGGAGCCATAAGTTTGAATGTATTTCATTTTTTCAACCCTGGTTCAATCCAAATCTAATTGGGTGATATCATTCATTTATATTCCCATAGGTCCCACAGACTGTCTGAACAACATACTAAAATTTCATTTTGATTAAGTCATTTTTACGGCAGTTATCGTGCTAACGGACAGACAGAATGAATGAATAAAGTCATAAACACTTTTCAACTTTGCTGTAAAGTGTTAAAATATTTTCAGCAAAATATATTTAGTAATTTCTTAAATAAAAATTAAAATATTAATCACCCTTTATATGGAGAGATCACATGACCATTATATGAAGAGATCTCGTGACCGACTTCGAAATGAAATATGGCATCCATCTTGTCTCAAAATTTTGATTTTTAAAGTTCTTTTTAATTCATATTTAGTGTTGTATCCGTCCTAAAACCGCTATATTTTTGTTTAAATTCTGTGCATCTACATATTGAAACAACGGAATAACAATATAGTTGAGTTTAAATGATCATCCAAATTTGATTATTTCTACAATGAAGCCTACTTTTCACTTATGGAGAATGTAAATACGAAAAGATATAGAATGAGTTGCATAAGAATTGCTGCATCTCTTTAAGGCAAAATTATTTAACTCATGGAGTCTGCAATATAGCTGATATGAATGAAACATTCATTGATTTTACGCAGAGAAGCAATCGATTTTTTTCAATGAAGTTTTAAGCATAGAGTTAAATTACTTGTACCTCCATGGTTTTAAGTTTTAAAATAAAATAAATTATTATAGTATTGTCAATAATAAAATCAATGGAAAAATGTTTATGAACGAACTGCTGTTTTTATAGAGAGAGTCAGGCGTGTCATATTTCGATGACGTCATTTGAATAAATTTCATTTGTTTTTAATGAAGTTTTCAAATATAATAAATTATTGTAGTATTGTGATAATTTTAAAAATATTACCCAGGAATTTATCGCATTTTAGAGAAGTTTAAACCAGGCATTTTATATTTCAATGCCGGCCGACGTGGTTGTCGAGTGGTCAAAGGCAAGCGTTTCCGTAGCAATCGCTCAACCGCCACGTTGTGGGTTCGAACCCCACGTAAGGCATGGATGTTTGTGTTGTGGGCGCAATGTGATTCGCCCCCCTCTGGTGCGCCTGGGGCAACGTCAATGGACGGCTAAATGGTTCACGCTCTGGCCGCTGCAATAAAGGCGAATGACGAAGGTCAAAGTGCCTGGCCATTTGAAAAAAAAAAAAGTATTTCAATGCCGTCATTTGAATGAAGTTCATTCTTTCCCTAGTGTTGTATCTGTCCTAAAACCGCTTTATTTTTGCTTAAATTATGTGCTTCTACATCTTGAAACAACGCAATTATAATATATTTCAGTTTAAATGATCATCCAACTTTGATTATTTCTACAACGAAGCCCACTTTTCACTTATAGAGGATGTAAATATCAAAAGATGTAAAATGAGTTGTATAAGTATTGCTGCATTTCTGTAACGCAAAATTATTCAGCCCATGGAGTCTGCAATATAGCTGAGATGAATGAAACAATCATTGATTTTACAGAGAAGCAAACGATTTTTGATGAAGTTTTGAGTATGGAGTTAAAATACTTGTACCTCCATGAATTAAAGTTTTAAATAAAATTAGTTATTACATTATTGTAATGAATGAAAGGAATGGAAGAATGTTTATGAATAAAATGCTGCTTTTATATAGAGACGAATTATATTTCGATGACGTCATTTGAATAAAGTTCATTTGTTTTCGATGAAGTTTTCAAATATAATAAATTATTGTTGTATTATGATATTTTTAGAAATATTACCGAGGAATGTATTGCCCTTTAGAGATGTTTAAACCAGGCAATTTATGTTTCAATGCCGTCATTTGAATGAAGTTCACTTTTTCGATGAAGTTTTAAGTTTTCAAATATTGTAAATTAATGTAGTATTGTGATAATTTTAAAAATATTACCGAGGAATGTATCGTAGTTTAGAGATGTTTAAATCAATCAATTTATATGTCAATGCCATCATTTGAAGAAAGTTCTTGCTTTTCGATGAAGTTTTTAGTTTTCAAATATAATAAATTAATGCAGTATTGTGATAATTTTAAAAATATCACTGAGGAATGTATCGCTTTTTAGAGATGTTTAACTAAAATTGCATTGAAGTTGGAAAGTGTTTCATAATCAATGCTTTATGCATGATCGATCTTTCTTGTTTAAGCTTATAATACTTATATCTCAAGAACGAAAAGTGCTAGCCATGAACTAGCTGACTCTATGGTAAATTGTGGGTCCACAAGCGCTAGATATTTTGCTTTGTTCAAAGATAAATGAACTTCGGAAGTTTAACGATTTTTAATGATTGATGTGGTTTGAACAGAAAAGATGGAAATACACGTATTCAATTACATATTTATTTGCATCCAGGGAAGTTTATAGATTAACATGAATATAGAAATCTCGTTGGATATATTGCATAATTTAAATTTATATATCGTCAAGCAAGTTAGTAAAATATTGTGATATTTTGAGGTGAAGTCTATGGTCCGAGTACCCAGATGAAATCGGAGCGAAAACTAAAAGTGCTAGATAGTTATTAACAGTTAGCGAGTTATTTGTAGTTCTTTGAAAGCCTGCAAAAGAAACAAATGTGTCTGAAAATATTGAATAAACTTAATGAACTTTACTGGAATTTCATTTTACAAAATACTACTTACGCAAAACCATGTCGACTCCACCTGACTTGGACCACAGACAATTTTTTTTCTGATACTGATTGAGGCACAAACAGACGCAAAAATATGGAATATGAATTTATGAGAAGGTCGAGTGGAAATTTTGATACTCCAGATACTTTGATAAAGTAATGATGTAACAAGTTATAAGAAAGAAATACAACCGAAGTGATTAAACTGTTTAAAATATGAAAGCAATTTTTCTTAGTCAAGTTTTACTACAATGTTATGTGTGAATTCAAAGGTGTGAATTTTTTCTCTCGGTAATCGTGTGTTATGTAATGAAACTCAACCTCAAATTCTGAGCTTTTTAACCGATTTTCTTGTTTCTACTTCGAACTTCATCGATCACCGTAAATGAATTATCTACTGAGAAGATGCAGAACGCATCATCGAATTCTTATTTATATCATCTCGTTAAAGGCAAGCTGAACAAAGCCGCCATTTTGTTGTTTGTCATGGAGGTGTAAAACGGATCGGTACAAAGTCATATAAGATTGTGGGTGGAGTTTACATTATTTGGACTTACCCTTCACAGTATATGTCAAAGGAAGATATTGTGCGTGAACCAAATTTTGACTCAAAATTTCTAATATACACTCTGTTTCAAAAAAGTATTTGTACCCATAAGAAATTGAGCTATAGCCGTGAAACTCGCCATGTATGTATCGTTTGCTTCCAAATGATTAGAATTTGAGAGCAAAAAACGTTTTATTGAGAATTTGACATTTTAGTAAGAGGTAAATCCTCCCCTGGTAGCTATACAAGCCGATATTCGGTGCGGCATAGAGTCAATTAAGTTGCTTATGTATGCTATTTAAGATCTGACAACGTTACTGTATCAGTGAGTTCTCGGTATCTACTCCATCCATTTTAATTTTTATTTACTTTTCTACTTAGAGTATATATAATGTATGGACAAAGTACTGCGATCGGGATCGAAACTTCGAATTTCATTTACACATTTTCAGTATCCTTGTATTCGAATCGAAGAGCTTGTATGTATGTGTGTGTGTGTGTGTGTGTGTGTGTGTGTGTGTGTGTGTGTGTATGTGTGTGTGTGTGTGTGTGTGTGTGTGTGTGTGCGTGTGTGTGTGCGCGCGTGCGCATGACTGTGCATGTATGAGCATGTGTGTGATTGTGTATGATGCATATATGACGTATGTATGCTTGTAGGCTTCGTTGTAGAAATAATCAAAGTTGGATGATCATTTAAACTCAACTATATTGTAATTGCGTTGTTTCAGGATGTAGATGCACAGAATTTAAGCAAAAATAAAGCGGTTTTAGGACGAATGCAGCACTAAATATGAATTGAAAAGAACTTTCAAAATCAGGATTTTGACACAAAATGGATGCCATATTTTATTTTGAAATAGGTCACGTGATCTCTTCATATAATGATCATGTGATCTCTTCATATAATGGATGTAATTATTATTTTAATTTTTATTTAAAAAACTACTAAATATATTTTGCTGATTTTTTTTTATATAATTTATGGGATAATTTGAATATTTCCTTAAACTTTTGAAGCAATTTGTGAATTTTAAATCCGCTTGAAAAAATTTTGAGAAAATTAGGTCCCATAGGGTTCAATGTATTTCATTTATTCAACCCGGGTTTATTCCAAAACTAATCGGGTGATATCATTCATTTATATTCCCATAGGTCCCATAGAGCGTCTGAATAACATACTAAAATTTCATTTTGATAAAGTTATTTTTACGGCAGTTATCGTGCTAACGGACAGACAGACAGGCACACAGAATGAACAAAGTCATAAATACTTTTCAACTATGTTGTTAAGTGTTAAAAATTCATTATTCTTATGGGCCAAGTCCTAAGTATATGCAAAATTTAAAATTTCAACCTTCTGCAGTTTGGGCTGTGTAATCATCAGTTTGTCAGTCCGACTCACTCAGCTGTATGTACAGTAGAATTCCGTCAATCCACCCTCCCTGAGAAAGTGACCAAAAAATTCCGTGAAATAGATCCTTCTCCTAAACATCGAATAAAATTCTGAAATAAGGTTAAAATTTCGTCGTTGAATAATAAAATTTTATTAATAAAAGTATACTTCTTCTTTTAACCGAAATTTTCAAGTCATTATCCTCCCTTTTGCATACTGCATGGTTTTCCATGGCATGTAAGAGGACAGACAAATTCGACAAAATTATTCTTACTTGACAACACAAAATTCCCAATAATCCTCTACATTTCTAGCGATTTTTCAGTCGCACTCGAGAGGGCTGATCGACAAATTACTGCTGCATATAGTAAGAAAAACGTATGGATAAACCCACTCCAGATATTTAAAATATCTTTTATTTTGTCGGTACAAAAGGAATCTACAAACTCGTCTGCGCATTATACGTAATATTTCCATTCTATTTCTGCTTGTTGGCATTTGATCTTCCTAGATAAGAAGTTTTCTTAATTAACCAAATTTTCAAAAATAATCTATTATCATGAAAATGAAAAATAAAGATGCAAAAGCAGGCCCTAATTAAGCGCCTTTTAGCTCCTAGATCAGCTGATCAGAGTACAAATGAAATAAACAATATCAACTTTTTGTGAGCGTGCTGTTATTAGCATTGTAGGTGTTCATTAATATTAAAACAGTGGTTATTAATATTATCTAAGGCATCAAGTTTCAATGTGGAATACCAAAAGATTGTGGTAATTAGTGGATCAAAATATAATTTCTGTTGTAATTAATAAAGAACATCCAGTTTCGAAATCATTATTTCGTTGCTTTAATTTTTACTTTTACCTTTTGATAAATTTCGGGAATTATATGACGTTATATGATCTATCGTTGAATTTTAAAATAAATGAGAGTTGCGTCTGTAACTTGTAACGTTCTTAATTTAAACATGTAAAAGCAAAAAATTAGTTTTTAAAAGTACACGCTTTTCTTATTTATATGTAAATGGCATGTATGAAAAATGTATTAATTAAAATGTACCAAATTTGGACTTTCGATAGCTACTCAGGTTCTCAAGCTATTTCCGCAAAATGAGTACATTTCTGTGACGGACTCAGAGCAGACTGGCTCTATAATGTTGAAAATCAAAGAATTAAAATATATGCACATTTCAACGACATCAAACACGGACTGACCCGATAAGTTTGAAAATCACAAAAATTAAAATGTATCCAAAAAGCAACGACATACCAATATTCATGCAACTATGAATAAAGAAACTTGATTAGTTAGAGCCTCAAAGATTCGAACCATACTGACAAACAATCCAACAAACATCAGATCGAGATAAACAAGAAAGATTTATCGTGCATAAAGCATTGATTATAAAATACTTTCCAACTGAAATGCAATTTTACTTAAACTTTTCTAAAATAGGATATACATTCAGCGCTAATTGATACTTTTTATATTATCACAGTACTACAGTGATTTATTATACGTAAAACTTAAAATTTCATTGAAAAAGCCAATGCTAGTTTCACAAAATGAACTTTATTCAAATAATGTCATTGAAATATAAATCGTCTGCCTCTCTTTGTAAAAAATTAATGAATATTTCATTCATATCACATATATTCCAAACTCCAGATCTAATTAATTTTGCGTGAAAAAAATTCAGCAATTCCTATACCACTCACCTTACAATCGCTTGATTTGTTTTCATTCTGTATATGTTAAAATTAGGCTTCGTTGTAGAAAAATAAAATGTAGTGATTATTTAAAATAAAAAAATATGGTAATTGCATAGGCACAGAATTTGGATACACAGATAATACGCAAAATAAGGCGGTTTATAGGACGGATGCAACACTAAATATAAATTTAAATGATCTTTAAACATAATGATCTTTCCAGAGTCGAAAAATGAGTGTAATTGTTATTTCAATTATACTTTAAAAAACTATCCAACATATTTTGCTAAGAAGTTTTTCTACATTTTATGTGACAATTTGAATATTTCCTAAAAAACTTTCGAAGCAATTTGCTTCGAAAGTTTACCACCTTTGACATCATGAGCATGCTCTGCTAAACGGACGCCAACATTGCGTTTGGTACTGCCAATATAAAATTTATAGTCACCATCGGGAGACAACAGGGGAACCACGTACACCCCAGCATGGCTTTTAAAGTTATAAATATCCCCAAGTTTATCAGAACGAATACTTTTTAGTAAAGTGGTAATATTAGAGTGAGCAGGTTTGAAATCAAATTCATGACAGATTTGAATAAAGAGACGGAAGATCTTAGGATGGTAAGGAAAACTAGATTTATAAGTTATACGATCTTTTAAAGTAACAAGTTTAGTATCAATTTGAGTAAATTTACGGCGAACATGGACTAAAATCTCAATAGAATGTATAAACTCAAAAGAATGAGCAGCCTCATGGCCAAGATTAAAAATAAAATTAATTTCATAAGTCAAAGAAGGTATAGAAGAACAAACATTAAATGCACGATTATTATCGGGTCAGTTATCAATATAATCGTAAATAACAAATAATAAGTATTGGTCTTATTCTTTTCCTCGTCAAAAATTACGTGTAAATCAAGTATTTAATTGATACAATTGATCATACGTAGTCCTTTATTTCAAATTCTGGCGATTTTTGAGGTTCATTTTGTAAAACAAGGCAGGTTCTTCTTTTCCGAATCGTACCAAAATCTAATCAGCACCAGGATATTTATTCTACAAGTAATTTATCCTCCAAATTTTGTGAAATTTGCTCAATTAGAATTTTAGCTAAAGTGGATACATGAGATTTTTACGGGCCATTTCCCAAAAAAGCGGGTTCTTTTATCCCGAATCGTACCAAAATCTAATCAGCACCAGGATCGCACACAAGTAAGTTACCAATAATTTTTTTATCATATTTGATCCATTAGTGTTTGAGTTCGAGTGGATACATTCATTGATTGCACAGACAGACACACACACAAACATGCACAAAGACACACAGACAGACACACATACGCACACACACACACACACACATAAATGTCCCGTAAAAATAGTTTTTTTTTTCGTGTTCTAGAGGTCTCAAAATCTGTAGATCCGTCGAAAATTCGAGTTGCAATGAATTTCGACACGATTCCAATACTTGCCGGCCACTCAACCGGCTGTTCATACCCTAGGGTGAGGCGGGTAGCCTGGGTCTTTCACGATTCCAATTCTTTCGCTATACATTACCATGTACAAATAAAACAGATGACATAATAAATTGAAAATATCAATAATCCCCGTAATCTTTGAACCTGAAGGCCGCAATCCAGTCAAATATGCAATTTCGATCAAATTAATTTTAAATGCATTTCTTTATTATTTAAATTGGAAAATATTTAATAAAAATCGTTTGCCGTATCAACACATTGGATTTAAATCCATTTCTATATTAATAGTATAGTTTCTAGATTAATAATTTGTTTTCACAAAGCTCTTGTAGTTTTCGAGGAATCGTCTTGTCACGTTAAGAAGATTAAAACTCTTCTGTTCCTCAGTATGCTCAATGCTTATATCTTGAAAACTAAAAGCGTAAACTAGGAACAGTGAGGAAGTAATTTATAGCCCTTTAAAAGTCCTACAAGGATGTATAACTGTATTTCAGATCAGATTCTTGGAAATAGAGTAGTTTTAATTTAGATATTTTAATATTTCGAACTGTTTTAAAATTGCATAAAGAAGAATAACCACCCACAAAGAAAGATATTATTCAAATCGTCCTTTATTTCGTCCTTTTTTACCAAAACAGTCACATGATCGAAATGCATACAATGATAATCTACTTTAATTGAAACATTTAAATTAAAACCATGGATCTATGAACAATAATTCAAGAGAAAATGAGTCCTGAAATCGTATTAAAACACAACAGTTTAATTAAATTTTCAAAATATGTTAAAGTATTTAATTTGTTGTTGAAGTAAAGTACAGTATCAAACATTAATTCTCAATATTTGACTCTGAAAATTAACACCCTCTAGATTAAATGTTAACATCCTCCGATTGTGAATCCTGGGGGAAAATACCTGATACGAGTGCCTTTTCACTCAATTCAGTCGTCATACACCCTTTCTGCTATCGTGCAAGCTTTGTTCCTAGTGATAGATAATTGAATATTGCAACCACAAGTACAATATACCCACAAAATTGGTGTAATGCCAGAAAAACTTGATTGGTATATTTGGCAAATATCAAAAATATTTATTTACAACATAACTATAAACCGTGACACAAATTAAATTGTAGCGTACAAAATAAGCTCAACGTGACTTGATTTATATACAAAAATGGAAATCGGTCGGAGATGTGATTCTCCTTGGAAGGCTGATTTAAATTTCGTTCTGATGCTGCTCCTCTCTCAGAATCTTGTTAATCAAGTAGTGGACTCCGAAGAAGCCGATGAATTTGAGACACCCGCCGACGAACGCCAGGCATCCGGTCGTGTTGAACAGAAAGTCCATGTAGGCCGAGATTCTTTCCATGCAACCCTGTTTTAAGAAGATAAATATTTGAGTTCTGCAAAACCAGCTGAAGACACTTTCCCTACTAATCCAAATTCATAATTCATGTTTTCTTTATTTATTCGAGGGGCACCCGAAATTTCCCAGAATCGGTAAAAAATAAAATAAGCATAACATAGTTTTATTTTAGTTCCCTTCAAAGTACTCGCCTTGAGAAGCAATGAACTTGTCCTAGCACGTTTCCCACTATCAGAAACAATTTGTCTTGTTTAAAATGCTGTTTCGCGACACCGTCACTTTTACTTTGGTCTGAAAAATCTAATAGAATCTCCTCCACTTTAGTCAGATCTTCATCTTAAAGATCAAGAAAAGATTGCACAAACTAGATTTTAAGAATACACCATTTAAGAGAAATGCCAGATGTCTGCTCTTCTGTTTTTCACCAAAAACTTCTTGATTGATTTCTGACTTCTTAAAACTTCTTGAACCATTGTACGCGGTCGCATTGTCATGATGCAAAGAAGAGAGCATTTGAATTTCCTAAATGCACTCACTATTTTCGGAAGGTTGATCCTCGAGAGCAACTTTATCATTTATTTCACAAAAGAAAAAGAAATAAGTAAAAGCATAAAAACATAGTTTTTAAAGTACCTCTTTTATTATTTACATGCAACTTAAATATATAAGAAATGTGTGTATTAAAATGTATGCAATTTAAATCTATAAAAGATAACTACATAGAAAATTTTACTTTCTTGTTATTCGATTCTCTACCTTAACTACTTGGTTATGCACTACAATTGTATAATCTAAGTTCCCAAAATATGATAGTTATGAATTGACCCTTATTTGTAATTGTATAGCATTTACTGTATTAAAATACATTCTTATTTCACCTGACGGCAAGAACCAGTTTTTAATGACACTGTCATCAAAATTTAAAACAGAACTAAAACACCTCAAGAACATCTTATTCTAGCGTCACTTATGTGGATTTATTCGTTTTGTCATCGAAAAGTAAAGGTGAAACAAAAAATTTATGAAGAAGCTGAAAAATAGTGTAAACATATCTTTTTGCATACTTATTTACTTATTTTGTACCGTCAAAAGGAGTTAGACTGCTTGAATTTAGATTGCTTGATTTAAACCCTGATAAATGGAAATACTTGAAATAGTAAAGAAAATTAACTGAAGTGTGGCTCAACTCAACTTCCTCATACCAGAATCAATTTTTAAATAGCTTGGGGTTTATTTTTTATTTTGCAAGAAGTTTTTTGAAAAATCTGTATTGTTGCTCCAAATAATCATAATTCTAGCATGTTAGCCTTTATTTTAAAGGACTTGAAAAAATCTTCGAAAGTGGCGATTGATACCACAAGATATCAATATTACTCTATAAAACAGTGAAAACGTATTCAGGAGATCCTAAAACATGTATTGCCATCAAAACCTCGAAATCAAAAATTTTCATGAAAACTATTCTTTTATTATACTATATTCTATAGTATGAAAAAGTAAATATTACGTATTCAACAACAAATATTAAATCTCGCATTCAAACAAGTTTGATAAAGAATAAACAAGTAAAATACTCACCATTGGATGCATGAGATCCGGATAGTCCACCTCGGTGTAGGGTGGACTGCCCGTGTTACACTCGGTGATTTCCATTGTGGTTCTACAACAACTCTTTGGCACAACGAAGTCTGAGTCCTCTTCTCTCTGTATCTTCCACCAGGGAGACTCAATCCAATCGTGGTACGATATTACGCCACAACAGTTAAGCTATATTCAATTAAACGAGTGAAAAACGAATTCATTGAAGAAGGTTGAGCATCGTGGTCACACTAACACAAAATTTATTTTTAAAAATATTAATTAGTTTAAAAAGAATAAAATAATTCTGTTAACCAATATTACGATTTATGTATGTTTGTGTTTTACCTTAATTTAGTTCTTTATTAATCATGTATCTTATAATAAGTAAATCAATATAGTTCAAATGACCATTGTACCCGACATTGCAGGGCAAAGTGGCTAATATAGACAGGGTAATTCAAAGGAACAGGAGATCTGGAAAACGGCCATCAATATTCGTGCTATGTGTTAAGACCCAGACCGTCCGACCTACCAGAAAGGTGTAAGGTAACTGTTTGGACGGCCGGACGTGCTATGTGTGTCGTTGTTCCGTCTTGTTGGAATCAAGTGCTATTTATCATTTGTGAATTCTGCAGTTCATGCACAACTAAATTTTCCAGCACGGAACATAGGCATTTTCAAAAGCATGATGATTTTCCGCAAAGTCTGGATGCGCACCACTCTACTCCTTCATGATTACTAAATGGCAAGATGTTGTTAGTAGAGTTTTGTACGTCATTCAGCACCACCTACCTCCCAGAGCAAAATTTCCCTTTCTTTTAAGTCACCCTGTATAATACAAAAAAATTAAAACTTTTAAAAGAGTAAACATTTATAATTTTACCTTACATAAGAAGTCGTAAAGACATTATTTTAAATGCAAAATTTTATTAAACGTATCTATGTTTACTTAGTAAGTAAAAGTATATAAAACTGGCATTCGTTCTCGGAGGCAAAAAAAAATTGTCGTCTGATTTTAGGCCATCTTGACTTTACTGGTGTGGTTTCAAAGTTTTTTTTTCCGATAACAGGAAGGAGACTGCATTTCCTCATTTCCTCAAAAACTAGTTTACAATTTTAATCAATTATGTATGTTGTCAGTGACGAAGTATATTCATTATTTTTGCTAGCAGTTTGAGCGAATTTATAATTTATAATTTATCATATATAATTAATCATTTCACATTTGAAAAAGAGAAACGTTTGAACATATACACTAACAGTTTAAAATAATCCATATAGCATGTTAAATAATTAGTATAGCATATTATTTCATTGCAAAACTCCATACTTTATATTGTAGCTCCAAAAATTTGTCTGGCGAACCTTCTGTGTCAGTGGGCCTCACCTTTTTCAAGTCTCTGACTACGTCTTCTTGCATAAGCAAAGTGGTCTGTAGGTAATAACAAATATTTTCAGTCTGGAGAAATTTAGTCCCCCACATCAAAAACACTGAAAATATGGATCACAAAACTGACAGAAATTGACACTTTATTGGGTGTAAGAAAATGCCATGTTCACACAAGAAATAAACAAGAAAAAGCAATCACACATAAAGCATTGATTATGAAACACTTTCCAACTGCAATGCAATTTTATTTAAACATCTCTATAATGCGATACATTCAGCGGTGATATTTTTAAAATTATCACAATACTACAATAATTTATTATATTTGAAAACTTAAAACTTCATCGAAAAAAATGAACTTTATTCAAATGATGTCATTAAAATATAAATCGCCTGGCTCTCTATGTACAAGCAGTAAATATTTCATTCATCCATTTTTATTCCATTCCTTTCATTCATCACAATACTACAATAATTTATTTTACTTAAAAACTTAAACCCATGAAGGTAAAAGTAATTTAACTCTATGAGTAAAACTTCATCCAAAAAGTCTGCTATAAAATCGTTTGCTTCTTTATGTAAAATCAATAAATGTTTCATTCATATCATCTATATTGCAGACTCCAGAGCTAAATAATTTTACGTTAAAGAAATTCAGCAATTCTTATACGACTCATCTTATAGCTTGATGTGTTTACATTACGCATAATTGAAAATTAGGCAGAAATTGTAGAAATAATCAAAGTTTGATGATCATTTAAACTCAAATATATTGTAATTGAGCTGGTTTAGAATATAGATGCACTGAAATTAAGGAAAAATAAAGCGATTTTAGGGCGGATACAATAGTAAATATAAATTAAAAAGAACTTTAAAAATCTCGATTTCGACACAAGATGGATGCTATATTTTACTTTGAAGTGGGTCACGTGATCGCTTCATATAATGGTCACGCGATCTCTTCATATGATGGGTATAATTATTATTTTAAATTTTAATTAAAAAATTACTGAATATATTTTGCTTAAATTTCTTTTATATATTTTATGGGATAATTTGAATATTTCCTAAAATTTTCGAAGCAATTTGTGAATTTTAAATTCGCTTAAAAAATGTTTAAAAAATTAGGTCCCATAGGGTTCATTATATTTCATTTTTTCAACCTGAGTTCAATCCGATACTAATTGGGTAATATTATTCATTTACATTCAGATATTTCCAATAGACAGTCTTAACAACATACTAAAATTTCATTTTGAGAAAGTCATTTTTACGGCAGTTATCGTGCGACAACCGCTTTATGGGACTTTATGGGATTTTTTTGGCAACATTCCGCCAAATTTGTCGCCAAAATCTCGTCAAGCGATATGGACGGAGAAACAACTTATTCTTATAGCAGATAAATGACTATTGGTGTACAAATACAAAAGTATTACTCAAAGTATTTTTATCATGAATGGAACGAATTAGATCCATAAGAATGATGTCACCAAATTTATGGCATGATATTACATATGAAAAGTAAACATGATTTTCGACGGTTAATATTTTTTTTGAATTTATGGGATTTTTTTGATAATTTTTTTTAAAATATGCAATATCTCGAGAACGGTTTATGCTAGCGTTCTAAAGTTTATGTCAATTGTTTTCAAATGAAAAATTACATAAGAAATGTCTATTTGCGTAACTTTATTAAAAATTTTGATTTTTTGATGATTTTTTCAAAATTTCACTCGAAAATTTAGGGGTTTCTGAACATTCGATTACGCTGAAAAACAATAGTCTTGCAGTATTCATGAATCGTGATTTTGTACCAAATTTCATTCGAATCGCTTCATTCGTTCGTGAGATATCGTCTTTACAGTCTCACTGACACACACACACACAGACATCACCTTAAAACTGTTTGATTCGCGATCAGGAATGCTTGAAACATGCTCTCCCGTCGAAAACTCGAATTCGAATTTTCGACCCCGTCGCAATACTTCCCTTATACATTTATATATATAAGGAAAGTAAAAATCTCACGTGGGCAGCACATGACTTTTCCTGCAAAATGCAACGACTTTACATCTTTAAATGCAAAATATTGATGTAAAATATTGTTGCGAAATATTTGTGAGAAGTTTAAAGATCATCTGGAGGAGGATACGCTCTTTCGTTTCCTTGACTGAATCTGCTACCCCTAAATATATGTTAAAAATTCCGTTCTTTGTTTTTTTTAGTGATCTCCACAGAAATTGGTGAGAATAAAATCGATGGATGGTACCTGCTTAGTATTCTGGCTTTCTCTCTCTGCATTGTATATTCCTGAGAGGGGGGACTTCGGTTTCTTGTCATTTGATTATCCCACTTGCAAGTTCGGTAATTTGCCATGAGATGACCAGTACGACCCACAAAATGAACAAAACATATCATTAGGTCATGTTATTACTTTCCTTATATACATAATGTATAAGGAAAGTATTGTGACGGGGTCGAAAATTCGAATTCGAGTTTTCGACGTGAGAGCACGTTTCAAGCATCCCTGACCACGAATCAAACATTTTTGAGGTGATGTCTGTGTGTGTGTGTGTGTGTGTGTGTGTGTCAGTGAGACTGTGGAGACGATATCTCACGAACGAATAGAGCGATGAGAATAAATTTAGTACAAAAATCACAATCCTTGAATACTGGAAACCTATTGTTTTTAAACACAATCGAATGTTCAGAACTGCTCTAAATTTTCGAGTGAAATATTGAAAAGATCATTAGAAAATCAAAAAATCGAAATCTTTAATAAAGTTACGCAGATAGACATTTCTTATGTAATTTTCCCTTAGAAAACGATTGACACAAACTGTAGAACACTAACATTAACCGTTCTTGAGATATTGCACATTTTTCAAATAAATTTATCAAAAATCATGCAAAATAAAAAAAATATTAAGTGCTAAGAAACATATTCACTTTTCATATGTACCATCATACGATAAATTTGGTGTCATCATTCTCGTGGATCTAACTCGTTCCATTCATAAGAAAAGATACTTTGAGTAATATTTTTGTATTTAAACGCCAATAGCCATTTATTTGCTGTAAGAAAAACTTATATCTTCGTCGATAACGCTTGGCGAGATTTTGGCGACGAATTAGGCGGAATGTCGCCAACTTGGTGACTTTTTTAAACGTTGCCAAATGAAAGAAAAGCTCGCCAAATGGATAAAACTGACGCTAAATCAATGAAAATGACGACTTAATGAAGAAATTCAATATCTTAAAAAGAAAATAAGTATTTACTATAAGAATAACATTTTTTAACTGTAAAAGTAGTAAATTCATTCTATTATATAAGGAAAGTCATGTGCTGCCCACATCAGATTTTTAGTAACCTGTGATGCTTTTGGTGTGGCTTATTAAATTCTTAGAGAATTAATCGGTTCTGTTATTATGTCAAGAATGTGCCTGTTCACATCTTCTTCACATCTGAGTTTCTTAATTTCTGACGATACTGACGTCTATAGATGTGTGATAATATTATGTACTGACTTTTGATTGTGTAATTAACTTAGCCTATTTAATATTTTGAACTATTATTACTGCCATATTAAAGGAACCAGGGTTTGCTTTAAGAACGTCTCTTCTCCTTTCTGTTTTCAGCGTATTAAGGAATTTCCCAATCTTCTTGTTGTTGAGACCCAGACCGTCCGACCTACCAGAAAGGCTCCAAATCCTGTAAAGAACCTTGCTGTCCCAACGGGTAATCGGACCCTGAATCTTTGAACTGGCCAGCCGAAGCTCTACCGTTGAGTTACTGGGACGAAATGGCAAGCCGTTATTGTCGAAGTAGACTCTGCATACTCCACTCTCTAATGCCAGATTGGCGTACAGCTGACAATCTAGCGAACTATCTCCTGCTGTTTTTTTATCTCAGTCCAGCCTTCTGGTATTATTTTTATCCTCCAGGTTATCTTCCTTTGTGGTCGTTATCCTCTCGATGTGAAATCGGCACTCAATAGCCGATTGAGTGCTGATTGAGTGCACGATTCACTGAAACCGTGCTAGTATTAATAGGGTCACTTTCAAAACTCCAACATATTTGCACTCACCTACAGGGTTGATTTGTTCAAACGTCATTTTAAAGAACCTTGCTGCCTCAACCGAGAACCGAACCCTGGATCTTCGATCTTGCCAGCCGATGTTCTATTGTTAAACTACTGGAACGAAATTGCAAGCTCGTATTGTCGAAGTGGACTCCGTAGTCTCAATTGTTCAGATCACCCACACGTTTTTAAGTAGGTTAGCATGTTGCACTTTGTTCTATGAATTCATGCTTTCACAGTCTCGTCCTCGAATTGCTTAGGTAGCGCAAATTGCATCTGGCATGAAGTTATATTGGTTTTTCCTGTCCAATAAAATAATAGTTTGACTCATCCACTATTATTGTAGATGACTTAAAAGAAAACCCTTCTCCGCATATCTTGGCTACAGTAAATTCATTTGATAATTTGACTCAACACAAAATCAGTTACGAATCAGTTTTTTGATGATTCGTTTTGTACACATTCGTTCTTTTATACCCACAAAATCACAGAAAGTATCATGAGTGCAGATTAAATCAAAGGTTTAAATTAAATTAAATCAGAGATACTATCTTTCAGTAAGTAAAAGTTTCAGTAAGTAATTTCCATCCTCTCTTTTTGAATAATCAACTGGAAGCGCCACTGTTATTTCTCATGTATGAATTGAATATTTGGATTAGGATAATGAATCTCTTAACAGTATTTTAAATATTTTCGTTCATAAATGAATATGAAACGCTAAAACTGGATATAATTTCCTCTTTCCTTCTTTCCAGTGAATTCAATAAGGAAAAGTTGATTTTTGAAAATGAAAAAAAAATGATTATATTCAAATCTTAATGTTCTTCTTAAGTTTAATAACCCACTCTATTTATTTAAACATATTTTTTACTGAATCCTTATGGCAGTGACAACCTTTCTTCTACCTTCATCCCCTTGGACTATTCTATCGCAGATGCCGAACTTGCTTGATTAAGTGAGGTTGCGTTTCGTACGTATCCTGAAGAATCAGGTTATTTGTCTTCAAAACCGGTTGACTCTTAAATTTTATTATATGTTATATTCATATAACAATCTTATACTAATTTTGTTTACAACATATTGAATAAAATGTTATGAAACTGTTCTAACAACTCCACTAAATAACTAGGCTGTAAGCTGTGACGACTGGGCTAGTAGACTGTGATGTAACGCAACATATTTTTATAGTAGATGAAACTGATGAGAAGACGTGTTTAATAAAATATTGCAAACTTACCCTTCCTGCATAAGAAAGTGTTACCGAACCGCAGCTTATTTCCAACACAGCTGTCAAGAAAGTAATGCAACTGAACTGAAACGGAAAAAAATGCATTAAAGAAAGATATATTTTGGAGACTAATATTTCATATCATTTGAATTGCCTTACATATCGATATATTAAAGATTTTTGATATGGAACATCCTTGGGCATAGGTACAAAGTAAATCATAAAAGAAATGTGACGGAGATGAAACGGAAGTATGTAATAGAAGGGACATCATATTGTGACGAATGTGTAACAGAAAACCATTGTTATAAATTGAAGGTTTCTGTAACTTGATTTTGGTGAAAAATGTGGTAATCTCAGCAACAACTATGAAGAAATATCGCCAACTGCAACTTTTGGGGAGTTCTGGAAACTTTCACATTTTGTAGATTGGCTAAGAACTTCACGAATGACGTACCTTTTCCGGAACTTTTCACAGAAGTCATATAAGCTCGTCATCATTCAGGTGAATTGTTGACTTGATACGAGTAAAAAAATATGCCAAATTCAATACAGAACCCAATATGCAATTTTTCTTCTGATTGTATATACCCTTTAAACTGTGTTATAAAACAATTCTAATGGAAAAGTGTAAAACATTATAATTTTAGATCTGTGACATCTGTGCTTCAATATCTGCTTTACATACTATTACATACTTATAGTTCGCTCCAACGGACTACAAACGTTACATCCAAACTTTTCATCGTCGATAATTTTGTCATTTGTGATCCAATTCGGACGAACTTATTTGCAGTCTATTAATCTATCAAAACTGTACCATTTTCGAAAAAAGAATAAAAAGTGGTATATCCATTCATTCTTGAGTTATTATGTCTAAGACACACACACACACTCATTCTCTCGTTCTTCCTCTCTCTCTCTCTCTCTCTATCTATCTATCTATCTAATTCTCAGTCTCTCTATTTCTTTCTATCTACCTTTCTCCACCCTTCTCTGTCACCTTCCGATTCTATCCGTCTCTCTTGATCTCTCTCCGTGCATCTCTCTACCTTTGTCACGTTCTCTTCCCATCTCTTTCATTATATCTCGCCCTTTTCTTTCTCTCCGTTACTTTGTTAATCTTAATCCCTCTCTCTCCATCTACTTCATTATCTCTGCCAATCTCTGTCCGTATCTTTATTTCTGTCACTATCTCTAAATATCTTTCTCACTATCTATATCTCCCTCTCAGTCTCTCAAGATCCCTCTTTCTGTCTCTTTATCTGCCTGTTTCTCTCTGTTTCTTACTTAATCTTTCACTCCATTTCTCTTTTACTCACTCACTCCATCCTATTTTATTTGCTCACTCCATCTCTCTTTTGCTCACTCCTTCCATTTTTCTTTACTCACTCCATCTCTTACTCACTCACGCCATCTCCTTCTCTTACTCACTTACGCCATCTCCTTCTCTTACTCCCTTACTCCATCGACCTCCCTCTATCTCTTTTATCCTCTCTCCGTCTCACTTTCTAACTCTGTCACTCTCTCTATCTCTATCACTATCTCTCCGTGTCTCCCTGTCACCTTCCGTTTCTATCCGTCTATCCGTCTCTCTTCATCTCTCGCCGTGTATCTCTCTCTGTCACTCTCTCTCCTTGTATCTCTATATCTGTCACTCTCTCTCTCGCTCCATCTATCGATTTATATCTCTGTTGCATTCTTTCTCCATCTCTCTCATTATCTTTATCACTCTATCCGCTTTCTCCGTCTATCTTTATCACTCTCTTTCCATCTATCTCAGTATATTAGCCAATCTCTCTCCATATCTCTCTATCCCTGTCACTCTCTCTTTTGCACGCTCTCTATCACTCTCTCTCCTTCTTTTTTTGGTCCTCATTTAGTCTCTTTGTCTGTTTCTCTCTGTCCCTGTTTTCTCTCTTTCTTACTCACTCACTCCATCTCTTACTCTTACTCACTCACTCCATATCTTACTCTTACTCACTCACTCCATCTCTTACTCTTACTCACTACTCACTCCATCTCTTACTCTTACTCACTCACTCCATCTCTTACTCTTACTCACTCACTCCATCTCTTACTCTTACTCACTCACTCCATCTCTATCACTCTCCCTCTGTCCCTCTTTCTGCCTCTTTGCTTCTCTCTGTGTCTGTTATTCTGTCACTCTGTCTGCTTCTCTCTGTCTCTATCACTCTCTCTGTTTATTTTTTACTTATTCATTCATTCCTTTGCTCTCACTGACTCATTCATTCACTCCATCTGTCTTTCTTTTTCATTCTCGTTATATCTTCCTCCTATTCACTCACTCCATCTCTTCTCTCACTGACTTGTTCACTCAATCAATTTCTTTTGATTACACACACACTCATTGGCGCTAGTATATTTATAAATGGGTTCTTTCAAAATGTCTTAAAGTATGTTTTCTTGTAAACATCTTTATTTTGAATATTTTTGGAAAGACTATTATATTTTTCTATAAAATAATGAGAAAATAAAAAAGTTATGGTACATGTAATTTTGACACACAACAAATAAATCATTTCCATAATGTTAAAAAGAATTAACTCAACATATCGCAATTCTTTACTTAATTTGCGAGTTAACGTCAATAAAACAGCACTAACCATGATATGGAAACATGTTTTAAATATAATTTTAAATTAATATTAATATTAAATTAATTTCGTTCTATTAAAAGGGCATTCTACTTTCTTCCAATGTGTATAAAAGACGAGAAAAATGTTCATAATCACAAAATTTCCCGATTGGAGGCTTTCCAAATAAAAGTTATTTGTCTGGAAAAAGTTATGCGCCTGCGCATTAGATTTTTTAATTCATCAAAATTTGAATTCAATGAAGCATTATGTAAAACAGATACTTCTTTAAAAGCTTAAATGAATTGTTTCAATTTGTTTTACAAATTCCTTGCAAAGAAAATAGCTATTTTTTTTTCAACTTTGTGGTTTTCTCGAAATGCCGCAAACAGCATTCTGCCTTTGTGCAAAATTGGGTGCCCGAGCAATCAGCGATGTCAATATTGAACAACCCTCGCATTCAAAAAGATGCACAGTTTGGTCTTGCTGCAAAAGTGTTTTTAATGTTTTTTAAAAACTTCAATTAAAAGAAAATTTATTTTACAAGCTACGCATTTGATGGATTTTCTTTCAACGTTGTAAAAAAATGTCAATTCTTACGTGTTTTTATATAGAAAACATTATGTTTTATGAATACCTTACATTAAATTCTTGATTTGAATAAGGATAAAAAATGTTGCTTTGTGTATCTTCTCTTTGATGCCAATTTAAGATACCTTAAAATCAAGAAATAAATTTTTTGAAGTACCTCAGAGACTAACGTATCCTTTGTCCCTAGTATATTTATTTTTCGAAATATCTTATTCGCTTTATCTTCATAGTTGTTTTACACTGGTTTCCAAAAGGAATGCATAATTGGAAAAATAGGATAAAATCCGAAAATTAGAACACTGTTAGACATTAATAAGCTGACCAGACATTCTCAAACCTTGACGACAGTCCTTGAATTTTAACTATTGTCCTCAAAAATCAAGGACAACAAATGGCCCAGATATGTTCAATGTTTGTCATGGCATGTTCTGAATATCTTCCCTTTCGGGGTACTTATTCACGAGAAAAGCCATATGTAGGCGTAATTATCGTCCACGAAAATAAATTCTAGACAGACAGCGCCCCTATAAAATCTCATAGTTTTAAAATCTCATTTCTGTTTCGCTTTGCAGTCGTAGACCGTCAGGAAAATATGACGTGACATACGCTAATTTGACATAATGCTTCCAGACACCATTGTACTACTTCCTTAAAACTGATTCACTTCACGTATACGTAAGGGTTTGGTTATGACGTATTTCAGGTTATCTCCAGATGACAACACGTCGATTGTCACCCAAATTTTGATTTATCAGAGAAGACATTACTCCACTGGTTTGGCTTCCAAACCCTGTGAGCTCTGCACCATAAAAATATGTCCTTCGTGGTACTGGTGATTAATTGGATATGAGCCGACTAACATAAAATTCTTGATATTAAAATCCTCTGTAGATGTCTTGTGCTGCAAAAGCTGCGGATAACTCGGATGAAGCTACTCTCGCAGGCATCATTCGGATACACCGTACAGGTAACACCTCGTAACGATCATTTGATGACCAATAAATAAAAAATACATCGTGCAAAAAATGAGAAAAACTTGAACAATATATTCGAGCATGAACAAAATAAAAATATATCATATAGTTGTTTCAAGGATGCGCTGGATCCCTCTTAATCAGTACCACAGAACCATCAAAACCGAAGTCTAAAAGACGAAATGAGCCCATCTTATCTTTTAGGCTTTGTATGTTGGCTTTTTGGCTTTGTATGTTGACTTTTTGCTTTGTGTGTTGGCGTTTTGGCTTTGTATGTTGGCTTTGTGTGTTGGCGTTTTGGCTTTGTATGTTGGCTTTGTATGTAGCCCATTCATATATAGGCAGTAGCGAATATATGATTAATTTTGAATTTGAAAACACGAACCCCCTCCCCCTTATGCTGTCCATCAGTCCCCTTTACAGATTTGAATTCCTTCTGTTTCTTACATTTTCATATACTACCCGACACAGAAAATGCAACACCATAAAAAAGAATATAGAGTGTGATAATAAAGGACACACAGATATGGCATATATAAATAAGTGATGTTAATTCTAGAAAGATAATGCAATACAGTAATGGCATAGACAGGGTGATCAGCAAGCAGTAGGGCTACCTCATGCGGTGATAAAAGCAGCAACTCTTCGAGAAAACAGTGCGATGAGCGTGCGGATAGTTTCCTGAGGAATGGATAACCATATGCCTTCAACCATACTATAGAGGTCGTCCTCTGTTTGAGGAGGGGACATGGCAGTCAAATGACGGCCAATCAAGTCCCATACATGCTCGATGGATGAGAGATCTGGAGACAGCGGAGGCCAATGAAGCACCTGCATACCTTGCAATGTTTGTCTGCTGATGGTTGCCTGGTGCGGTCGCGCAATATCTCGATGGAAAACAGCATTTTGCAACCGCTAAAGGTAGGGCAGTGAAACCGGTCGCAGCACCTCATCCACATATCGCCGTACCAATATTGTGCATCTGATATCAACCAGAGGTGAACGACTATCGAAGACGATGGCAGCCCAAGCCATGATGCCGCGTTGTAAAGCAGTATGGCGTTCAACAGTCGCAGAAACATTGAATCTGTTTTCACGTCGCCTCCAGACTCTCACGCGACGAGTGTCATTCGACAAACAGAACCGAGACTCATCGCTGAACACTACCCTGTCCCATTCAGTCGTCTGAGGGGTTCGGGTCCTAAACTATTGCAATCTTTCACGTCATTATCTTATCGTCAATGGCAGTCTTCGTAAAGGACTGTTTCAGTGCAGGCTGCTTTCGGTCAATCGTCGAGAAACTGTTCTCGCTGATATTGGAATATCCAATGTACCCTGCAAATTCTACAGAATGTCGACAGTCGTCGTTTGTAGGGCCGCTACCACATGCTTTCGAATGCTTCGATTAACGCCTGCTGATGTACATCTGGAAGGACTTATACCATGTGCCCTTCTTCAATCCATCTTCTCCAATTCCTTTGCATAGTGGACGCATCTGCGAGTGTTTCTGCGGCGATACGCCGATACGACCACCGATACGACCAGCTACGTTTGTCTCGCAATTTGCATAATATACGGTAAGACTTCATGGTGTTACATTTTCTACGTCGGGTAGTGTTATTTCAGGTAAAAGTTCCACTTTTCGACAAAAGGAGATGACAATTTTACTAGCTGATATTACTTTATTAAACTCTCTTCTGTTTATATTTTTAATTTCTTTAATATCCAATTTTGACGGGGAGGGAGGCGGTGTTCTACTTTAGCCGAATATTCTTTAGGAAATACCTGATAATTTTGAATTGTTGGTTCTGTAATATAATTTTGAAATTTAGATAAATTAGATTTCTGCCTGGCACTCTGTTTCTCTAATTAATTATTTTTCAAATTGTTTGCCTCTTTTGTAGGCCTTAAAAATTGTATAAGCACTGTATAAGCCTCAGGCACTGTGCGTATACAATGCCTAATGGGAAATCCAGCCCTGCGTAGGGGTATAATTTCTGATTCTGTGTGCTGTTGTATCATTGCTCTAGTGTACACGGGTTGTATGCAATTTCCGGTGTTATATATATGAATAAAATTTTTGTTATTCTTTTTACATTAATGAGTTCAATTTATCTCTGCTTTAACTGCCGGGCAACGCCATGTACAGTTTATAGTAAAATAGTATAAAACCTCTTCTGAACAAGAAGAGTACGATTTCCGATATAAGAGGCTATACTAAATGGCAATTTAACATTATTCGATCAAGTTCCAGAAAAACCTTACCATGAACAAGACACCGTGCCTGCTGTGCATGGCCCCCCACCATCCTCCGATTCCGAACAGTAAGGACATGGTCCCAGACACACGTAGAGGAGTTGTGATCCAGTTAGGGGGCCTGGGTACAACTTGAACGTAACTCGGCAGTTTACGTGTATGGAGCCATTCAGAACCCATGAAGGCAAAGAAACTTACAAACTGCAGGGAATAAAACAAATAAGAAATATAGAAACTCCTTGCATCAGCTGTATTGTGTATTTAAAATATAAATTTTGATTGATCATAATTAAACTATATCTGTTCAAATCCATCAGAAATACTAGCATCCAAAACATAAATATAGTAAGAATGCGCTGACAAACATACAAACATAGCAGTAAAGTTGTCGACTCAGCGCTGTTAGTAGTAAATGTGTATTAGCATCTACATTAATAAAATGAAGAATCTATCTGTCTGCCTGCATGTCTTCAGCGATATCTACCGTACTTAGCGTCTAAGGTTTTCCAATCGGCCGTTTATCGCTAACAACAGAACTTCGCTTCCCGCCGCATGTAGCTATATATATATATATATATATATATAATATCCAAATGGAAGAAGAAATTATGTTGCTAAAATTGTAATAATGTAAAATAACATTTCGGGGCATTTGCTAATTCATATGCTGGCGTCCGAGAGTGTGCCATAGCCTAGTAGTAGCTATTAATCGGGACTAAGAAGAGTTCACAATCGCTCTTCCGCCAACTCTTTTGGCAATATGAAGGCAATTGCCTCTTCTTTCTTTGCAATTTTGTTATATATATATATATATATATATATATATATATATATATATATATATATATATATATATATATATATATATATATATATATATACAATACAAATGTTAAGTAAAATATAACTTTTACTAGAAATATTAAAACGGGATATGCCCATACTATCATAAGGCGCATTGCAGCACATACAATATAAGCACGAATATGGATTCAAATGAATAAGAAATGAAAGAAGTAAAAACGGATGGGGATGCTTACAAGGAAGTCGAACGGCCAAGGGGGATTACGACCCCTTGTTCCCGGTTGAAGCACGCTTTTAATCCCAGGAAACGTTCCCGGAACCAGACTCGCCTGAAGCAGTCCTCCATATACCAACGCTGGAAAAGCAAAATCCAATCCACTGAAAAAGCAAATCCAATCCATTGAAAAAGCCAAATTCAATCCATTGAAAAACGTACTTGAAAACCCAGATCACCAACATGAAACGATACCAATAGCAAGACTACTTGGTTGCCTAATGTCTAAACAACCTATAACATCCATAACAGCACTGACTTTTCATTACGTGCAAGTCCTTGTAAATCCTTATAACATGTTACGGTTAAGATACATGTCACAGTTAAACTTTTTGCATCCAGCGTGACGTAACTATAATAGTTCATAGAATTTTGCATAAAAGTCCTGATCATACTTTTTGTATGATTTTTCATAATAATGCTTTAGGAAATGTAACGGATATAGCTGTTTTTTCGCTTCACATACCAAATTACGTTCGCATATAATGGTTTTCAAGTACGTTTTTCAATGGATTGAATTTGGCTTTTTCAATGGATTGGATTTGCTTTTTCAGTGGATTGGATTTTGCTTTTCCAGCGTTGGTATATGGAGGACTGCTTCAGGCGAGTCTGGTTCCGGGAACGTTTCCTGGGATTAAAAGCGTGCTTCAACCGGGAACAAGGGGTCGTAATCCCCCTTGGCCGTTCGACTTCCTTGTAAGCATCCCCATCCGTTTTTACTTCTTTCATTTCTTATTCATTTGAATCCATATTCGTGCTTATATTGTATGTGCTGCAATGCGCCTTATGATAGTATGGGCATATCCCGTTTTAATATTTCTAGTAAAAGTTATATTTTACTTAACATTTGTATTGTATATATATATATATATATATATATATACATATATATATATATATACATATATATATATATATACATATATGTATATATATATATATATATATATATATATACAGGGTGAGTCGGAATTGTTTTTACAAAAGCAGAGGGTTTCTTATTGTCAGTCATAGAGGTTCGTCCAGAACAGAGCACCAGGCGCGAAGCGCCTTTAATCTCCAATCTCTAGGTGTGGTTCTTATCTTCATACTGTGACATTATTTCATTGGTCCATAGTTGGAGGTTCGAGGTTTTTGATTTACTGTTTTTATTATTTGTCCTAGCTCCTAGTGTGGCAGTTTGTTGCACATTAAGAGTTTAAGCAGTTTGGGGGGTTGATGCAGATCTGAGGGTAACCTAGCATTTTAGCAGTTTAGGATTTTAAACATTTTGTAGAAAACCAAAGATCGCGAGTTTTCGTTAATATCAACTGATTAAGGTGGGACGTTCCTAGTACCGAATATCAAAGTTAAGTACCGAGCGGGGTCTCTTACGAGATTTAGCCTTGCGATGATCATAGTCATGCAGATTAAATAATAGTTCATTTGGGACAGATGGCAGATTTTTGTAGAATTTAAGCGCTAGCTTTTTGATTTAGGCTCTAACAGTTTTTATTTTGAAGTCTTTCCTAATTACCGAGTTTCTTAAGTATCTAGGGGCTTTCCTTATAATCCTTAGGGTTTTGTTTTGTCTTGTCTCTAATAAGTCTATGGTAGTTTTACAGGCATATCCCCATACGGGTGGTGCATACAGCATTCCCGGGCAGATGACCGATTTATAAATTAGGAGTTTATTTTGATAACTTAGATTTCCGTTTCCTATCATTGGGTATAAAGCTCCTGTGGCCATATACGCTTTTTTGATTAAGTTCGTTACGTGCAGTTTCCAAGTTAGGTGGGAGTCTATCGTTACACCTAGGTATTTAGTAGATTTTTCCGCTTTTAGGGCATGGTTGTTTATGTACAGAGGAGGCGGAGGTTTACGTTTTCTTGAGAAATAAATCCAATGACATTTATTGGGATTTAATTTTATTCGCCATTTTTCCAGCCATGTTTGGAGTATGTCTAAGTGTTGTTGTAGCTGTCTGTGCATTACTGAGACGTAAGGGTGTTTTGCAAGTATCGCGCTGTCGTCTGCATAGAGTGCCAGCTCCGTGTCTGGGGTCCTGGGAATGTCATTTAGATATATGTTAAAGAGGGTCGGGCCCAGGATGGATCCTTGCGGTACACTACTTTTAATGAGCTTGGGTGTAGATAAGTTATTTTTTACTCTGACTTGAAAGTGTCTGTTATTTAGGTATGAAATTAAAAGTTTGACAAGTGCGTCAGGGACTTTTAGAGTGATCAATTTGTAAGCTAATCCACAGTGCCACACTTTATCAAAGGCTTTTTGGATGTCAAGAAAAATCGCAGCTGTGGGTGTCTTATTATTAAAACCAGAAGAAATGTACTCTACCACTCTCAGCAATTGATGAGTGGTGGAGTGTTTTGGCCGAAATCCAAACTGCTCCGGAATGATAATGTCATTCTCACTAAGGTGCGTGTTCAGTCTCTTAAGAATTATTTTCTCAGTAATTTTACTAAGTGTCGGCAACAAACTGATTGGTCTGTAGTTGGCTGGAATTGAGGCATCCTCACCAGGTTTATGGATCGCTATAATTATCGCTTCCTTCCATTCTTTGGGGAAATAATTTAGTTCTAGTATTTTATTTATTAAGATGGTCAAGTAAAATATTATATTTAAGGGTAGGTTTTTTACCGCGATATTCCTGATTTTGTCGTGCCCTGGGCTTTTACGGTTTTTAAGGTTTTTGATAATCTCTACTATTTCTTGCGGGGTGGCTGGGTTAATCTCAGCCGTGACCGGGGAGTTCCTGAAATTGTTTAGAGTTTGCCTAACCATTCTTAGGGTGTCCTGACACATTAGATCGTGGTTTGGTTCAAATTGCTTTTCGTAATGCCTAGCAAGCGCCTCTGCCTTTTCTTCGTCTGAGTACGCAATATTAGCGCCATCTATTAGTGGCGGGAGTTTAATTTGAGGTTTTCTGAGTCTTTTAGCGAATTGCCAGAGCGATACGTCTTCCGAGCTAAGGGATTCAATTAACTCTTTATACTGTTGCTGCTTTTCTGCGACAATTTTATCCCTGACTTTCCACGTGAGTCTGTTAAGCTCCCTTTTGAGGGTAGGGTCTCTATTAGCCTGCCATGTCTTACGCATTCTGTTCCTTTGCCTAACTAATTGTTTGACATGGTGGGAAAGTGTGGGCATTTTTGGTGACTCACGATGTGTTGTGGCAGATGCAATAGCTCTCCTGATTTCTGTTGTGAGTGTGTGCGTGGCAGAGTCAATATCCGCCGTGCTCATAATGTTGGGTACTGCTAAATGCGGCTCGAAAAGTGCTCTTTTGAATGCGTTCCATTTCACCCTCTCTTGTCCCAGAGAGGCTGGAAGGGGAGTGTTCAAATCGAATGTCACCAGTACCGGTAGATGATCCGAGTCGAATTCATCCAGGGTATCAATTGTGTGAGCGTATTCTATGTTTCTCGTTAGGACAAAGTCTATGAATGAGCCATTGGCACCTGAGAAGCAGGTTGGTCTCGACGGTGCAATGATGTCAGTGTTTGTTGTGTTTAGCAATCTATGTATCTGTGTACCGCGTGTGTTGGCTCTCCTGCTGCCCCACGCTCGGTGGTGTGCATTGAAGTCGCCCGCGAGTATTGTGTTTGGATATCGCGAGAAAAGCAGTTCCAGCTGCGCAGCTACATTTATACCACTCATGTTTTTGACATATATTGAAGTTAGGATAAATGGGTTTACATTATTTATTTTAATTTTTATACTAGTATTTTCTATACCTTGAAGATTTATGTTGTTTATTTCCTCGTGGGGAATATTACTTTTAATATATATTGCTGTTCCTCCATGGGGATTTCTAGCAGTTATATTTGAGCTAAGGGTATGATAGCTATTATAGTTTGCTATATTTAGTTTTTTGTTTTCTCTAACTTTAGTTTCCTGGATTAGCAGGCCATCTACATCATTTTCATTTACGTAGCTCCTAAGTTCATTTATTCTTGGAGATATGCCGTTCGCATTCCAAAATATTATTTTAAAACTTTCTTTTTGGGACCTATTCATGGCGGGTTTGTTTCTCACTGCTTTTATTAAATTCCGCGATTAATTTAAAAGCCTCAAAGACCATTTGCATTGGATCGCTCTTTTTTTTAATTAACTCAGCGAGCTGCATCAACAGATGTTTTATATCGTCTAGGTTGAACATACTGATAAATCCTCTGACGAGGTTGAGGATTTCAAAAGCAGAGGGGTGATAGTACCCCACCAGACGAGCAATAATTAATAATTACCATGGAACATAGGGCCGCATTGCACTCTGAGACGCAGAAAAGGGGCACGTCGAACCGCGTCGAGCCTGACGCAGTCAGTGTCTCGGACGTGGTTGTGTACCTGCTTACGTAGTATCTCCTACGCCAGACACGAACGCAGTTACCGTATGCAAATGTCCAGGAAGCAGAATCAGCATAACTGGCTCCTAGTAGGTTCCGGCGATAGCCAAACAGATCACACGTGGCCCTTTGAAAACCGGCACAACTTCAACGCTGCAAGTTATTCCCGTGATAACTTCGTCCAACACGCTGCGTGAATGCTATAACGGAGTACACCTACGAGGAATTGGCCGACATGCACCTCACATAAGGTGAAGCCAAAGGGAATGGACGCGCAGCACGAAAATTGTAAAAGCAGCGGTTTCCAACGCGTCGTATTCCCAGTCATTCTACCTTTGAAAGTGTCGATCGACGACTGCAAGAAACCGGGTCGTTCGCCATCGCTAACAGTAATGCAGGAGGTTCGCGAATTGCACAAACGCCTGAACTGGAAGAGCGAGTCCTGACGAGATTTGCAGCAGCTCCGTCTACCAGTACGCGAGCGGTTGCAGTCCAAATTTGTGTTTCTCAGAAAGTGGTGTGACGTATTTTACACGAGGAACGCATGCACCCCTACCACGTGCAACAGGTACAATCTTTGCACCCAGATGATTATCTCCGCTGGGCAGCCTTGTGATGCTCGGGATGAGGAATACCGATCCACGATTGCCTGCATTAGTTTTATTTAGCAATGAGGCAAAGTTCAGCAGAGAATGCATTTTCAACATACACAGTCAACACGTATGGTCTGCCTGTAATCCCCACTGCACAACCCATCGTAAACACCAGCACCGATTTACCGTGAACATCTGGACAGGTATCGTTGGTGATTACCTGGTCGGATTATCCTTGGTGACATCCTGCCAGACCGTTTGTCCGACGCAACATACCGTATCTTTTTGGAACACGTGCTGCCCAGTTTATTGCAGGCCGTTCCGCTCCCCATCCAGAGCGACATGTGGTTTATGCACGATAGAGCCCCTGCACACTTTTCCATCACGGTCCGGAACTTCTTGAATGCCACATATCCCGCACGCTGGATCCAACGTGGCGGACCTGTGCCGTGGCCTCCTCGCTCACCAGACCTCAACCCACAGGACTTTTTCTTCTGGGGCCACATGAAATCTTTAGTGTACGAGACGCCTGTGGACTCGGCGGAAGATCTCGTCTCGCGCATCGTTGTTGACGCAGACCACATTAACGCAACACCCGGAATCTTCGAGAGGGTGAGGGTGCGTCAGTCATTCCTTCGTCGGTGTGAACGGTGCAACGACACGCGTGGTCGCCACTTTAAGCACTTGCTGTGAGTTTGTCGCTGCACTATAAATCTGCTTGTGCAGCGTTTAGTATCGTTCATTCGCTTTCCCAACACTGGTGTACGTGCAGGTTCGTATTCTAATTTTACTCTTTTCTGCCTCTTTGAGTGCAATGCGACTATGTGTTCCATGGTAATTATTGTTCGTCTGGTGGGGTACTATCACCCCTCTGCTTTTGTAATAACAATTCCGACTCACCCTGTATATATATATATTATATATATATATATATATATATCATACCAGAAAAGTAGACAAGAAAATGGAAACAATATACCAAAGAATGGCCGGGGGGGTTGTGACCCCCCACTCCCCGGTTAAGCTTGCTTTTCGTCTAAACAAAACTCCCGATAACCGATATATTGCACAAGAAATGAGTACCAAAGTATCAAAAATTTAAAAAAATTTAAAAGAGGTACCAGAACATGAAAACGTGGAATAACCCACAAGAAAATTAATCCAAAATTTGTATTATAGTGTTCAAACGCCACAATTTAAAAGATATTAAGAATTAAAAAGCATAAATTATAAACACCAAATCAGATACTGCACCATGACCTAAATACTTCATTCAGCAAGACGAACACGCACCAAACTATCCCCACGTCTATATTTATCATATAGGAAAGTGTACACTGCATTAACCTGTATAAGGATGGCACGGTCACCCAGATGTGATCAACTCTTTACCGGTTCTGTATCTAAATATATACGGTAGCTTTCAGTTACGGTTAAACCATAAAATCTGCATATGATGTTGCACAGAAAACGCTTCGGAAATCCTTGTGCAATTGAACCATGGAGGAAGCCAATATCGCTGTTATAACGAACATTAACGTTACTGTTTATTCTTTTGCTTTGATTTCTGGAATTTTATAACTTTCACTCTTATATTACATATTTATTTAAAAATATATATATATATATATATATATATATATACATGCACACATATATATACATACACATATATATATATAAATACATATATATATACATATATATATATATACAAATACATATATATACACATATATATATATACATATATATATATATACATATATATATATACATATACATATATATATACATATATATATAATATATATATATAATAATAGTAGTTTGAAAATCCAATGAACGAAAAGTAAGAAGATGCAATATGATAAACCTAACTTTCTAAAACACCCACAGAATAAAATATAATACAGCAAATCATCAATCAAATGGAAAAAATACAAAACACAAGCTATCAAGTTGCAGAAAATCAACAAAATTCAAAGGTATGGAAACTAAAAAAGAAAAACTTAATAAAACAAGCTATATCGCTATACACGTGGAAAATGGGCTAAGCATAAACAAATGGAAGTGTTCACTTCGTAAAATTCGTCCTCAAGTCCAAGTATTTTACGAAGCAGACACAAAACATGTATGTTTCTGAAGAAATAGATAGATTATACCTATAAAATATTTCTACTTGGACGACATACATAAAGAAGGAATAAAAAAGAAAAAATGAATACCTGGAAAATGCACAGCGTTTGTACAAACGAGTCGAAACCGGGAACTCTGATAGAAGAGACCAGTGTTGCCATTCGTAAAGAAAAAATAAAAAAAAAATCTACTGTTGCCATTCATAAGAATTGAAAAACAGTTAGGCGAAATGTTAAGAAAAAGTAATAATATACAAAAAGAGCTACTAAAAAGAGGGGCTAATAAAGTAATGCTGAAGTGGAAGAGAATGTAAAAAAGTATTTAAAATACAAGAGAATGGAGATGTCTGGCTAATATAAGATACTACGAATAGAATTATATGATACTATGAAAAGAATTATAAAAATTCAGCTATTTTAAATTTTTTAACAATACAATTTACTAAATAAGAGGGATATTTATATAAATTACTAGTAATTTTGAGATTATTGATATGCATAGCATGAAATTTTTTATCAGATAATCTATAAATTCTAAAAAGCTGATTGAGTATAATATTTCTAAACAATTGAATCGAGTTACAGGAATTAAATGGTAAGATTTTATTAATATTAAAATTATAAAAGTCTTTTTTATCATATAAATTTGAAACTATTCTATTAGAAGGATCAATAAAAAGATTTATATCCAAAAAATTAACATTATTACTAATAGTAGCTTCATTAGGAATTAAATCCAAATTGTCTGGATAGTAATCTATATCTATGAGATAATTTTCTGTATGTACTAAGCAAATCAGATCATCAACATATCTGTGAAAAGTATAATCTATTGAATTAAATGACTTTTCATAATGATAAAGGTATAAATTAGCTAACATACTGCTACTGCAGCCACCCTGTGGAACTCCTGAGACATGTAAGTATAATTTATTTCCTTGAAAAATATAATTATTGAAAATAACAAAGTGAAAAAGTTTAGGAAAATTTATAAATTTAATTTGATTTGAAAGATGTGTAATATAAGTATTATATATAGCTAAAATTACATCATATAGATCAGATATCTTAATATTATTAAAAAGATCTTTAAAATCAAAAGTTTGAAATCCTATTATTTTTCTAAGAGATGTTAATTTATTCTTTAATTCTTTACTATTATTTAGAATATGGTAATTATTGCTAGTCTGGCATAAACTATTATTTATTAGATTTAAAGAATTTAGTAATAATTTACTCGCAGTAGTAGAGTAAGTATTATGGCCACTACTTACTGTTCTAAATTTAATAGGATTTTTATGAAATTTTGGAATAAGCACTATATAAGGAAATTTAAGATATTTATATTTAATATTTAAATCACTATACATATTGATAATTTTCAATTTAATACTATTGATGGAATGTAAATCAGGTTTAAAAAGACTATTATTTTTTAAGTAATCTAACAGAAATTGAATATAAAATTTTTTACAGATAATAGCATATATATATATATATATATATATATATATATATAGATATATATATATATATATACATACATATATATATATCTATATATACACACATATATATATATATATATATATGTATATATATACATATATATATATACATATATATATACACATATTTATATATATATACATATATATATACATATATATATATACATATATATATATATATATATGCATATATATATATATACATATACATATATAGATATATATATATATATACATACATATACATATACATATATATATACATATATATATATATATACATATATATGTATACATATACATATATATATATATATGTATATATATACACTGATTGCCATAAACATTTACACACCAAGAAGTAATTGTGGGATCGTAATGAAACTTGGCATGAAAGTACGTATCAGGCAGATATACAAATGATATACAGCGTGATTGTGCATTGCGTAATCCCACCAGAGGACGTTGAACTTCGTTCTCCCTTGCGAGTAAAAAGGTAAGCAGAGACTTTTTGCCTGTACTTAATCTGTTGCAGAGGGTCACATTTTTATTAGGGATGCGTTACGCCGCCATCGAAGACAATATGATCAGCTGTCAGGGTACGTGAAGGGAAGATTCATCGGGATGATGAAAGCCAGGTGGACAGCTCGGTCAGCAGCCCGCCACCTAGGCCGATCTGACTTTACTGTGAGGAGGTGTTGGGACCAGTGGACGAGATCGAATACACGGCGGTCAGGCTCAGAACGCCCTCGGCAGACCAATAGCCGAGAAGATTGTCACATCACCCGACACGCACGCACAGCGCCAACTGCATCATTGTCTGTCATCCGGACACAGGCAGAACCTTCACCATGGGCCTCTGTACCTGTCTGTACCATCGCGAAACGCCTGGCTGAAGGACATTTCGTATCGAGGCGTCCATTACGTGTGCTGCCAATGACACCCACTCACAGTCGTCTCCGTTTAGAGTGGTGTCACGCTCAAAGGGATTGGACTGCAACCGAATGGTACCATGTCGTCTTCAGCGACGAATCGTGATTCAATTTGAGCAGTGATGACAATGTGTACGTGTGTGAAGGCCCCTCGGTGAACACCTCAATCCTGCCTTCTTTTTACAGAGGCATACCGCTCCCACAGCTGGTGTGATGATATGGGGTGCCATCGCATACGACACCCGGTCACCTCTAATTTTGATCCACGGAACCAAGACAGCCCAGATTTACGTTCGTGACATCCTTCAGCCACATGTGTTGCCACTCATGGCAGGGCTCCCAAGAGGCATTTTTCATACAATTTGAATTAAAACCGATAGAATAGCAAGTTTCTGACAATGGCGATAGTATTTACCTATGGACACCATTGGAACTGTCTACTGGCTAGTGGAAGGACAAATAATAAAAACCAAGTGATTTATAGACCAGAAATATGAAAAACAGTAATATTAACTCACAGGCACAGCTACCACGTGGGAGTCTCAATGTT
Source organism: Amaurobius ferox (assembly GCA_951213105.1). Lineage (NCBI taxonomy): Eukaryota > Metazoa > Arthropoda > Arachnida > Araneae > Amaurobiidae > Amaurobius > Amaurobius ferox. The sequence goes on from OX578152.1 coordinate 358,689, forward strand.
CGATTCTTGCCTTTTCGCATTACTGTTATTTATTTCTTACGAATGACAACAGTAAATCATTTCTTTTTCCTTTACGAATGGCAACACTGGTCTCTTCATTCTGGGTTACCGATTTTGACAGGTTCGTGCATTTGTAGTGATTTTTTTCCTGGTATTCTTGTTTCCTTTTATTTTTTCCTTTTTATATATGTTGTCCAAGTAGAAATAATTTATAGATATAATCTATCTATTTCTTCAGAAGCATACATTTTTTGTGTTTGCTTCGACAAAATACTTGGACCCGGGGAAGAGTTTTGGAGAAGTTAACAAATCCATGATTTAGGCCTAGCCCTTGATGATTTTCGTTAACTTGATGATTCGAAATTAGTATTTTTTTCCATTTGATTAAAGATTTGCTGATTTATACTTTTATTTTGTAGGCTTGTTAGAAAGTTAGGTTTTTCGAGTTACAGCGTCTCACTTTTCTTTCATTGGACTTTCAAACTAGTATATATATATATATATATATAATAGCTTTTATTCCTTAAATATTAATCTTAAACATATATAATAAATTACAAAATCGCGTAAAAAAGGTACAAAAATTTATGAAATCGATTAAAATTTTCAAGAAAATTAAATTTTAAAAAATACAAAATTTAAATTTTTATACGGTCCCCGTACAAAAATATTTCCAATGAGTAAAATATGCCCCATACACTAATAAGATGATGTACAAAATTTCAGCATTTTATCATAAAAAGTCCCTGAGATATGAAAAGACAAAAATGCTGATTGTCGGCAGATCGTGTTTCAGGGTTCCTACACAGATTACGAAAGAAAACAATGATTACATAAATAAATAATAATTTTGCTATTTATTGGTACACAAATATCTACACTGTGTAGAAATAATAACTTTACACGAGGATTACAAAGCTTGTTCAAAATGTTTTCCATCCATGCCAAATATCCATTAAAGATAAGAGGCAGATATTATCTGCCTATGATGCCTTTCTGCGTTGCGTCATTTGCACTCTTGCTGTAAACATTTACATCTTAATTTGTGATTAATCCCTCACAAACTTTGTTTAAACATATCGCTGGGACTTTTTATGATAAAATAGTGAAATTTTGTACATCACCTTATTAGTGTATGGGGCACATTTTACTCATTGGAAATATTTTTGTACGGGAGTCGTATAAAAATTTACATTTTGCATTTATTCAAATTTAATCACCTGAAAATTTTTATCAATTTCATAAGATTCTGTACCTTTTATATGCAACTTTGTAATTTATTATATATGTCTAAGGTCAATATTTAAGGAATAAAAGCAGAAGTCAATGTTTGTGGGACACCCTGTATATGTGTGTACATATATATATATATATATATATATATATATATATATATATATATATAAATATATATATATATATATATATATATATATATATATATATTTATATATAAATATATATATATATATATATATATATTTATATATATATATACATATATACATACATATATACATATATATATATATATATATATATATATATATATATATATTTGAAATGTAATAATAAGAATTATGTAAAAATAAAAAAATACAATTCAAGTAATATTAACATCCCCATAGAAGCAAATTCAAAGCCATAATGCCGATAAGAGAAAAGAACAGCACCATCCCAAATTCGATGATTAATTAGAATTAAATTCATCGTCAGGTCTGAGTATTTAATTCCAATTAACCCAAACAAATGCCTGTTTCAGATTAAGCAATAGTACATTACTATAAATACTTAACCTCAGACTACAGGCAACAAAAAATGAAAAAAGGATACATTAAGAAAATTGTATTACCATGCGGCATGAACCATTCTTCTACCACGTGTATACACGATCAACCTCAAGGTTGATCGTGTATACACGTGGTTGAGGTTGATTGAGGTTGATCGTGTATACACGTGGTAGAAGAATGGTTCATGCCGCATGGTAATACAATTTTCTTAATGTATCCTTTTTTCATTTTTTGTTGCCTGTAGTCTGAGTTTAAGTATTTATAGTAATGTACTATTGCTTAATCTGAAACAGGCATTTGTTTGGGTTAATTGGAATTAAATACTCAGACCTGACGATGAATTTAATTCTAATTAATCATCGAATTTGGGATGGTGCTGTTCTTTTCTCTTATCGGCATTATGGCTTTGAATTTGCTTCTATGGGGATGTTAATATTACTTGAATTGTATTTTTTTATTTTTACATAATTCTTATTATTACATTTCAAATATTTACCCATATACTTGTCTGCTGCATTATGCGCGTATTTTATATTGGTTTCTTATTTTCTGTCTAGTTGTTTACGAGTTTCTGTGGTAATATTCATTTTTAATTATATATATATATATATATATGATTTCAAAGATTTGTTTAATAATATTAATATAGATGATCTGTATAGAATTATTTTAGGAATTTTTGAAAAATATAATATCAACCTAAAATATTCAAATTTTCTTTTTAAAAAATTACTTAACTTCACTCTTTATGAGAATTATATTCAACATGGTGGTACTATTTTTAAACAACAGGTTGGTATCCCACAAGGGGGGTGTGCCTCATCATTGTTAGCTAATCTGTATTTATTCTTCTATGAAAAAAACATTAATCCAAGCTTGCATAATATGCACATGTTTAGATATTTAGATGACATTTTATGTGTATCCCCAAATAATAATATCCCTATAGTATTAAACTTTTATCCAAAAAATTTACAATTAAATGCAAGTAATAATGACACAAATGTTGCAAACTTTTTAGATTTAAATTTAAATTTACAAAATTGTAATATGGTTATAAACTTGTATGATAAAAGACAGGATTTTAAATTTAATACATCAAAAATTCAACATTTTGACTCTTGTCTGCATATATCTGTATTTAGAAATATTATAATAAACCAGGCTCTTAGAATCAATAAAATTTGTGATGAATATTATAAATTAGCGCACTTTATGGAATTATTGAGTACAGCGGCTAATAATGCATATCCCCCCAATTTTGTTATTAAAATTATCAACTCAGTGTATCAAATTTCACTCGATAACATCCTAGAAAACATTCCCAATTATAGTGACTAACATACAGGAGAGAGAGGAGGAAAAAAAAAAATATATATATATATGTATGTATGTGTGTGTGTATATGTATATATATATATATATATATATATATATATATATATATATGTATAAGTATATGTATGTATATGTGTATATTATATATAATTATTTATTAATTATATAAATAAATAAAAATGAAAAATAATAAACTAATTTAAAAACATTAGAAAAATCAAAAAATCGGAAAATAAGATGCATTAACATTAATGTTCTGAATTTTATTTTCGCAAAAAAATGTAACTTTTGTCAGTATTGAAACTACGTTTTGAGCGCCCTTATAATGGTGTATAGTGGCATTCTCGATTATCCAGTTTTCCTATGAATTACTTGTTTAGTAGGAATTTTCATCTTTGATTCATATTCATATTCAGTTCTGCATGTTTGGGAAGTTGTATTCTGAATTGCTTGTCCAGTCTCCAGCTTAGACTCACTGGACTGGTTTGGGAGTATTTCCGTGAACGTTCGTACTGCCTCCCTGGTAGAATTTCGACTTGTTCATTCCGGTGCTTCTAGATTAAGCTGTTGAGGTTGATCGTGTATACACGTGGTGAGGAAGAAGGATTCATGCCGCATGGTAATACAATTTTCTTAATGTATTCTTTTTTCATTTTTTCATTTTTTGATGTCTGTAGTCTGAGTTTAAGCATTTATAGTAATGTACTATTGCTTAATCTGAAACAGGCATTTGTTTGGGTTAATTAGAATTAAATACTCAGACCTGAAGAGGAATTTTATTCTGATTAATCATCGAATTTGGGAAGGTTCTGTTCTTTTCTCTTATCGGCATTATGGCCGTGAATTTGCTTCTATGGTGATGTTAATATTACTTGAATTTTTTTTTTTTTTTTACATAATTCTTATTATTGCATTTCAAATATATATATATATATATATATATATATATATATATATATATACAGGGTCATTTAAAAGTCCGTATAAACTTTAAACATTCATTAAAAATCGAAAAATCATCGCATTGAGGTACAGTTTGCACCATAAGTATTGCCATATTGCCAGGACGGGGGGGGGGAGACGTGAAAAAATTTTGTAGTTTAAAAAGTCACCTATAGGTGGCGCTTACCCGAATACATCTTCCAGAAGTATGCAAATGAGGTTGTTATAAAAGAGCTGTAGTGCTCTGTAGATCCTTCATTTGATTCATTAGTAAAGTGTGCAAAGAAGAAGTTTTTGCGAGAATGTTAACTATGACCGAGAAAGCCTTGTTAGTGAAGCTGTATTACGTGAGCGGAGAATCAGCATCAGATGCTTTGCGAAAATTTCGATTTAGTAAAAATGTAAAGAAAGGAAAAGGTCCTATCACCTGTTCAGAGTTACTTAGGCTTGTCACACGATTTGACACGTACAGTAAATTATTTCTTTGTCTTTCCAATGCGTGCAGCGCCACTTATAGGTGATTTTTTTAAACTACAAAATTTTGTCACGTCAAAAAAAAAAAACCCTTCCCAACAATACTTATGGTACAAACCGTACCTCAATGCGATGATTTTTCGATTTTTAATGAATTTTTGAAGTTTATGCGGACTTTTGAAAGACCCTGTATATATATATATATATATATATATATATATATATATATATATAAATTATATTATATGACTAGCAGTATACTCGTTCTTCGTACGCAATATATAATGTAAAGTAACTTAAAATTCATAATTATGTGCATATTTCTTTAGTATTCTAAATGAAATTTTTATTCAAATGACGTTGTTATATACAAGACATTAAATTTTTATAATTTTGGGAGTCATTTTCATTAAGTTAATGTTAATTAAGTTAATGTTTCATTAAGTTAATGTATCAATTTGGCAGCATTTTTGTCAATTTGGTGATATTTTGATCAATTTGGCGACATTTGAAAAATCAAATTCGTCTTTAAGTGGAACGTTCAGACTGGTAGACAGACCCTACCGAAATATCATTACAATAATATCACTTAACAAAACACAATAAATTTCAACGATTTAGCATCATTTTATGAATTTGGTGACATTTTTTTAGATTTGACAACATTTTTATCAAGTTAGTGACACTTTAGAAAGTCGCAAAATTTGTCGCCAATTGGGACGGTCGAATTGACAGACTAACGCTACCGAAACATCATTACAGTACTAAAACATAACAAAGCAATTAATTTCATTAATTTAGGGTCATTTTAGTCAATTTGGCAACATTACTTCAAAATACACTGTTAACAGATTGTACTAAATTTTCTGTGCGCTTATCATCCTTAACTGGTGGTAATCCACCTGGTGGTGATTCTTGAACTACATATTTGCGAAATATTTTGAGGATTATTCCCACTCAGTATGGGTGAGTTCCAACCACTTGATATTCCTACAAAAGACTTTAAAACAAAGAAGCTTTTATTAGAAATCATCCTGTTTACATCTCACTAAATCCCCATTTTTAGAAAGAAATCTAAAAAACATCCTAAATCTTATGGTTTAAATGATATATCGCTAATTCATACATCCTGTATATCCTTGCAAAACAAAGTAACAGTATGAGCTAGGTTGTATTTAATTATCTTAATACAAGCTAGCTCGTGCTGTTTCTTTGTAATATAATGACATACAATATGCATGGGCGCCCTGGACTATCAAAGTCACAAAGGAGGCATCAAGTTAGTAAATGTTGTACGTTTTATCCTTGAGCTCCCTTACCCCCTTGGAAAAAGTTTTATGGGCGCCCATGACAATGATATACGAACTATATATCTCTTATAATTTTGGAAATTCCATGTAAGAGAGAGAGTTATGACTAAAGCCCGGAAGTTAAAGTAAAATGCTCTAAAAAGCTTTATTTTCTGCCTCACATTTAAAAGAAATGCCTTTTTTTGTTTATATTGACCTCAATTTACGGTTAATATTGACACCCTTTTTTCGTCTTAGGTTGGACGGTCTGGGTCTCAACAACAACCACCCCTTTTTCGTCTAAGAAAAAGAAGTGCAGTTGAACTGTATGACACAATCATTCGCAAGAGAAAAGGAATCTTTTTCAAATGAGATTATCTTTCTCATTGTTAATAGTTTAGATGAGCAAGAATCCAGCTCAATACGAATTGCTTAAAGAAGCATTACCAAAAGTTACCATTCGTTGCGATTTAACTTTTATTCAAGCACGCTTTTCTAAATTGCCTCATATTATTACTTCTCTTGAAAAAAAGATACGAAAAATTAGTGAATGCGTGAAGTTTTTAAATAATGTAGATTAGTGGAATCGAATATGTTCCCAGGTGAAAGGATCACATTGTGAGTGAAAAATGCTAACAAATTCTTTTAGCAAATATAGACTTGAAAAATATAAAAAACACCGTTAAAATACTCGAAAGTAATACTGGCAATTTAGCTTTAATTGAAATGGATCTTTACAAATATGATAAGTTTTAAATACGCTTCTATTACCTCCGTCGAAGTCGAAAGATAGTTTTCGATTCTAAAACACATTCTAAGGACAGAAGGCAAAGTTTCACTTTCAAAAATGTAAGAACAAAAATCTAGTAATTATGCATAAATATGTGATATTAGCTAAATACCTTTATATAATCTGAAGTTTATCAAACAATATGCACTTAATAAATATCTGATTTTACTGTCAATTTGAATGTTTTATTTGGCTGCTTATTTTGGTATTTCTTACTGCCAAAATTTCTTGGATTTAGTTAAGTTATAATCCTTACTAGAATCATAACCATGGTCAAAATTACCATAAGAAAAATTTAAGCAACATATTTAAGAACAAACAAAATGATAATGCAGCATACAGCTGTTTTGAGAATGCGTTGGATCCCCTTTGTCAGTGTAAGAGAACCAACAGTGTGGACTTTCTTATATGGGTCAAATTGAACGTGATTTAAAATTCCGTAGTAAAAAACATGAAAGCTTTGTCAAAAATATGAAAATAAATCTTCCACTACTTAACATACTATTATTTTGACCACCATTTTGAGTTTTCTTCAGCACGGATTATATAAAAATGTACGTCGATATATAATTTGAACTTTTTTGAAGCCTTTCATATCAAGAAAATGTCTAGTAATTTATTTTTAATAATTTGACAAGTACATCATTTTTATCCTCGGTCCGACGGAATGCCCTGTAATTTTTTCTTTTATATTTGTTCCATTTCGTAAACTTTGGGGCTCTTATTTGTCGTTTTGACTTCTTATGTTTCGTCTTATTGGGCCTCGTTTATCCATTTTCGGATTTGACTGGTCTTATTGGAATATTTCTGTTTCTGTTGTGTTTGGGCGCACACCAATTATGTGTGTTATTTCTCGTTTCTGATTGGCTGAACTGTTCTTCATTCTGCTTTATGATTGGCTCTCTTAGGTGGACTCTTAATCCAGGACATAGATATATAAAGCCATAGATATATATGTTTCTTTTATTTGTGCTGATTTCGTCTATTTGACTTCCAGTTTGTTGGTTCTCTTGCATTGACGAAGGGGATCCAGCGTATCCTCGAAACATCTGTATGTTGTGTTATTGTATTATTTGTGCTGAAATACACTGCTGAAGTTTTATTTATATTTTAGAGGAAAGTATCACCGAAAGTCCTACCAAATATCTATTCAGAATGCAACACCAACATTTTATAGTTTAGAGAGAGAGGGAACTACTTCTTTAACTTACAATATTGTACTGACGGGGTAGAATTTCATAGAAAATAATAAATTCTGATTTAAATATCCACCACATATAAAAGAAATTTACTTAATAGAGAACATTCTTAACATAGTTTTGCACAAAGTGTTGTTTTCTTTAATTTTTGATATCAGAACTACCTTATTGAGAGGTTAACAATATGAGATGCGGGCTGAGTTTGTAGAGGGGCTTAAGAGAAATTAGTGTAACGAGTATTAAAAAATTATGAAGTGGTAGGGGACCCAAACTAAACTGTCGCGGGAGGCCCAGAATCTAGAGTTCAGCCATTAATGATAACTTATACCTACCCCCACCAAAGCATCTCACACAGCCTAATTTGTCAGTACAATCTGAAACGCTGGATGGATAACATAGACGAATCTGGGGGTAGGGTGCTATGAAGTTCGATTTCTAACTTTTATAAAGCAATGTAACGATTCAAAATATTTTTACATCCATATAATAAATTGTTGTTTTAAATAATCTAAAAATACAAATTCTATGTTAGTAACAACATAAATAGTTGATAAAAATATATTAAATTGTTTCGGGGGTTACAAAAAAACATTCTCAGGATATAAATACTAAACAACCACACCAGCAAAGCTAAGCAAGTGTATTTCAATAAATAATGAAGACTACTATAGTGCAGGCAAATTGCAATAGCAATCAAAGTCAAATGTATCCAATTTACTGGCATCATTAACTGTTGCCAAACTTGGGAAAAAAACTTTTAAAGAAATTTTATAAAACATTTTAAAAGACTAACTCGGGTAAGAAATCGAATAAAATACATTTTTTTCATTTTGATGACTGGATTTCTGATAATTGTCAATTTTGAGGTTCCAAAATTTTTTTTCAACTTCATAGTTTCTAGAAACTTTTGCTTGGAATAAGTTCTTGGTAATGTTTTTTAAGATTTCTAATAGATGATTGAGCTGTTTAGCATAATTTAATGAAATTTTAATGCATAGTTTGAATGGGAACTTGATAAAAACATCATTTCGATTATACATGTTTTTTGCTGTCTAATATGTGCAAAATATTAAAACACTAGATTTTTTTGCACACTATCAAGTAAACAATGCAAACACATAATTTCTAATGCATAATGTCTAAATATTATGTAATTGTTTTGCAAAAATATAATTTTTTTAATGAAATTTCTCTTTAGGTGTAAATTTTTAGAGATAACTTTATCATAGCTTTACTGTAAACAGATATTACTAGCCTCATTCATCAATTACGAATTTGCTGTTTTATAACGTCAAAACTATATTTAATATTATTGAAAAATATTTTTTCTTATAAAATATGTAGAACAGATTGTATTCTAAACAAATACGGCAAAAAATATACTTTTATTTATAATTATTTTTTAAAGCTCAAGGGACCCAAAATCGACGATTATCAGAAATTCAGCCTGCGATAAAAGTAGAACACCATAATATAAATGCATTAGAAAGTCGAGTGGAGAATAACACTCCAAATATTTAATAATATAATTCAGTCAGTCGAAGCGAGGAATAGAACCCTCAACTCACGATTTGCTCCCAATTTTACTACTGCTATACTATTCCGGCCCTGTAAGAAGTTGCCGATGTGGTGGCCGAGCGGTCAAAGAGGCAGGCGTTTCCTCGTGATGGCTAAGGCCAGATTGCGGGTTCGAGTCCCTCCTGCGGGCATGGATGTTGTGATGTCTTATTGGGGTAGAAGTCAGACTTCTACCTTCGGATGCCCAGGGTCTATGACTAAACAGAAGCAGTGCACACATTCTTCCTTAATAAATATGTTAGGGACACGACACCAACCAACCAACCCTGTAAGAAATTGCGTTGAATTATACTATATTGAATTAATTGAAGTAGCGTACGAATGTAAAATATTTTGAAATTACCCACAATACAATGCAGAGTCCAACTAATAAGCGAGTGTAGAGATGAGATCTGAGTACAGGAGATTCTGGTACTTCTTCACTAGTTGTATGTTCTACTTGTACTTCTGATATGCTTTCTGGGTAAGAGAAAATATAAAAGTCTATTTTACAATAAAATATGACCACTTAATATGTAAATTTCGTCCTTAAAATCATTAGGAAAATTAATTTAAAAATCCTAATTTGGAAAATTGCCAGCTACATTTCATCATAATATACAGCCATTTCGCGATTTCATTCGACCTATTGGGTCCCTATATTCATCTTTAGCCCATTAGAGCTCAGCCCCTTGTTCGCTGACCCTCAACAATCAGCTCAATGTAGCAGATGAACCCTCTGTGTTATGGCCTCCTAGACCTTCCAGAATTCCCCTAGTGACCTAGAAGGTTGAATCTTTGCACGCTTATTGTATCGACTATGGTACAGAACCTAAAGGAGCCAGATTTTCGATTTACCTTTCCTCGGGGTTAAAAACATGTTACGAAGTGTCTTTGAAAGTCTTTTTAGACCCTTTAGAATCCCTGGTGACCCTGAAGTCTGAATCATTGCACACTTATAGTATCGACCATCGAACAGAACTTAATTTAGTCGTAATTTCGAACCCTCCCCCGGGAAGGTCGGAGATTATGATATTTTTAATGAATTTGCCCTCAAGCAGTCCTCCAGCGGATTAGAAATCTCATTTTTTGTATATTTATGGTATAGATCAATGGACCAAACCTAACTGGTCGGCAACTGGGGAAAACTTAACTCGGCCAATTTTCAATTGAGATAACTATTTTGGATACTATACACCTCACATGGTTAAAGAAAACGAAATTTATTAAAATCAAGGTGCAGCTTAATTTTACTAGAGTGTTAAGTTTCCCTGTCTTTGGTAGGTTTAAATACTAGTTCTACATATATATATATAATTGTAATGATGTGAATATAATAATATTATTGGGTACTCGAGTATTATACAGACCAAAATCCTTAACACCAAAGCGGTTTCTTAGTCGCCAATTCTACTGCTTTGAGCTTTTGTTCAACACATTACTTAACAATGGATAAAAGCAGATTGATTAGAAAATTGAGGAGGAGAAAATTCAGAGTTCTTATAGGTCAGAGTAATACTCAAATGCCTAATTATGTAATTCAAAAGCTATATATATATGTGTGTGTGTATATTTTTCAGGAGAGCTTTCTGAAAATTGCCGAAATATTTATAGCTGTTTTATTGTACTTCGTGTGTATTAGTAAATAAAACTTTTCGCAATATTTCACAAATAAAACATACATAAATAAACATATATATTCTTTGTACTGTGGGATTTAAACGTAAATATTAATTTTCTTACCAGAAGCATTTTGCATCTAATGCCTAATCATCTATTTCAAATACTTTTACATGGAGACGCGCCGGTAGAACTTAGTACCAAAGCTGCAGTTGGTAAAATTTAAAAAGTTACAAACACCATAAAATATCGTATGCATTAATCTTAACTACGTATTTATATAAGATTCAAATAAAGCATGAAATATTTGTAAAACCAGTTGTTTATCTTGCCTTTGCGTAAAAAGGAAAAGCGGATGCTGCCACGTATATTTGGAAAAAAAAAACTTTGAGTAAGGAGATAATTTCTTACAATATCATCTTACAATGTCCTGAAATCATGAATGTTAATTCAGCACAGTAGCCATGGAGACGAGACATAATATAGGATATCAGTCTTGTCTCTACAGAACTGAAAATGGATACTGAATGACATTATAACCTACATGCAATTGCGACACGATTTTATTATTGCAGCGGCGAGACAGAGTTCATAGACGCAACACGAAGCGATTTAGGTGTAACATATAGGGCATGCGTAGTATGTATTTAAATGACGTCACATTTACGCCATTCCAATTGGCAATATATATGGATTAAATTTCACATTTTAAATATTTAATTTATTTAAAGCACTAGTGGTCTCCGCCCCTACTCGCCTACATGCAATTGTAACACGATTGCAATTGCGACACGATAACCCTTGTAACTCGCTTTGGGAGTCTGGAGGTTTCATCCGCTACTCGCTGAGGAAGAGGATCCACCATTGAGGATCCACCAATTGTTGGCTGGGGCTCACCAGTAACCGAAGTTCGTTTCGCGATTTCTTTTAACACAACCGGCACACAGGCCACTTTTATGTCCTTTATTCACTAAGGCACCGGCCTTTGTTCGTTCGCTACCTTTCACTAATCGAAATTAACCGCTGGAGATGGCTTCTCGAGCTCCTGCATTCTACCTTCTGTGCTGGCAATACAGCCGTTACTCCACCCCTTGCTCCCTGACGCTCTTCAGCTGTCGTTTAGGCTTAAGTTTCGAATAAGATCTTCATTTAATTTTGGGTGGCATAAAATTTGCCTTACTACTGTTTTTGGAAAATGTTTGCCTTGAAACTTCTATTTCTCAGAATTTGCTTTATATAGAACCTTAGATGAAGACTAATATGAATTCAGCAACAAAAGCAAGAGTGTAGGAGGATTTACTAATAATTTCTACTTACGGGTCATTTTCCATTTCTGGTTTAAAAAATTCCCTTACACTTGAAACGTCCATATCTTAAAACTGGCTATAGATAGTACTTAGATTGAGGTGGATTCAGCATCAAATTCTGGAAGGGATAGGGTGGTTCACTAAGAATTTTCATTTCCGGTTTCTTTTTCACTCTGATTTAAAGAATTTTAATTGAAATCATCTATTTCTCAGAATTAGTTATAGATGAAGTTTAGGCAACGACAGATAGGGATTCAGCATTAAATTCTGAAGGGTTTAAAAGACTCACTAAGGATTTCCACTTTCTGCTCTGGAAATGTTAGTATCGATTAAAAATTATATTTCCCCCCGAAGCGTATGTTTCTCGGAATGTGTCATAGATATAGCTTAGATGATGATTGATATGTATTTAGCATCACATTATGGAGAGGGTAGAGGCTTTACTAAGAATTTTCACGGTCTAAAAAATTTTCTTGAAATGTTTCTTTCTCACGATTGGCTATTGATGAAGTTTAGATGACGACTGATATGAATTCAGCATAAAATCCCGGAGAAGGTCGGGGAGTTTACTAAGAATTTCCATTTCCGGCTCTGAAGATGATACTTTCGACTTTTCCGAAAATTCATATGACTGTACAAAATAAGTATGCTAAAGTAGATGAAAATGCTTAATATTGTCTAAAATGAAATGTACACACTATTTGCCACCGTATGAAGAATCCTTCATAAATGCCTTATTTTTTTCCAAAATGGACGTTGATGAATTTAAATGATGAATAATTTTAACTAATTAATTATTATTATTATTATTATTTATGCTGGCATTTTCAACGCAACAGCAACAATTCTGATGTCAATAACATTTATGGTTGGACTTTCTTTGGCGGAAAAGCGTTGCGAGTTCGGACGTTCGTAACTGTTTTGGACGTTTATACCCCCCAAAACTAATAGATAAAAATGTAAATTATTTTTTGTTTTGTTGAAAACACGGTTTAGTTTATGAATATATAAAAAAATTTCAATGCTTTATTATTTTGAACCTACCTTTCGAAAAAAACTTAAAAAAGTAACTCTTCAAGAGAGTGGGGTTTTTTTGTTTTTATCTAAATTTCGCTCGAAATATATAGCAAACTATAAAACATAGGAATAAATAGTAAACTACAAAAATGTGTACTAGAAAATTTAGTATTAAAGTAATATTGTTTTTATACACAATCGAACGTTCCTTAAATTTTCGAGTGAAATTTTGAAAAAATCATCAAAAAATCAAAATCTCTAATAAAATTAAGCAAAAACATTTCTTATGTAATTATTCACTAGAAAGCGATTAACATAAAATTTAAAAGGCTAGCATGAACCGTTCTCGAGATATTGCATATTTTTCAAAAAAATTATCAGAAAATTATATAAAATAAAAAAAATATATTTCCTATTGAGAAACATGTTCACTTTTCATATGCAATATCATGCGATAAATTTGGTGACATCATTCTCGTGGATCCCAGCTCGTTCCATTCATGAAAAAAGATACTTTGAGTAATAATTTTGTATTTGAAAGCCAATAGTCATTTATCTGCTATAAGAATAAATTATTTCGCTGTCCATAACACTTGGCGATATTTTGGCGATGAATTTGGTGGAATGTCGCCAACTTGACGGTTTTATTTTACATGTTACCAAATCAAAGAAAATCTCGCCAAATGGATAACAAGAAAGATCAATCATGCTTAAAACATTGATTATGAAACACTTTCCAACTTCAATGCAATTTTATTTAAGCAAGTCTAAAATGCAATACATTCCTCGGTAATATTTTGAAACTTATCACAATACTGCATTAATTTATTATATTTGAAAACTTAAACCTTTATCGAAAAAATGAACATTCAAATGACGGCATTGAAATATAAATTGCCTGGTTTAAACATCTCTAAAATGTTATACATTCCTCGGTAATAGTTTTAGAATTATCATAATACTACGATAATTTATTATATTTGAAAACTTCATCGAAAACAACTGAAATTAATTCAAATGACGTCATAGAAAAAATAACACGCCTGGCTCTCTTTATAAAAGCAACATTTCATTCATAAATAATTTCCCATTCATGTCATTTATCACAATACTATAATAATTTATTTTATTTAAATATTTTGTTTAAGACCATGGAGCTACAAAAAATTAAACTCTAGGCTTGAAACTTCATCGAAATAAATCGTCCTTCTCTTTATGAAATCAATTAATATTTCATTCACATCAGCCATGCAGACTCCATGGACTAAATTCTTTTGTGTTAAAAAAATACAGGAATTCTAATACAACTCATTCTATATATTTTGCTGCTTACATTTTACATAGGTGAAAAATAGGCTTAGTTGTAGAAATAATCAAATTTAGATGAGCATTTAAACTCAAATATATTGTCATTGCGTTGTTTCAGTATGTAGATGCACAGAATTTAAGCAAAAATAAAGTAGTTTTAGGACGGATACAACACTCAATATGAATTCAAAAGAACTTAAAAAAATCACAATTTTGAAACAAGATGGACGCCATATATCATTTTGCAGTGGGTCATGTGATCGTTTCATATCATGGTCACGTGATCGTTTCATGTAAGAGGTGTAATTATTATTTTAATTTTTATTTTAAAAACTACTGAATATATTTCGTTGAATTTTTTTTTATATATTTTATGGAACAATTTGAATATTATCTAAAATTTTCGAAGCAATTTGTGAATTTTAAATCCGCTTAAAAAATGTTTGAAAAATTAGGTCCCATAGGGCTCAATGTATTTCATTTTTTCGACCCGGGTTCAATCCAAAACTAACTGAGTGATATTATTCATTTATATTCCCATAGGTCCTACAGACCGTCTGAACAACATACTAAAATTGCATTTTGATTAAGTCATTTTTACGGCAGTTATCGTGCTAACGGACAGACAGACAGACAGACAGAATGAACAAAGTCATAAACACTTTTCAACTTTGTTGTAAAGTGTTAAAAATGATGCTAAATCAATGAAAATAACGACTATTTGACGAAAATTCGATATCTTAGAAAAAATATAGGTATCTACAATAAGAATAACTATTTTCTTTTTACTGTAAAAGTAGTAAATACATTACATTATATAAGGAAAGTTATGTGCTGCCCACATCAGATATTTTTAGTTTCAGAATCAATAAGTTTTTGTTTAGACAGATCAGGTATCAAGTTAAAATTGTATAAAAAATCACCACCTATGGAGTAGAAACATTGCCAACTAAAAATGACCATTTAAATGCTTTTGAGATCAAAATCTAAGGAAATATATTGAGATGCATATATATGAATAGAAGAAGTGTTAGCTGCAGAAAGAGTCATTTAGGAATTGTTTCTTTGTAATTTTGAGAAACACGTTTTAAAGTTAACTTTTAACACGTTTTAAAGTTAACTTTTAACACGTTTTAAAGCCTTTTTACACACTTTGATGATAATAACAATGTTCGTTATTTTTAGTTTTAGGTATGCTTCTTTGTCGCGAAGCATTGTTTCGATTGCGACTGAGGCTTTTGCTACAAGAAAGAACATCTATCCTCAAATGTAATTTTTGTATTTCTGTAAGTAGTCTATCTTTAGCGGAATTGAATGAGAAAACAGAAGAACAAGCACTCACCGAAATTGGTGTCGCTTCAATGACACGGTCTGCTATTTCTGCCGCAACGTCCACATTCAGAAGAGTGGTGGCCGCTAAAACAGTTTGGACTTAAGACGATAAGTGCTGAAGAAAAAGTTCGAACATTAGTTCATTGAGTACTTTAGTTTTCAACGTGACATTTCATGTTGGTTGTAGTTCTGAAGGTTTGCGATCACCAAATTTCTCTCCTATAAGTAGTTTTCTAATTTCCTGGTGGAAGGATTCACTGCTGCGTTTAATATGTTCTGTTTTGCATGAAGGTATTGGTCATTTTTGTTAGGATTCATAATTATGTCTGTAATGATTGTAACAGCTTCCGGAGGAAAATGTGACACAACATAATTAAATCTAATTTCACTCACAGTCATACAGGTAGCTTTTGGTGTACTCAGTGCTTTCACACTTTATGAACCACAATGCAGGATCACTGAAATTGTACGGCGAAATTTTAACTGCATTTGATACCGCCTTGGCCAATTGATTGTTTGGCATGCAAAGCTTGATAATTTGAAATGTAAAGCTTGATAATTTGAAATGTAAAGCTTGAAAATGTAAAGCTTGATAAGCTTAATAAAATAATCGAGCTATCTCCAGTCCGAATTTATAGAGACGTTACATCAGAGAGGTTTAAACTCAAAGGTGACAGAACCTTGGTAAAGGGATATTTTCAAAACGCATAAACAAAGTACGATTCGAAAATCTGCGTAAGCGAACTTGATATAAAACCTTTTTTAAATGAGATACATTTACATGAATAAACACAGTACCGGGTCACCAATCGTAGTGATTTCGTACAAGTAATCAATAAATTGCGTAATTCTCATTGAACTCTCTTTATTTTAAGAACACTCACTTTTAAACATAGACGGCAAAAGTCAGCGAAGAACTAACTGATCATTTCCCGAGAAAGGAGAAAGAATGCTTTCGTGACGCGATTGACGTCACTCTTGGCAGACAGCCAAGAATCGAATATGCAAGGTATTATAATAACCATTGTTGTAAAATGTTGAAAAGAGTCCAATATCTAGCTCCAGTTTTAGTACCTGATCTCATACCAACGTAAAGCTTAAGAAATTTACCCTTTATATGCAGATGTATCTGAAATATTTTGTATATACGTATGTACTACAGTTTAGCCTGTGACATGTACGCAACATAAGAATATATTTATTTTAGTAAGTAAAAGAGTAAAAGTACTTTAAAAGAGTAAAGAGTAAAAGTACTAGAGTAAAAGTACTTTAACCGGGAACGGGGGGTCACTATCCCCCCCCGGCCTTTTTTCTGTCGTTCCTGTAAACACTCTCCTTTCTTTTCCCCCTTTCCTTTGTACCTCCCCCCTTTTTCAATTTGATGATGTATTTACTTTTATATATATATATATATATATATATATATATGTGTGTGTGTGTGTGTGTGTGTGTGTGTGTGTGTGTGTGTGTTAATTTGAGAATTTTTTTTATAAACGTAGAGGTAAAGAATTAACATTTATAACCTAAAAATTTCCTTCCTTTAAAATGATTATCAACATAAGTTATTTTGGACAACAAATATAGAACTCAATCCAAAATTCAATTATATACACGTGTAGTTTTTCAAAGAACTATAAATTTTTGCTTATTGTTCAGAGCTATCACGTTTAGTTTTTGAGACACAAGCATTCAAACTTAAAACGACAAATTTTTAAACTTCTTTAACTTGACAAGACGATGACTCGAAAACTATATGAGCTTCCTTCAAAAATAAATCTAGATTTAGATACTAAATGTCCTAGAATATATTTTGTCTCTTACTATTTATATCTATCGTTTATAGTTTTATAGACATTTCGAGTGAATGTAAGAAAAATGGAAAAATACTCTCTTGAACTATTCTAATATTTTCTAAAAATGTGTTCAAAATATTATAATATTGAAATTATTTTTATATATTCATAATCAGGACCTTTTTTTCCGACAAAACAAGAAAATAATTTACATTTTTAACACTTTATAACATAGTTGAAAAGGATTTATGACTTTGTTCATTCATTCTGTCTGTCTGTACGTTCGCGCAATAACAGCCATAAAAATGACTTTATCAAAATGAAATTTTAGTATGTTGTTCGGAGAGTCTGTGGACCATATGGGAATATAAATGAATAATATCACCTAATTAGTTTTGGACATTGAACCCTAGGGGACTTAATTTTTCAAACATTTTTTAAGCGAATTTAAAATTCACAAATTGCTTCGAAAGTTTTAGGAAATATTCAGATTATCCCATAAAAAATAGGAAAAAAATTTCAGCAAAATATATTCGGTAGTTTTTTAAATAAAAATTAAAATAATAATTACACGCATATTATATGAGGCGATCACGTGACCCACTTCAAAATAAAATATAGCATCCATCTTGTGTCAAAATCATGATTTTTAAAGTTCTTTTTAATTTATATTTAGTGTTGTATCCGTTCTAAAACCGCTTTACTTTTGCTTAATTTCTGTGCATCTATATTCTGAAACAACGCAATTACAATATATTTAAGTTTAAATTATCATTAAACTTTGATTATTTCTACAAAGAAGCCTAATTTTCACTTATTAAGAACGTAAACACATCAAGATGTAGGATGAGTTGTATAAGAGTTGCTGAATTTCTTTTACGCAAAATTATTTAGCTCTGGAATCTGCAATGTAGCTAATATGAATAAAACTTTCATTGATTTTACATAGAGAAGCAGACATTTTCGATAAAGTTTTAAGCGTAGAGTTAAACTACTTTTAACTCCATGGTTTTAAGTTTTTAAGTAAAATAAATTATCGTAGTATTGTGATGAATGAAAGGAATGGAATAAAAGCGTATGAATAAAATATTTACTGCTTTTACGTAGAGCCAGGCGATTTATATTTCAATGACGTCATTTGAATGAAGTTCATTTTTTTCGATGAAGTTTTAAGTTTTCAAATATAATAAATTATTGTAGCATTGTGATAATTTTAAAAATATTATCGCATTTTAGAGATGTTTAAAAATAATTGCATTGCAGTTGGAAAATGTTTCATAATCAATACTTTATGTATGATTGATCTATCTTGTTATTTAATATGTTTAGGGGTATAATCGTCCAAAGTGTTATATTTTTCATAATGCCTCTCCCCCTTCTCACAGAAACCCCAAGCATAGACGTTAAAAGTGGTTGAAACATATACAGGACTGCGCAACACGTGTAAATTTATGCGTCAAAATATCACCCCTTCACAATGATTTCCCTTTACGCCTATACTATGTATTGAAGGAAAAGTGGAAACAAGTTTTCGTGCAATTGTACCGTCAAAGCTGGGATTCAAAAATTAGAGGTTATGCAAATTGTAGTAGTTAATGGTAATTGCAGTATGGTTCAATAAAACATGTAACATTTTTACATACAAAGCCTTCCAGTGGACGAAGGCGTAAGCGTTCTAGTGGACGGAAGCGTGCCGTTCCAGTGGAAGACCCTGAAAGCTTTCGTTCTACGTCTAAACGACGAAGCTTGAAAAGGAAGCACAAAGGACGTGTGGAAGGAGATGGTTGCTAATAGCATGGATATATAATTTCAGATTCAATATTAGCAGTGAGCGAGAATTTTGGATAAGCATCAGTTGATTCAAAGATAACAGAAAAGCTGAATTAGCAGAAACAATATTTAAGTTATTAAACGATATCGCAAAATTTTACGGAAGCATGAACTAAGTAATTATGAAATTACTTTGGTGTCTAGTGTGAATTCTTTTTTTGTTATACTAAGTTAATTGAGTTTAAATTCACTATTATTTATTCAGAATTTGTACAATATGGTTCATTTCAGTATAATTTACGTTTCTAATCCTTAAATTTTTAATGTCAATAATGTAATTTATAATACCATTGATATATCTGTTTGGAATATTTACTGTATAATTATTTTGAATTTGCTCTTTGTATTTATGTAATAATGTGTCCTCGTATTGAATTTTTTTTTATAATGTTTTCCTGGCAATGTTACTCGAGTCCGTGACAAACCTAAAGTCACACATGCCTCCTGGGTGGTGTTAAATGAGTAACGACTAATGGCTATGATATCTCTCATTAATTTGTAATATTCTTGTACTGTGTTTAGTTAATTTATTTAATTATTTTCTACCTTTATCATTATGAGATGTTCTGCAATGGATTGATTTCCAATAAAGTCGCATGTAACAACATTTTTACAAAAAATAATTAACAGCTCGTGCAGTTTGACGGAAATTTTTAAATACTTTGCTGCTGTAACCGTAGCTTATATAAATTGTTTTGTGTTTGTGTATTTGGTGAATTTCTGCTGATTTGAAATAAGCCACAATTTCACTGCTTTAAATACTCTGATTATGTTTCGTCGTGCATTCGAATCGAGTGAGATTTCTTTCATTTTATTAAATGTATTTTCTTTAATGGTAGTTATATAAAAAAAAATTATAGTTTCATTAATAATATGTTTATGCGGAGTAGGATTCAAAAGTTCCCGGACTGAGTCTATAACTTAAAAAATATTATCAATTAAAATGCTGAAACACATCCTCCTTCTAAATAAGACCCTTGCGAAACAACACACTTTTGCCATCGCTTGCAAAGGTGATCGAAATACTTCTGGAATCCAATTTTAGCCATGTCCTTTAATCCAGCCTGCGATGCACTTTTAACTTCAGCTGCGGATTGAAATCGACGACCCTGCAAGCAGTTCACTTGCCAGTTCAGGAAATAGGCTGAAGTCGCAGGGGCGAGATCAGGGGAGTAAGGAGGATGTGACAAAACAGTTGTTTGAGTTTCTGCAAGAAAGTCAGCGACGAGGAGGGATCGGTGTGCAGGAGCGTTGTCATGCAAAAGCACACATGATCTGACCCCTTTTGGTCTTCGGTTAACATGCGGGGAATGATGTGTTGACACACCCTATGCATGTTAAGATCCTTAGTCAGTATCCGTTGACATGTGGCCTCGGATATCCCAACTGATTCTGCTATTTCCGCTATTGTTTGCTGATTGTTCCCACCTACTGTCGCAGAAACTTGTTTTCAGCTGTAAGGGAAGTCTGTGGACGGCCAACGCGTTCGTCGTCTTCGGCACTTTCCCTGCCTTCTCTGAAACGTCAATGCCACTCAAAAGCTTGCGTACACATGTTTCAACATTTCGTAAACCTCTGTAGCACTCTTTCCCAAGCGAACACAAAATTTGATATTAATTCTCTGCTCAACAAACACCATTTCTTTCTATCGCCGGTTACTAAGTACACCCGTCTACAAAATACGACACCGTGGCGAGCCACCGACCACGTGATTTGGGTCAAACCACTTTTAGAAGAGGGAGAGAACGTAGTAACACAGAAATGTTATCGTAGTCGCTCTACTGCAAATATTTTTTAAGTTATAGACTCAATCCGGGAACTTTTGAATCCTACCTCGTAATAAGCGTTACGTTTAGCCTTCAATATTACAATATTCCTCAAAAATTATTTTTATTAATTTTTTCACTGTTTTATCCAATTTGACGATATTATTTGAATTCATAATTTAGTCATTAATACGATGGAACTATTTAGATATAATTTTCACATTTAGCAACATGGATTTACACATTTAGAAAGTTTCCAAACTCGAATCGAACGTTTTTGAAGATTTGTTTGTGGACATATTTTGCATGTATATATGTGTGTAAGTATGTGTGTGTAAGTGTATGAACGCGATCTAGTCGAATGAAATTTAGTATGAGCATCCGTAGTAGCATTAAATATTGGTTCAATATTGGACCAATATTGTATATCTTGGCATTACATTGGAAATATTTCCAGTATAATCCCAATATTAGACAAATAATGGAGTTACATTGGGTTCCAATATTGGTTTTCATTACAATATTTCTCCAATATTGGTGTTATATTGGAAATATTTCCAATGGAACGCCAATATTGGCGTAATATTGTCCAAATTTTAAGCCAATATTAGGCCAATTCAGTCAAAATGTCCACTTTTTCATATAGGTCCAATATTTCCAATATTGGACAATGCTCTGACAATTCTCAAAGGAGTACAAACTAATGGGGCATCAGTCTTTTGGCATGTAGCCTTCGCCTTACAGTAATGGCGGATGTCCACTTTCCTGTTGCCATTGGTGGGATAGGTGCAATCGCTCTACGCTTGCGTGTATCAGTAATGCAATCAAAGAGGGTTGTAGCCGCAGATGGACCTGAAACAGGTCTTCGGATAGCATTCTTACTTGCTTCTATAGCCCAAGCTGAGAGATTTACCAAGAGGCTGTATCTCACTCACATCTGCTTCTTCGACACAGAACCTCGGGCTAACCCGAAGGTGTAAGGTATGTATTTGGAAGTGCTCCCCAATTTAAATCGAAACCCAGTGTGGGCAGCATTTACATCGATAGTACCCTCCTTCCCTTACCACTAACCTCTCGGAAGGACTTACGGACCCACATATTTAACGTGCTCGTACTACACATCAGCACAGGGACAGTTTCGGCAGAGCCGGTAATCGAACTCCGGTTGTCTGAGTGCAATCCCCACGCGCTAACCACTGCTCTGTCCCACCCCATCTCACTTGCTTGCAATTGTTTCTATGAACGAGAAATGACAGAATGGAAAACAGAAAAGAAAATAGCGACTTCCTTAGTGAACTGTCGTACCTCAAACTTCCCAGCAGCACGCTAGCGTTTAGAATCTTCTAAATGTATTCTTTGTATCATAACAAAACTACTCTAATTCAAAATCAGCCATAATATTCTTAGAAAAATTTTCGTTGAGCGTTTAAACTCTTAAGCGCAAGCGAGTCGTTTTCACTTCATGCTTAATTTTCGTATTGTCCGACGAGAAAATCGTTATTGGACACATCATTTGACATATGCATATCTCACTTATCAATACAACTGTAAGTTTCACCCAACAAAATTGAGAATATACATCGTATTCTTAATTTTTGGAAAGTGGTGTATAAGATCTCCAATATTCTTTCACGTGTCAATTTTAGGTATGTCTTTTATCCTCTTATGAAAACTCATTTCCCTTCTCTTAAAAACCCTATTCCTGTCTTGAATCGATGGGGTGTTTATCATATTCCATGTGAATGCAGCCTTGATTATGTTGGTCAAACAAAATGAGCGCTTTAAAGAACACATGAGTTTTGTTTTCGAACAAGAAGTATCTAAGTCTTCTAGTACTGAACATTCTTGGGATTCTAAATCATATTTTAAATTTTTCTGAAACTAAGATCACTTTTACGTCTTAATTCCATTGTTAAATTGGACTTTCTTGAAAGTTTTTCGACTATTTCTCAATTAAACTCCTTTATTAATGATAATCGTCCTTTCTTCTCTTTTGCTTGGAAATCTCTGTTTTAATATTTCCATTTCCTTTGCTACCTTTTTGTTTCAGTAATTTTCTTCCTGTTTCCTGATTTTTTGTTTCTTCTGAAATATTTATTGACGATGTTTGTATATTAGTATTTGTTGATAACTTTTAGCTTCTAAACCAGTTAGTTTCTTCTTTTTGTTTAATCCGCTGATTTGAACGATTCATGCACCTTCTGGAACCGATTAGTTGCCTTATTTTTAACTCAATCTGACACTTATGTTTGCAGTTTCACTCACTGATCAAGTGTTTTAAATCCTTTGTTAAACGATCAGTTTTTTCTTTGGTATTTTACCATTCATATTCATAGTGTCCAATCTCTTGTTCCTTCCTCCTTGGTTTTTACTTTTTTTTCTCCTTTCGCCGTTAGAAACCGCATTTCCCTAACTCAGTCACGTATTTTGTTTTAACATCAGTTGTTGATTTAGCTTTCACGAGTGAAGGTTACGCTTCTTGTGTGCCTGGTAAAAAAAAGGCTGTTTCTGGCCTTCGAAACTAGGCGAAACTATTATTTTAAGTTGTATGTTGCTCTTAACAAAGTTATTTAATTTTTATTACATTAGCAGCAGTTTGGGCTGTACATCAGTTTATTAACATCATTATCGTGGATTTAGCACATTCCATTTAACAGAAAAGACGCGTTTTCCTATAGTTTTATGTTTTGTATTTTGCACGCATGTAATATATTTTTGCACGCATGCACTCATAAATAAAGGATTTTGTCTGGCCAAGAAATATGCCTATTTTTCACTACAATGATTGAAACTGTTAAGTTTAGTGTTTTTTGAGCCATAAATAATCTTTTTTATGCATAATTATGTCAAATTTTGCCCTATTCTGTCATGTTAAAAAATATATAATTTCGAATGAATTTTGAAGTTTTCACACGAAAGTAAAAAAAATCTATCAAAGCCGGATATAAAATTTCGTGAAAATACATTTATTTTTGTGGCAGACACCAGAAATCGACCACAGACAGACTGACAGACACCATTCTAAAAATAGTCGAAATAAATTCAGGCGTTCCTGATAGATATATATATATTGGCATAGAAATTTAAAATTTTTGTGAAAACATTACTTTCCTTATACTCTATTCTATAGTATGAGAAAGTAAAAATCATTCTACGTATTTAATCTCCTTGCGTAAAAAGGTTTTATCACAATCTATTGTGTATTTCTAAAAATAATTGAGTTAGAAGCATATTTTAAAATATTTAGTTTTATATATCAATTCGATGCTAATGCA
This sequence comes from Amaurobius ferox, assembly GCA_951213105.1. Lineage (NCBI taxonomy): Eukaryota > Metazoa > Arthropoda > Arachnida > Araneae > Amaurobiidae > Amaurobius > Amaurobius ferox. The sequence goes on from OX578152.1 coordinate 383,316, forward strand.
AAGTCTGAAGCATTTTAAGCTGTAAACCTGCTCACAATAAAGCTTAACAAACCAGTGAAAAAGGTACGTAAGTCTTCTGTACCCTTATCGAAGTATAAGCACTCATTACCGACAAACAGAAAGAGGGTTTTTTAGATTCCCGTTATTCCTTGCTTTGCTGTAACGAGTGTCGAAATATTTTCTTGACTCAGCTTTGTTGTCTAAAAGAATTCCATCGAAATTGATCGCGTTGCTCCAAAGATAGTTCCCTCTGATGTGTGTTTGCGAATTTTCTTTCTTATATATTGAAATAATCACCTCTCTAAAAGCACGGTGTCAATATATCAAAGCACCAAATGCAACTCCATGGGCTGAAAAAACTCATGCGTACTAAATTCGACCGTACTAAATCCGTTTTGCAAATTAACCCTTGGATCTGGAGAACTAACCTCTCAAAGTTTGGCTTTTTTCCTATTTTTGTGTTTATAATTCCAAGCCGAAGATATTGCCACAACATAATGTAATTGCATTGTCATGAGACTGAAGAAATAAGAAATAAGAAATAAGAGATGCCAGAAGAAATAAGAGAAAAACTGCATTCAACTCATGGAATTAGAGATGAGACCACCCGCCTGATTCAGCTGAATAGGAAGTTAATATTGAGAGGTCGTCCCAATTTCAAAATTCAGAATATGAATATTTAAATCAGAGTTAGAGAGACTTGTTCTTTATCTTCAAATTTGCGTTTTAAAGAATGCAATTAATGCAAACTTTGTTTATAGATGGTTTGGTTGAAGTTGAATAATATGACTCATAAAGTTAAGAGAGAGCTAGTCCCTTATATTCCATGTTGTGACTAGAAATTGAAAACTTGAGGTATTAGTACACTTAACGAGTTAAACTTGAAATCTGAGGTATTAAACTTGATAAATTAGTTGGTTAGAAGGTCTATGGAAGCTTAAATTAATTGTGTTGTGTTAGGGATTACTATTATATGTATGTTATGATAGACAGTCGTATAAGAAATAGTAATATTGAGTGGGAGAGGTGTATGGCCGGCATGTATGTCTCTGTGGATAATAGGAGCGAACGGGAAAGTCAGCGGGAGTCATGTCCGCCAATTTTTATTTCCACCCCGTGCATGGCCGTGGTGAACTAGGGCGTTAGCACACGAAGAGCACAGACTTTGCTGGTGTAGGAGAATAATGTGATAGTTCTCTTTAGGATATTTAGTACATGAAATACAATTCATGAAAGTTCAAACTATATTATATTTAAGGAAAAGGCAAGAGCAACGTAAATAATCACAAATAACACGATAATGCAGCATTTAGCTGTTTCGAGGATACGCTGGATCCTTTTCGTTAGTTCAAAAGAACCAACCAACAAACACGAATTCCAAAAGAGGAATAATTGCGCAGATTAATGAGTGCCCATTCCTCTTTCATCTGCGCCCATTCCTCTTTTAGAATTCAGGTTTGTTTTGTTGGTTCTCTTGCACTGAGGAAGGGAATCCAGCGTATCCTCGAAACAGCTGTAAGCTGCATTATCGTGTTATTTGTGCTTATTTGCGTTGCTCTTGTCTTCTTTATCCTTTGCACAAAGTGATTTTCACTTATATGACATTTGATTATAATAGAGACATTTTTGTTTTCAGCTGATTCAGATATATTTGAAGAGAATGAGGACAGGGAAAAACAAGTTCTTCTCCGGAAATGTATTTTTGCCGTCAACGTTTCCTTATGGGTAAGTGTTATTCTTTTGAAAATTTGATGTTCCAGAATAGATGTCAGCAAAACATTCACAATGAGATTGAAATTCTTAAAACTGTCTTGAACAGAAGACTAGTGTATTTATTTTTACTTTCTCAAATAGTAGAATATAGTATAGAGAAAATATTGTTTTCATGAAAATTTTCGATTTCCATATTTTGAAGCCAGTATATGTTTTAAGACCTCCTGAACACGTTTTGACTATTTTTAGAATACTGTCCGTCTGTATTATCTGTATGTCAAAATTAGACATAATTATGCAAAAAAGGAGTTATTTAAAAGGTTTAATGATCCCGAGACTTAATAGTTTCAATCATTGTAATATCAAGTAGCCGCGATACAAATTTTTTATTTGTGACGTCATTTACTCCCTCTCATGGGGGGAAGGGGCAAATTACTCCCCTGAGTGGTACATTATCAAGTTTAGTACCAATCGATAGCTTTTTTACATCCTTTAAAATGAAGGGTAACATATTATACTTGTGATCATTCTAACCAATAATACGGATTCTTCAATTTTTTTCTTGCAAAATTTAATAAAAGAAGAAATAAAAATCACAAGCAATTTAGAAATGGAATATGCTATAAGAAAGTCTATTTGGGGCACAAGATTGGATTTTTCTGGAGAAATTGATACTCTATAGACCCTTTCATGGGTTCTTCTTGGTAGAGCATCCAATACTAGAATACCGGTGTTCCGGTCATATTTTGTCGGACATTAACACCAAATTTAATTCAAAAATACCAAAATTTCATACTTATTAAATTAATAGATTGACAACTTTACTATTATTCCGACAAATCTTTATTTTCATTATTTAGCGATTTCTTGTGTACATTGTAGCTGTCACAAATATTAAGGGATTTTCACGAAACTTCATATCCGGCTGTGTTATCAAAAAATCTAGAACTAGATAGAACTTCTTGAAATTCCATTGAAAAGTTCGAAGTTTATTCGAAATTCTTTATTTTTTAACATTGTAGGTTTTAATATAGGACAAAATTTGACATAATTATGAATAAAAGGTATTATTTATGGCTCTAGTTTCGATCATTTTTATGTAAAAAAAACGTGATACAATTTTTGTGTTCGTGACGTCATTCGCCCTCCCCTCCTCGGGTGGAGAGAGGAGTACCTCCCGGGGATACATTGTCTTGTATGGTATCAATTGAAAGATTTGTCAAGCTCTTTAAAGTAAAAGATAACATGTTATAATTGTGATCATTTAGACCAATGATGCAGATTTTTCAAAAAAAAAAATTGAAAAATTTGCAAAAACAAAAAAAAATTCACACGCTACATAAATTTCACTTTAAGAACCCATTTCTCCATCCACACGTCTCTGTAACGTTTGGAGGAATAATCGCCAACATTTAGTGGGATATCGCCAACTTGGCGGCTTTTTTAAATGTTGCGAAATTGATGAAAGTGTCACCGAATCAATAAAAACGTCGCCAAATTAATAAAAAATGCAAAAATGATAAAAAGGACGCTAAATCAATCAAATCAAATGTTCATTTTTAGGATATAGTACTGTAATGATGCTTCAATAGCATTTGTCTGTCAATCCAACCGTCCCACTTGGTGACATATTTGGCGACATTTTTAAAGTCGCCAAATGAAACAAAATATCTCCAAATAAATGAAAATATCTCCAAATTGATAAAATTAATAAAAATTGCACTAAATTGATAAAAATTCAATATTTTGCAAAATTATGTTCAATTTACTTGATAATCCCTGTTGCTTTGTGGGAATTATTAATTTAATATCTTAATAACCTTTTCTCCATCCGTCCGTCCATAACTCTTGGCGAGTATTTTTGAGAGTAACTTGGTGGGATATCGCCAGCTTGGCGAGTTTTAAATATCGCCAAATTAAAAAAAAAAGATCGCCCAATTGATAACGCCCCATGACGCTAAATCTATGAAATTAATTGTGTATTTTAGGAGTTAGTATTGTAATATGTATCGGTATCGTTTATCTGTCGATCTAACCGTATCAGGAAAAAATGTTGTTTCAAATGATCATAATTTATAGCATGTTACCTAGTACGGTTGCAAAATTTGAAAAAAAAAAAAATAACAAGCTTTTTAACACTTTACAACAAAGTTGAAAAGTGTTTATGACTTTGTTCATTCTGTCTGTCTGTCTGTCTGTCTGTCTGTCTGTCTGTCTGTCCGTTAGCACGATAACTGCCGTAAAAATGACTTAATCAAAATGAAATTTTAGTATGTTGTTCAGACGGTCTATAGGACCTATGGGAATATAAATGAATAATATCAGCCAATTAGTTTTGGATTGAACCCGAGTTGAAAAAATGGAATACATTAAGCCCTATGGGACCTAATTTTTCAAGCATTTTTAAGCGGATTTAAAATTCACAAATTGCTTCGAAAATTTTAGGCAATATTCAAATTGTTCCATAAAATATATAAAAAAAAATTCAGCGAAATATATTCAGTAGTTTTTTAAATAAAAATTAAAATAATAATAACACCTCTTATATGAAGCGATCACGTGTCCATGATATGAAACGATCACATGACCCACTTCAAAATGATATATGGCATCCATCTTGTCTCAAAATCGTGATTTTTAAAGTTCTTTTTAATTCATATTGAGTGTTGTATCCATCCTAAAACTACTTTATTTTTGCCTAAATTCTGTGCATCTACATACTTTAACAACGCAATGACAATATATTTCAGTTTAAATGCTCATACAAATTTGATTATTTCTACTATTAAGCCTATTTTTCACCTATGTAAAATGTAAACAGCAAAATATGTAGAATGAGTTGTATTAGAATCGCTGTAATTCTTTAACACAAAATCATTTAGTCCATGGAGTCTGCATGGCTGATATGAATGAAATATTCATTGATTTTAGAAAGAGAAGGACGATAATTTTCGATGAAGTTTTACGCTTAGAGTTTTACTTACTTGTAGCTCCATGGTCTTAATTTTTAAATAATATAAATTATTATAGTATTGTGATGAATGACATGAATGGGGGAATTATTTATGAATGAAATGTTGCTTTTATAGAGAGAGCCAGGCGTGTTATTTTTTTATGACGTCATTTGAATGAATTTCAGTTGTTTTCGATAAAGTTTTCAAATATAATAAATTATCGTAGTATTATGATAATTCTAAAATTATTACCGAGGAATGTATCACATTTTAGAGATGTTTAAACCAGGCAATTTATATTTTAATGCCGTCATTTGAATGAAGTTAATTTTTTTCGATGAAGATTTAAGGTTTCAAATAAAATAAATTAATGTAGTATTGTGATAAGTTTTAAAATATTCCCGAGGAATGTATTGCATTTTAGACATGTTTAAATAAAATTGCATTGAAGTTGGAAAGTGTTTCATAATCAATGCTTTAAGCATGATTGATCTTTCTTGTTTAAAAATGGATTTTGGTATGAGAAAGTCGAGTTGAGTCACACCCCAGTTAATTTTTTAAGTTCATATATTAAACAAACGCAATAAACCTAAATAATCATGACATAATCATGAAGTGTGTATAGGTTATTATTTTTATACATTTATGTATAGGTTGTGGTTGTTGATACATATAAAATTACATTTAAATAAGTTATCAATGACTGGACTTATGACGCCTTGTAACATATTGTAATTTCATCAGACTCACATCATTCAATTAATTTGGGCTATCCCATTCTTATCACCAAAAATTTATTATATTTTTCAGTGTAAAATAAATTAATGTATTATTAAATTTATTTTTCTGACGCTTGTTTGAAAAAAAAAATGGTATTGAGAAAAATATTTACTCATTATAATTTACTATAGAAATCAGCTGAAAATTTAGACCTGTAGGTCTATAATCACGGCACTCGGATTTTATTACAAACGCTTACACACTGCAATTTGAATTTGCGAAGAAACAGTATTTAGTATTACCAGACTTAAGAACAGACTGCCTTGATTTTCAATTTCAGTGAAAAATATTGCTGATTGGCCACACGCTGCCAACTATACGTCAAATCTCAACGACAGGCGGGCGATACACTGCCCATGTCGCTATGCAATGTCTGAAAATTCCCAATTATTCATGAATACTTCCATTACATGTTTAGTTAAATATAATATGGCTCAACTCGACTTTCTCATGCCAGAATCCATTTTGTGATTTTTTATTCAAATTTTACAACCGTACCAGGTAACATGCTATAATTGCGATCATTTGGAACAAAGGTTTTTCCAGATACGGTTAGACCGACAGACAAACGCTACCGATGCATCATTACAATACTATCTCGTAACAAAACACAATTAACTTCATTTATTTAGCGTCATGTTTATCAAATGCTCAGTATGTTTAACGACTTGGCGATGTGTTTGTCAATTTGGGAATTAAAAACTCGCCAAGTTGACGACATACCGTCATATTTTTCATCAAGCGTTATGAACGGACGGATGGAGAAATGGGTTACTAAGATATCAAATTAATAATTCCCACAAAGCAATTTTGATTATCAAAGAAATTGAACTTATTGTTGCAAAATATTGAATTTTCATCAATTATGCGTGATTTTTATCAAGTTAGAGTGATTTTATCCATTTGGATACATCTTCGTTTGTTTGGCGATATTTTGCTCCATTTAGCAATATTAAAAAGTCGCCAATTTTGTAGCTAAGTGGGATAGTTGGATTGACAGACAAACGCTACCAAAACGATTACAGTACTATCTCCTAACAAAGCCTATTTAATTTACTTGATTTTATGTCATTATTATTAATTTGGCAACATTTTTATCGATTTGATGACATTTTCATCAATTTCGCAGCAGTCGCCAAGTTGCGATATCCCTCCAAATTTGTCACCAAGCGTTACAGAGACAGACAGATGGAGAAATAGGTTTTTAATGTATATTTTAAGTAGCTCGTGAGATTTTTTTTTTTTTTTTTGCGAATTCTTGCAAACTTTTATAAGCAAAAAAAAAAATTGAAAAATCTATATTGCTTGTTCAAATGATCACAATTTTAACATGTTTCCCTTCACTTTAAAAAGCATGAAAAAATCTTTCAATTGATAGTATACTTGAAAATGTACCTTCCGGGAGGGAGGGGCTAATGACGTCACGATGACAACAATTGTATCGCGGCTTTTTTCAGAACAATGATTGAAAATGTGAAGTCTTATGATTATTTAGCTATGAATAAACCCTTTAATGCATGATTATGTCCAATTTTGTCTCATGCTGCCATGTTAAAAAAAATATAAAACTTCGAATACACTTCGAACTTTTCATTAGAATTTAAAAAAATTCTATCTAGTTCTAGATTTTTTGATAACAAAGCCGGATATAAAGTTTCGGGAACATCGCTTCAAAAATAGTCAAAAACATCGATTCAAAAATAGTCAAAACGTGTTTAGGAGGTCCTGAAACATATATTGGTAAACATATATTGGCATCAAAATCTCGAATTCGAAAATTTTTGTGAAAACAATACTTTCTCTATACTTTATTACATATTAGAATATGGTGGGTTGTGCTTTCTGTGAGTAGCGAGAGAAGAATAATCCACCATATGGTTTGGTTGGGTGTTGTTGAATAGTATACTTATATAATAGACTCACTTGCAATATAACGTACAAAAAAGGACTACAGGTTTAAAACTCAACCATTTAATAACATGAACTTTAACAAGAAAGTAGATATGTTTTGCATTGCTTGGCTTAATGCTATAGGGCAACTCATATAATTAACAGCACGCGTACTAGAGTTCAGTTTACAAACTTATGAGACTAACGAGACTCGCGAAACTAACGAGACTAATGTCGTGGCGATTGCAGCAACTTAATGCCTTGCCACAGACATGCTCATTACAGCATTAACTGGGAAATTGTGTAGTCCTGCAGCAACGGTGACACCACAAGTATGAGAAAGTAAAAATATGCGGTTTGACATTTGCTACACAGACATCTTTAGGCGTTCTAGTTCTGAGTTTTTCGACCCATTCGCAAATATTATTCTCCTTAGAATATTCCAACCATGAGATATTTATTCATAAAAAGTGCATAGAAAACTAAAACGACCAATTCCAGGAGAATATCTCGCGATCCGGTATAATTAATACCAGAGCCCGGTACCGGGACGCGGATCAGCGGTTAAGAATCATTATTCTAGAGTACCCAAAACGTACAAATCTGTCGAAATCTCGAGTTCCAATTTTCGACCTATTTCAATATTACATTATCGTATGTTGTAGAGAAAGTAAAAGAGCAATATTATGTGCGTCAAAGTATAGAATGTCTATAATAGCATTTTGACTCCTCTCTAGTTAAGCGGTTTGGGGATCATGAGCGCGGGTATCTACGTGAACCAGGACATGTCTGACGCGAACATGCTGGTAGGGCCTGTCATCTACCTAGTCACCAATGTCCTCGTCATGGTATCGGGAGTCATCGTCGCCTTCTTCACTCTCCTGGGATGCTTCGAACGATGTGTCACGATGAGACTGATGCTTTGCATGGTAAGTACGAAAATCCCCTTCTATATCCAAACTATAATTGATTGATCAATGAAGGCAACTGATACTCAAACAAATGATACTCAACTGAAAAATTAGACAATGCGCATAATATTCAATATAGACTTCTTGTGTACTATTAGAATAATCATGCTACATTTCATGTAATCGAATTCATTATTTCGAGAGATGCCAAACTCTGTAGAACCGTAAAATGTATCATGTTTTAATAACGTCTGGTGATGGCTACCAGACAACAGTTTCCATACATTTATGTAACATAGCATGCACTCCTTTTGCAGTAATCGGTATTTTTATTTTTCTGACTTATTATTACTTACCTTATATACATAATGTATAAAGAAAGTATTGTGACGGGGTCGAAAATTCGAATTCGAGTTTTCGACGGGAGAGCACGTTTCAAGCATCCCTGATCACGAATCAAACATTTTTGAGGTGATGTCTGCGTATATGTGTGAAAATATGTGTGTGTGTGAGTGTGTGAAAGTATGTGTGTGTGTCTGTGTGAAAGTATGTGTGTGTGTGTGTGTCTGAAAGCATGTGTGTATGTGTGTGTATCTGTGTGCGAAAGTATGTGTGTATGTATGTGTGTGTGTGTGAGAGTGAAAGAATGTGTGTATGTGTGTGTGTGTGTGTGTGTGTGTGTCAGTGAGTCTGTGGAGACGATATCTCACGAACACATGGAGCGATTCCAATGAAAATTGGTACAAAAATCACAATCCGTGAATACTGGAAGCTTATTGTTTTTAAACAAAATCGAATGTTCAGAACTCCTCTAAATTTTCCAGTGAAATTTTGAAAAAATCATCAAAAAATCAAAATCATTAATAAAGTTACACAAATAGACATTTCTTATGCAATTTTTCCTTAGAAAACGATTGACATAAACAACGCTAGCATGAACCGTTCTCGAGATATTGTACATTTTTAAATAAATTTATCAAAAAATTCCATAATTTAAAAAAAAATATTAACTGTTGAGAGACATGTTCATAATAGTATCATGCGATAAATGCAATGCCATAGCATCATGCGATAAATTTGGTGACATCATTCTCGTGGATCTAGCTCGTTCCATTCATGAGTTCGTATTTGAACGCCAATAGTCATTTATCTGCTATAAAAGTAACTTATTTCTCCGTCCATAACGCTTGGCGAGATTTTTGCCGACGAATTTGGTGGAATGTCGGCAACTTGGCGACTTTTTTAAATGTTTCCAAAGTAACGAAAATCTCGCCAAATGGATAAAAATGACCTCTAAATCAATGAAAATGACGACAAATTGTCGAAAATTCAATATCTTGGAAAGAATATAAGTATCTACTATAAGAAAAATATAATTTTTTTACTGTAAGAGTAGTAAATTCATTGCATTATATAAGGAAAGTCATGTGTTGTCCTCATCAGATTTTTTTTACTTTAGACTCCAAACGCGTAATTTTATGAGAACGTCGTTTACTTTTAAAGAACAAATCATATATATTAAAAAGCTAGCTATCCAAGTAATGTTTTCGTTTGATATAATGGACATTCATAACATTTTTTGTTCGAAAAATATAGGTTTTATAACTGATCAATTCGAATAGTGAAACGATTGAAACAATATTACCAAATTTCACTCTATTTTCTCAATTTTTTCAAGAGATATAGAGCTCTTCGGGGGTAAAGTACAATGTTTATCGAGACCAGCTCCTAATAACACCTAATATGAGCTCCATTAACTTTTGCTGAAAATAGTTTACTCATTTGATACTAGTATGTGCATCATTTTTAACACTTTACAACGTAGTTGAAAAGTGTTTACGACTTTGTACATTCTATCTGTCGGTTTGTCCGTTAGCACGATAACTGCCTTAAAAATGACCTTATCAAAATGACATTTTAGTATGTTGTTCAGACAGTTTGTGGAATCTATGGGAATATAAATGAATAATATCACTCAATTAGTTTTGTTTAAACCCGGGTTAAAAAAATGAAATAGATTGAACCCTATTGGACCTAATTTTTAAAACATTTTTTAAGCGAATTTGAAATTCACGAATTGCTTCGAAAGTTTTAGGAAAAATACAAATTATCCCATAAAAAATATAAAAAACAGATGTGGGAAACACATGACTTTCCTTATATAATGCAATGAATTTACTACTTTTCTATAAAAAAATCTGATGTGGACAGCACATGACTTTCCTTATATAATGCAATCAACTTACTACTTTTACAGTTAAAAAAATGTTAGCCTTATAGTAGATACTTATATTCCTTCCAAGATATTGAATTTCCTTCAATTAGTTGTCATTTTCATTGATTTAGCGATATTTTTATCCATTTGGCGAGATTTTCGTTAATTTGACAGCATTTAAAAATGTCGCCAAGTTGGCGACATTCCGCTAAATTCGTCGTTAAAATCTCGCCAAGCTTTATGGACGGAGAAATAAATTATTCTTACAGCAGATAAATGATTATTGGGGCTCAAATACAAAAGTATTACTCAAAGTATCTTTTCTCCTGAATGCAAAGAATTAGATCCACGAGAATGATGTCACCAAATTTATCGCATGATATTACATATGAAAAGTGAACATGTTTCTTAACAGTTAATTCTTTTTTTCATTTATGGGATTTTGTGATTTATTTATTTAAATAATGCGCGATATCTCGAGAACGGTTCATGCTAGCTTTCTAAAGTTTATGTCAATCGCTTTCTAAGGAAAAATTACATAAGAAATGTCCATTTACGTAACTTTATGAAAGGTTTTGATTTTTTGATGTTTTTTTTCAAAATTTTACTCGAAAATTTAGGAGAGTTCTGTACATTCGATTGTATTTTAAAACAATATGCTTTCCAGTATTCACGGATTGTGATTTTTGTACCAAATTTCATTCGAATCACTCCATTCGTTCATGAAATATCGTTTCCACAGACTTACTGACACACACACCGACAAACATCACCTCAAAAATGTTCGATTCGTGATCAGGGATGCTTGAAACGAGCTCTCCCGCCGAAAACTCTAATCCGAAGTTTCGATCCCGTCACAATACTTTCCTTATACATTATGTATATAAGGAAAGTAATAGGTTTTTCTTATAGTAGATAGTTATATTTTTTCCAAGATATTGAAATTTCGTTAATTAGTCGTCATTTTCATTGATTTAGTTTCATTTTTAGCCATTTGGCGAGAATTTCGTTAATTTAGCAACATTTAAAAATGTCGCCAAGTTAGCAACATTCCGCCAAATTCGGCGTCAAAATCTCGCCAAGCGTTATGGACGGAGAAATAAGTTATTCTTATAGCAGATAAATAACTACAGGCGTTCAAATACAAAAGTATTACTCAAAGTATCTTTTCTCATGAATGGAACGAGCTAGATCCACGAGAATGATGTCACCAAATTTATCGCATGATATTACATATGAAAAGTGAACATGTTTCTCAACAGTGAATATATTTTTACTTTCCTTATATACAATAACGTATAAGGAAAGTATTGAGACGGGATTAAAAATTTGAGGTGATGTCTGTGCGTGTGTGTGTGTGTCTGTGTGTGTGAAAGTATGTGTATATGTGTCTGAAAGTAAGTGTGTGTGTGTTGGTCAGTAAGACTGTGGAGACGATAACTGACGAACGAATGGACCGATTCGAACGAAATTTGGTACAAAAATCACAATGTGTGAATACTGGGAGCCTATTGTTTTTATACGTAATCAAATGTTCAAAACCCCCCTAAATTTTCGAGTGAAATTTTGAAAAAATCATCAAAAATCAAAATCTCTAACAAAGTTGCGCAAATAGACATTTCTTATGTAATTTTTCATTAGAATACGATTAACATAAGTTTTAGAACGCTAGCATTAATCGTCCTCAAGATATTGCACATTTTTCAAAAAATTATCAAAAAATTATATAAAATAAAAATAAAATATTTCCTATTGAGAAACGTGTGCACTTTTCATATGTAATATCATGCAATAAATTTGGTGACACCATTCTCTTGAATCTAACTCGTTCCATTCATGAAAAAAGATACTTTGAGTAATACTTTTGTATTTGGACGCCAATAGTCATTTATCTCCTATAAGAATAAATTATTTCTCCTTCCATAACGTTTGGCGAGATTTTGGCGACAAATTTTGCGGAATGTCGCCAACTTGGCGACTTTTTTAATGTTACCGAATCAAAGAAAATCTCGCCAAATGGATAAAAATGACGCTAAATCAATGAAAAAAATCTGATGGGGGCAGCACATGACTTTCCTTATATAATGCAATGAATTTACTACTTTTAGATAAAAAAAATTGATTATTTTTATAGTAGTTATTTGTATTCTTTCCAAGATATTGCATTTTCGTCAATGAGTCGTCATTTTCCATGTCGTCATCATCAATGAGTCGTCATTGATTTAGCGTCATTTTCATGAGTTTTTCGTTAATTTAGTAACATTTAAAAAAGTAGCCAAGTTGGCGACATTCCACTACATTCGTCGTCAAAATCTCGCCAAGCGTTATAGGCGAAGAAATAAATTATTCTTACAGCAGATAAATGACTATTGGCGTTCAAATACAAAAATTTTACTCAAAATATCTTTTTTCATGAATGGAACGAGCTAGATCCACGAGAATGATGTCACCAAATTTATCGCATTTTATTACATATGAAAAGTGGACATTTTTCTCAATAGGAAATACTTTTTTTTATTTTATATAACTTTTTGATAATTTTTTTGAAAATGTGCAATATCTCGAGAACGGTTCATGTTAGCGTTCTAAAATTTATGCCAATCGTTTGCTAATGAAACATTTTATAAAAAATATCTATTTGCTTCACTTTATTAGCGGTTTTGATTTTTTGACGATTTTTTCAAAATTTCACTCGAAAATTTAGGGAGGTTCTGAACATTCGATTGCGTATAAAAACAATAGACTTCCAGTGTTTACGACTTGTGATTTTTGTACCAAATTTCGTTCGAATCGGTCCATTCATTTGTCAGATATCGTCTCCACAGACTCACTGACACTGACACACACACAGACATCACTTCAACTTGAAACGTGCTCTCCCGTCGAAAACTCGAATTCGAATTTTCGACCCCGTCACAATACTTTCCTTATACATTATGTATATAAGGAAAGTAATAACGACTATTTATCGAAAATTCAATATCTTGGGAAAAATCTAAATATCTAATATAAGAATAACCTCTTTTGTTTTTACTGTAAAAGTAGTAAATTCATTGCATTATATAAGGAAAGTCACGTGTTGCCCACATTAGATTTTTACTTTCCTTATATACAATAATGGATAAGGAAATTAATGTGACGAGATCGAAAATTCGAATTTGAGTTTTCGACGGAAGAGCACGTTTCCAGCAACCCTGATCCCGAATCGAACATTTTTGTCTGTGTGTGTGTGAAAGTATGTATTTACATTTCTAATTTGATATAGTGTCCAGATTCACAATGTTCAATTTTCAATTAAGTATACTTCGCTCAATTTTAAAGATACAGATATTCGGGTTTCTTTAATGATCTTGTTGCATTAAAAATAAAAATTCTCTGATTGACTAAATTTGTCTAAGGGGTCATAAAATTTAAGAAGTGTCACTTTTTGAAAATTAATGGGAGAACTATTTCATTAACGCAGTTTTAATTCCTATCTTACTTTCGACTTTTTGCAATTTGCATTGCCCACTTATCTCCACAGGTAAAGAATTAAAGCGCGTTTTAATAGTCTGGGACACCGTGTATGCTGCGACAACGCAATTACAATATTTGTGAGTTTAAATGATCCTCAAACTTTAATTATTTCTACAACGAGACCTGATTTTCAAGTATAAAGAATGTAAACAGATCAAGATGTAAGATGAGTTGTATAACAATTGCTGAATTTCTTCAACGCAAAATTATCTAGCTCTAGAGTCTGCAATATAGCTGGTATGAATAAAACATTCATTGATTTTACATAGACGATGATTTTATTTAATCATTTTATTAAAATAGCAGACGATTTTACTTCCTTTCCCGATGAAGATTTAAGCATGGAGTTATACAGTATTTTTACCTCCATGATTTTAAGTTTTTAAGAAACATAAATTATTGTAGTATTGTAATAATTTTAAAAATATGGCCGCTGAATGAAAGGAATGGAAACAGGTTTATTAATTAAATTTTCACTGCTTTTATATAGAGAGCCAGGCGATTTATATTTCGATGACGTTATTTGAATAAAGCTAATTTATTTTTGATGAAGTTATCAAATATAATAAATTGTATTATTGTGTTAATTTTAAAAATATCACCGTTGAATATATCGCATTTTAGAAATGTTTAAATAAAATTTCATTGCAGTTGGAAAGTGTTGCATAATCAATGCTTTATACATGATTGATCTTTCTTGTTTTTTATCTACTTTAGATCAGGAGTGAAATAGAGAATGGCGCATGTTAGCGTTTTATGTACAGTATTATTTTTATGTAAATAAAAATTCACATATAAAATATTGATTTTCTAGTATTTTTAACATAAAAATATTTTATAACGTTTAGGCGATTTTCGAAAATAAAAATGCTTGAAGAATTGGGGAGAAGCCTTCCTCAGGTTCTTTCACACTTAAAATCATTACGCCTCAAACGTTCATCGTTTTAAATAATTGCACCAATTTCAATCGGTGTGCTCAATTTGTTCTCGAGATATCATGGTCGCAGTAATACAGACACACTGTCAGAAAGCCAGCCACACAGGCATAACTGAAAAATTTATTAATTCATATTCAGGGATACTCAAAAATGTGTAAAGCCATTAAAATATAGGACACGGAACATTGGCTTCACCACAATACTTTTCTTTTTCTCTATGTATTGTTGGGAAAGTAAAAACAATTCTTCTAATTTTTATGTCTTCTTCTATTAAAAAGTCCGATATAGACACCACAATACTTTCCTTTTACTCAATGTATTGCTGGGAAAGTAAAAGCAATTCTTCTAATTTTTATATCTTCTTTTAATAAAAAGTCTGATATAGGTACCACAATACTCTCCTTTTACTATATGTATATGTATTGCAATTCTTCTAATTTTTATGTCTTCTTTTAATAAAATGTCTCATACAGATACCACAATACTTTCCTTTTACTCTATGTATTGTTGGGAAAGTAAAAACAATTCTTCGAATTTTTATGTCTTCCTTTAATAAAAAGTCTAATATAGACACCACAATACTTTCCTTTTACTCTATGTATTGTTGGGAAAGTAAAAACAATTCTTCTAATTATTATGTCTTCTTTTAGTAAAAAGTCTGATATAGACACCACAATACTTTCCTTTTACTCTATGTATTGTTGGGAAAGTAAAAACAATTCTTCTAATTATTATGTCTTCTTTTAGTAAAAAGTCTGATATATGCAACAGACGACTTTCCTTATATAATGCAATAAATTTACTTCTTTCACAGTGCAGAATGATGTATAAGATCTATACTACGCAGTGTTTTTAACGTTGAATTGTACATTGGGTGCTTTTCCAGATAACAACATATAAAACTATTTCGAAATACCCAATTAACTTATATTTCACGCAACTCTAAATTGACGATTATAGTTATTGACTGCATCCTCAATAAGCGACATAGTCTATCTATTAAAATATTTTAATCATTAATTCTTCAATTAGGCGGCATTTTCATTAACTTGGCGTTATTTTTGCAATTTTAAGACGATATTTTCATTTAACTGGGGCAAAATATCGCCAAGTAAGTTATATTTCGCTAGATTATTCGCCAAGCTAGCCAAATGTATTGTCAAGTGTTACAGACAAACGAAAAGAAGAGCATTTCTTGTAATCTCGTCATATAACGGAATTCACAATTTTCGAAACATTACCTCCCATTTAGCATCTTTTTAATCAATTTGGCGACATTTTTTATCAATTTAGCAACATATTCATCAGTTTGGCAACATTTTAAAAAGTCGCCAAGTAGCCGATATCCTGGAAAATTTTTTGCCAAGTGTTACGGACTGACGGACAGAGAAGTGGGTTGTTCTTATAGTCGATTCTTATACATTTTCCAAGATATTAAATTTTCATCAATTAGTCGTCATTTTCATTCTCCTGTCAGGATGCAAACTATTCGTATCTCTTTATTAAATTACTAGAACGAATTTTCCGGCTTAGTCCCAGATGTAAATAAACACCCACTACTTAAATAGTACATCTACATATAGCACTACTCATTTTTCTTCAAATCTTAAACAGTCCCCAAATTCACACTCAATCTATCCTCAACCCACAGAAAAAAAGAATAATAATAATAAAAGATTCAAAGCCTCTAAGAAAGGAACGCGGCAGTAGATCTTATGGGTAGCTGTTAAATCGGAACAGTAGCTGGTATATCGTATCGGTAGTTGAAGATTAGCTGACTGTAGACTTTAAAATTTCGTCAAAAATATAATAAAGATTGAAAAAGGCTTTCGAGACGCATTAGTTCAGGTATAGATGCGACTGTGTAGAAAGCCCAGACCACACGACCAACCCGAAGGCTTATGGTTGCTGTTTGTGCGGCCGGAGATGCGACTGTGTAAAAAACCTCAGCCCTCTAAGGGCAATAGATATCTTGTGGCATGCTGAACAAACAAACAGACAGATTCTTCCTTCTATTATTAAGATTCATACAACTGATATTCATATCTCTGTATTTATTAAAAGTGAAAATTGTATTCACAAATTAAAAGTGAAAATTGTATTTATTAAAAGAAAATTTTATTTATTAAAAGTGCAAATTGTATTTATTAAAAGTGTAAATTGTATTTACTAAAAGTGTAAATTGTATGCATTAAAAGTGCAAATTGTATTTCTTAAAAGTGCAAATTGTATTTATTAAAAGTGCATATTGTTTGAATGGTTATGTGTAAATTATTCGAATTAGAATTCCTGTTATTGTATATAAAAGGTTGTACTGTATTGGTCTGGAATTCAAGTACTTTGTAATAGCAGCATAAATAGTTGTTTAAAAGTATCCATCGGATGGCCTTCCGATTATAACACCCTACTTATTTAAAGACTGCTGCAAGGTAGTTCCATCACCTGAAAACTCAGTAACTTTGTTAATCCCGGCCTAATCAAAATATTAATAGCAGTCCCCTCCCCCATTCCCCACTTACTGCACATCAAATATAAATTGAACACACACAATATTTTTTATTTTCCTTAAGGAAAGTATTGTGACGGGGTCGAAAATTCGAAAGAGAGTTTTCGACCACGTTTCAAGCATCCCTGAACACGAATCAGACGTTTTTGAAATGATGTGCGTGTGTGTGTGTGTATGTGTGTGGGTCAGTAAGTCTATGGAGATGATAACTCAAGAACGAATGGACCGATTCGAGCAAAATTTGGTACAAAAACTACAATCCATAAATACTGGAAGCCTATTGTTTTTATACGCAATCGAATGTTCAGAACCCCTAAATTTTCGAATGAAATTTTAAAAAAGTCATCAAAAAATTAAAATCTTTAATAAAGTTACGCAAGTAGTCATTTCTTACGTAATTTTTCATTAAAAAGCGATTAAAATAAATTTTAGAACACTAGCATAAACCGTTCTCGAGATATTGTACATTTTTTTAAAAAATTATCAAAAAATCGTATAAAGTAAGAAAAATATTACTTATTGTGAAATACTATGTTCACTTTTCATAAGTACTATCATGCGATAAATTTGGTGACATCATTCTCGTGGATCTATCTAATTCCATTCATGAGAAAAGATACTTTAGGTAATACTTTTGGGTTTGGACGCCAATAGTCATTTATCTGTTACAAGAATAACTTATTTCTCCATCCATAACGCTGGCCGAGATTTTGGCGGAATACTCCAACTTGGCGACTTTTTAAATGTTGCCAAATTAACGAAAATATCGCTAGTTGATAAAAATGGCGCTAAATCATTGAAAATGACGACTAGATGATGAAGTAATTATTGCAGTATTTTAATATATGAACGCTATCGCTTATTGAGGATGGTATCAATATTGATGATCGTTTATTTAAAGTTGCGCGAAGTATAAATTAATTGAGTATTTTGAAATATATTTACATGTTGTCATCCTGAAAATCGCCAAATGTACAATTCAACGATACAAACACAGCGCCGTGGATCTTATACATTTTTTTTTGTTATTGTAAGACAAGTAAATCCATTGCATAATATAAGGAAAGTCATGTGCTGCCCACATCTGATTTTTTTATAACGCCTTTAGATGCTCAGATTCTGCCCGTGTGCCAATGGCACTCCAAAAGCCTATACGAGAGCGTAGTCGATATTATTAGTAAGCAAAATATATTTTATTTTTGCTTGATTTGCTTGATTGCATTTCAATGCCTTGGTCAGGTCTGGGCTTGAATATGCGTTTGTGGTGTGGAGGCCTTTTCATGCCGTTCACTCAAACAGGATCGAGATCATTCAAAATAATTTCTTGAGGTATCTTTATTATAGGAAAACTAGCATTCGCTGTTATGCCTTATACGCTACTTTTCTACGGGATTTGTTTGATTTAAAAAGCTTACAGAACAGAAGAGATTACATTCTGTTTTCATTCTTCAAGAATCTGTTTGGTGGCCGAGTTGACTGTTCCCCTGTTTTGGAAGGGATTGGGTTTCGTGTTCCTCAGTATACAACAAGAAGCATTAACTTATTTGTTATAAATAATTTTAATTCTAATATTTTATGTAATTGTGTAATTACTAATTTTTCTAAATTATACAACAATTTCCCTGATAATCTGGATATTTTTTATTCATGGGAGATGGATTTTAAAAAGCATTTGTTGTAAACATCCTGTATTTAATTGTATGTATTCATGTGAATCTGTTTATGAAGATCATTTGTAGTTGAAGGTTTGCTTTTCTTTTTAATGTATTTTAACTTTTCAATGTATTTTATGGTATTTTAATCTGCATTTTTTTTAATGTATTTTTATTCCTGCACGGTGTAACTGGGACTACGTCCTGTAGCTTGCAGTCTTTTTCAAATAAATAAATAAAAGTCACAAAAGCGATAAAACAAGCTGGTATTGCTTTCGTTAGCCATGTCCACTTGTTGCGTGCACCGCAGCTAGATCTTTTAAAATACCACCATATATCCATAAAGATAATCTAAATCTTGAAACTACAACAGATATTGCTTTAATAATTCTATTAAATGCATAATACAGCACGGTGACACGTCCTATCTGAAAGCTATATTTTGATAGAGTTAGATTAATTTTTATAACAGTCGTAGTAAATTGTTGCAAGTAATGCTTCCTAACTATGTAAGAGATATATTAGAGTAGAATTTATTGATGTTGAAAGATACATAGAATTCTATCGAAATAAGAATAAGCTGTAAGGGATGTAAGGGTCCTTGGTTAAAATATGTTATGAAACGCTACACAAAATACAAAAATTCAATCGATGAAATTTTATATATATATATATATATATATATATATATATATATATATATATATATATAATTATATATATATATAATACATAAATTTTAAATCTTTCCCAATAGTGCGCTCTTTCATAATTTTTATTCCAAATTCCTATTTCATGTCCAGCACGTATTGCAACTATATTACATCCTATCCCACGCCACTAATATTAACAAAGTCTGCCAGCACTTCTTCTTTTCCTCGACTGTACCATATATGGTCACTAATCCTAACCTCTGTGAAAACTTTCTCATATGAAACTGCATTCTCAATCACATTTTTAAAGCCTAAAGAACTCGAAGGCAGCATCTTTCCCATGCGGCCATATCTCTCCCTCCCTCTGCTGTAACTGTACATTGTGTAAAACGACGCAGACTGTATTGAGATTTTGTAAGAGCAGGTCGACGATATGGATCTCGGCCTATGTAACTAAGTATATTTTATGAGTATCATATAATAAAGTAGATTTTAGTAACGTGTAAAATGTCTCTTTCCCGGAATATTTCAGCCAATATATATATATATATATATATATATATATATATATATATATATATATATATATATATATATATATCAGTTTTCATCGGTAATATTATACAATAAGTTTACTAACATCATTCTCGTGAATCTAGTTCGTTCTATTCACTAGAGATACTTGCGTAATAGTTTTGTATTTTAACGCCTAACAACTCTCCACCAGTCATATTATACATAAGAAAGACTTTTTTTCGCCGTTTGTATGAAAAGCTGAGTGATAAATGTAATGAACTTGAAGACTAATTTAGCAAAGTTGGTGATATTTCGACCAAAATTGACGAAAATATCGTTAAAATTGCACAAATGACGCTAACTTAACGAAAATAACATCAAATTGATGAATTAATTATTAAAATATTTTAATATTTGAACTATATATTGATTATTGTGGATGCTATCTACCCAATTTAGGCCGCAACCCGATGGGAGGCGGCATCCACAGGGACCGTACCCTCCTTCCCCCACTACCGACCTCTTGTAGGGACGTCCAGAGCCACATATTTAACGAACCCGCACTTAAATATGTAGGTCTGGAACAAGGGGGACAGTTTGGGCAGAGCCGGGTAAAGAACTTGGGTTGTCCGAATGTAGTCTTCATGGTTTAACCACTGGGCTGCTCCCACCCCTTCGGATGCTATGAATATTGATAATTGTCTAGAGTTGCGTGAAATATGAGTTAATTGGGTACTTTGAAATAATTTTACATGATATCATGAAAAACGCGCCAAATGTACAATTAAATATTAAAAACACTATGCCGTGGATCTTACACACACACATAGTTGTTCCACATTTTTCATTGTGAAAGAAGTAAATTCATTCCAATATGTAGAGAAAGTTATATACTGCCCACATCAGATTTTTTCTACCTAAGAGGAAATAGTTTTCGAAGAGAGGCATAGAATTTTAGAGCTTCCTAGCCTTACAAGTATACAGTACTTGTTTTCTAACTTATGAAGTATTTATTAGTTTTCTGAATTTTATTTCTCTCTAGTTCATCTATTCCGTGAAATTGGTGTTTGTTTTGCAAACAATTGTCGCTGCTCTATCTTTCACATGGAGAAATGAGGTAAGCAAAATAATTAAATACATTATACTGCGAAAATCTTTATGTGAGATTTGAATTTTTATTTTTGAAATTCAAAGTAGGTTCTTTACTATTGTTTATTTGAAGTTTGTTTCCACTGAACTAAAATAACAAAATATGATGTCTACCTGTTGGCAGCGTAGCTCAAACTTTTAGCGACACACAGCTATGAATTTTGCACAGTGGTAGTTCAGGTCAGGTCCCGGGATGGCCTTGAAGCGGTGCTTTTTAATTTGGATTAGTGTTTTAGTTATTTTATGTCGAAACGCAATTTTGAGCGATTTTCGGACAAATCGGTTCTTAAGCGATCAAAAATGTTAGTAGAGTTTTCATTTTAACAAAGATCCATGATAAGATCAATAATAAAGATCATTTTCATCATTATAAAAATCATCATAAAGATCAATTTTTTTTTTCCTTCAACGAGCTTTGAACTCAATCCGTAAAACAATTTTTTCATATTATGTTTTTTTAATTGATCAAAATGAGCGCATTTGAGGTCAATGTCGAAATAGAAGTATTGTGACCGTATTTTAGACCATAAACAATTAATTGAAAATATCAGCCCGTTTTGGAGGCAAAAAGCAGCCTTTTTCCATTGGATGAAAAGAAACAGACTGGTTTTGCCTCCGAAATCGCTTGAGGCTTTTAATTAACTGCTGTTACTGACAAAGTTTTTATAGCTTCAATTATTTTAGACGACAATTTGAACGAATTTCTGTATACAGCATTATTTTAAGCTTGAGTGCATTCTACATCGATTTGAACTTCTTCTAGGTGCATTACATAGTGGAGACAGAACTGACCAAGTTCGTTCGGGTAGGACAAAAATCTGGTGATGACGCATCTGCGAAGTTTGCTGCCATGGATAAGATACAAGTCAGGGTAAGTTGGTAAAGCTTGTAACACAAATATAAAATGATTAAATGCATCAGGCAACTAGCTTCAAATTCTTCAAAATTTAATTCACCGAGTACGCGGTTTACCAAATATTCACTCAATATGTTCCGGCCTATGCTAACTAGATAAAATATCGTCATTCGAATGAAAAAGCTTCTGTTGTTTCCACAAAAATATCGTATATGTGTGTAAAATTCGCACATGTAGTATAAAACATCTGATGTGGGCAGCACATGACTTTCCCTGCAGACTCGTGTTCACATTTTCTTTATTTCTTCAATAATTCGTTAAATTGAGTTCAATTTTACAAAATAACACCCATAATTATTTCAAATTACACAGAATTTCCACTTTTAATGCAATTATTGTTACTTTCTTTATATACATAATGTATAAGGAAAGTATTGTGACGGGGACGAAAATTCGAATTCGAGTTTTCGACGGGAGAGCACGTTTCTAGCATCACTGATCACGATTCGAACATTTTTAAGGTGATGTCTGTGTGTGTGTGTGTGTGTGAGTTTGTGGAGATGATATCTCACGAACAATTCGCAGCAATTCGAATGAAATTTGGTACAAAAATCACAATCCATGAATACTATAAGCCTATTGTTTTTAAACGGAATGGAATATTCAGAACCCCTCTAAATTTTCGAGTGAAATTTTGAAAAAAATCATCAAAAATTCAAAACCTCTAATAAAGCTAAGCAAATAGACATTTCTTATGTAATTTTTCCTTAGAAAACGATTGACATAAACTTTAGAACGCTAGTATGAACCGTTCTAGAGATATTGCACATTTTTCAAATACATTTATCAAAAAATCCCATAAATGAAAAAAAATGTTAACTGTTAAGAAACATGTTCACTTTTCAAATGTAATATCATGCAAAGAATTTTGTGACATTATTCTCGTGGATCTAACTCGTTCCACTCACGAGAAAAGATACTTTGAGTAATACTTTTGTATTTGAACGCTAATAGTCATTTATCTGCTGAAAGAATGACTTATTTCTCCGCCCATAACGCTTGGCGAGATCTTGGCGACGAATTTGGTGGAATGTCGTCAACTTAGCGACATTTTTAAATGTTACCTAAGTAACGAAAATCTCGCCTAATGGATAAAAATGACGCTAAATCAATGAAAATGACGACTAATTGAAGAAAATTTAATATCTTGAAAAGAATATGAAATATCTACTATAAGAATAACATTTTTTAAACTGTAAAAGCAGTAAATTCATTGCTTTATATAAGGAAAGTCATGTGCGGTCCACATCAGATTTTATACATAATGTATTGTGATGGAAAGTATTGTGACGGGATCGAAAATTCGAATTCGAGTTTTCGAAGGAAGATCACGTTTCAGGCATCCCTGATCTCGAATCAAACATTTTTGAAGTGATGTATGTGTGTGTGTGTGTGAAAGTATGTGTGTGTGTTTGTGTGTGTGTGTGTAAGTGTGTGTCAGTGAGTCTCTGGAGACGATAACTGACGAATGAATGACCCGATTCGAACGAAATTTGATACAAAAATCACAATCCGTAAACACTGGAAGCCTATTGTTTTTATACACAATCGAATGTTCAGAACACACTAAATTTTCGAGTGAAATATTGAAAAAATCGTCAAAAAATCAAAACCGCTAATAAAGTTATGCAAATAAACATTTCTTATGTAATTTTTCATTAGAAAACGATTGACATAAATTTTAGAACGCTAACATGAACCGTTCTCGAGATATTGCACATTTTTCAAAAAAATTATCAAAATGTTATATAAAATAAAAAAAAAATATTTCCTATTGAGAAACATGTTCACTTTTCATATGTAATACCATGCGATATATTGGATGACATCATTCTCGTGGATCTAGCTCGTTCCATTCATGAAAAAAGATACTTTGAGTAATACTTTTGTATTTGAACGCCAACAGTCATTTATCTGCTATAAGAATAACTTATTTCTCCGTCCATAACGCTTGGCGAGATTTTGGCGACGAATTTGGCGGAATGTCGCTAACTTGGCAACATTTTTAATTGTTGCTAAATTAACGAAAATCTCGCCAAATTGATAAAAATGACGCTAAGTCAATGAGAATGACAACTAATTGAAGAAAATTCAGTATCTTAGAAAGAATATAAGTATCTACTATAAGAATAAAATGTTTTTTAACTGTAAAAGTAGTAAATTCATTGCATTATATAAGGAAAGTCATGTGTTGCCCACATCAGATTTTTTCAAACGCGGCAGTACAAAAATGTGCAAAAAAAAATTAAATATTTCGAGAACAATTAGTCCTAGAGTAATATGTTTGGTCTTATTCTTTTTCTCCTTTAAAATGAAGTATAGAACAAGCATTTAATTGATACATTTGAACGTAAGTAGTCTTTTCTTTTGGATTTCGGCGCTTTTTGCGGACCATTTCGTAAGAAAAGAGAAATTCCTATTTTTTTTCGAATCGTACCAAAATCCAATCAGCACCAGAGTATACCACAAGTGACTTATCTACCAAATTTTGTAAAATATAATTTGTTAGTTTTTAGCTAGAGTGTATATATGAGATTTTTTCCAGCCGTTTTGCAAAAAAAGCAGGTACATTTATCCCGAATCATGTCAAAATCTAATCAGCAGCAGGATCATACAAAAGCGACTTACCTATTGAACTTTATGAAATTTGATACATTAGTTTTTGAGTTAGAGTGGATACATATATTGCACACACAGACACACAAATATCCGTCACGATAAAAATAGTTTTTTCGTATTCCAGGGATCTCAAAACGTGTAGATCCATCGAATACTCGAGTTGCGATTTTAGACAAGATTCCAATATTTTCTCTATACATTACTATGTATTGCAGGGAAAGTAAAAATCTGATGTAGGCAGCATATGACTTTCCCTGCAAACTCATATTCACGTTCTTTTTATTTCTTCAATAATTCCTTATATTGAGTTTAATTTCACAAAATAACAGCCATCATTATTTAAAATTACACTGATGTGGCCCTTTTAATTTAATTTTCATTCTCATTTGGTAACTGGATTTATTTACAAACGTAGCGAAAATGTAAAAAAACTAAATTATCTCGAGAACGGCTAGCCCTAGTGTAATGGGGTTGGTCTTATTTTTTTCATCGTTAAAAATTACTTATAAAAGAAGCATTTAATTGATATATTTGAGCACACGTAGTTTTTATTTTAGATTTTGATGATTTTTTCGGGCTATTTTGCAAATAAAGGCAGGTTACTTTTTTTTCGAATCATATCACAATATGATCAGCACCAGGGTCACACACCTTACCTACCAAATGACACACAGACAGACAGACAGACAGACACAGACGTCACACTAAAAACAGTTTTTTTTATAATTCTGATGTGAGCAGCACATGACTTTCCCTGTAGACTAAAATTCACGTTCTCTTTATTTCTTCAATAATTTATTAAATTGGGTTTATTGCATAAATTAACAGCCATAATTACTTTAACTTACACTGAATTTGCACTTTTAATTCAATTTTCGTTTTCATTTGGTAATTGGGTTTATTTTCAAAGGTAGAGTAGCGGAAATGCGAAAAAACTAAAATATCTCAAGAACGGTTACGTATTAAATAAGCACTTAATTGATATATCTGAGTATAAATAATCTTTAATTTTTAGATTAAACGAATTTTGCGGGCCTTTTCTAAATAAAAGCATGGGTTTCTTTTGTCCAAAGCGTACCAAAGAGTAATCAGCAACAAATTAACTTGCAAGTGATTTATCTACCAAATTTTGTGAATTTTGGTCTATTAGTTTTACAGCTAGCGTGGATACAGACAATTTTTGAGGGACCATTTCGCAGAAAAAAACGGGCTCTTTTATACCAAATCGTACCAAATTCTAATCAGCACCAGGATCATACACAAGGAACTTATCTACCAAATTTTATGAAATTTGGTCCATTAGTTTTTGAGTTACAGTGAATACATACATAGCATAGGCAGACACACAGACAGACAAACATACACAGAGACATCAGGCAAAAAATAGTTGTTTCGTGTGCTAGAGGTCCCAAAACGTGTAGATTATTAAGGTTTCTACTCTGGGGGTGCCATTGTAAAGTAACCTTTACGGTATCTATTTCCAAAAATCAAGCCTTTTATTCACCAGTTTACTCACTCCAATCTTAAATCTACTGACTAGAGTTCGATGAATGATCTACAACATTAACAAACACATACTTTATTCCAGCTAACTTCGCTGACAACTCAAAATACAATTACATACACATAATATTTACAAAGCTAGCACTACCACATCTATACCGAGACTAAACCTTAACATTTTCTTACTGAACTGAATTAGAACTACTAATCAACTATTAAACCATATATATCTATACTCACAATCTTGTAGAGGCAATCATTTCGCTACGTACTTCCATAAATATACATAACCACCTCCACAACAGCGCACTCTCGCATACAGATAACAGCCGAAGCTGATGACGGCGATTCACACTTGCATCTTGCTCGGATAAGAAAACGAATACGAATTACCTTCTGTCTAACGTTTGCCTCTTCTTTTATAGTCCTGGCCAGTCGTAAGTACTTGATTCTCGAAAACAGAGTTGAGGAGTTTAGTACATAAATTAACATAATGAAAAGTAAAATTAGCATACCTTAAGGGTGAGCGTCAGTAAATTTTCTGCCCCATCCGCGCTTTGTTAACTTTCGCGGCACACATATTTCGCCGAAATTCCGCTCAAACAGTTGCGAAATATTTTTTGAAAGATAAAATGCAATGCTTAGATTATATTAAAACTAAATTTCATGCCCCAAAAAACATAGAATATATTTTTTATTTTAATCCAAAATATTTTTGGTGCTGCCATCTGTTGTCGTAATTTAATTCATACCGATTATTTTTATTTTTTAATGAACATTTTTAAATATCTATTCCTTCTAATACAGTGTTAAATACAACAACAGATCATATATAATAATGCCACAATCACGGAAAGGTAATTTATCGTTCTATAAATTTAATAAGGGATCTGAATGTTCATCACTGAGAACTGCAGTTTTGTCTTCAAGTTCCTTTGTCTTCAAGTCCAAGTTCAATTACGTCTCCGTTATTATGGCATTATATATGATCTGTTGTTGCATTTAATAACGTATTAGAAGGAATAGACATTTTAAAATGTTCATTAAAAAATAAAAATAGTCGGTATGAATTAAATTACGATAACAGATGGCAGCACCAAAAATATTTTAAATTAAAATAAAACATATATTCTATATTTTATTGGGTATTAAATTTAGTTTTAATATAATCTAAGCATAGCATTTTATCTATAAGAAAATATTTCGCAACTGTTTGAGCAGAATTTCGGCAAAATATATGTGCCGCGAAAGTTATCAAAGCGCGGATAGGGCAGAAAATTTACTGACGCTCACCCTTAATCATGAATAATAAAATCCTCACACTGACCCCTGTATGTCTACAAAATTTTCGGACGCGGGTCCTCTAAACGGACTCCACTAAAATCTTTCCTACACAAAACTTTCGCCAGCCAAACTCCTTGGAAACAACTGGGGCAAATTCTCTCTTCATCCAGATGTTCATACTGGCAAAACTCGCGTTATTCATTTCACTAATGCACATTTTATTTTGATACACTTAAAATACGCAAATTGCAATATTTGAAATATACATAAACATTGTTACTTAGTCAAGCATATGACTTAATTAGACACATTAATTTTCAATTAATACTATTTAATTTCATTTTAACTTCTAGTGATACATGTAATAATACTTTTAAAATTTATAATCACTACTTTTTAAAAAACATGTATTTCTATTACTTTTCAAAACACAACTTACATTTTTAAAGTTGCATTAGTTTACTTGAACCTTATTTTTCATTAATTACTTTTCTTAAAAAAAACATCATTTTATCTTTACTACATTTATAACTACTTTTCTTACAAAAAAACATTCTACATTTATAATTATGTTAACAATGACAAAATAAGATTTTATACCTTTAATAATTTTAAAACAATTTAGAGCATACATTTTATTTTTTCCTCTTCTTTCTTCTGGTCGTTCTAAGGACGATAAAGTTCAAAGATCTCTTTCTTTTTCTTTTTCCTCCAAAATAGAACTTTTAAAAAGATTATATTACCACTTAGGCTCAGTGTTCTTACATCTGCCTCGTTGATCTATTTTAGTCCATCTGCGTCGTTGATCTCTTTCCGTCCATCAATGATTTCGATCAGTTTGCGACCATTGAGCCTTTTGGTCATTTTCTGCCCATCGAGGATATTGGTTCCTTTCTGTCCATCGATGATTCCGATCCATTTGTGTCCAACGAGAATTTTGGTCCTCACTCGTGACATTTTTCTACTGCGGATAAAACTGTTTCTGTTGTGGTCTTCTCAGTCCTTTATTAATTCCGTCCAGTTTCCGTCCGGTTTTGTTCTTCGATTCGCTTACTGTTCGGTAGTACTACACATTTCGTATTTCCAGCGACATTTTTTGTAGTTTATTTCTCTTTACTGTTTGTTTGAATGCAAGCTTGTTGCATGATTTTTTTTACACTATCAAAGGCTGATAGAACAGTGTGTTTAAACTATTTGAATATATTTTACATTTGCAATTTCGCATAGTTTTTTTTTTCTTAATTTTGAACTCCGTTAATTCGAAATCACTAGCATCAACGTATGTAACGTAATATGGTTGCTTCGTCTGGAATATACTCAAAATGATTTTCAAATAACTCCTTTCACCCAAGAAGAAAGAGATCTGAAAAAAACAGAATCAATGAAGTCAGACATGAATATGTTACTTCGATGCAAAATGCGGGGATTGAGGAAGAATCCTCTGATTACGAGCTTGACGACGAAGGCGATCCTGAATATATTAGTGCTAATGCTAATTTGGGTTCTGATGAAGGTGATGTACAGATACCGAAGATAAGTTTTGAATATAAGGAAGCTGCAGTGAAATATTGGCGAAATACAAGTAAACGATCATGTCGCCCTCTACGATCTGTACAACATCGCTTTTAATTAGTAAGAAACCTGCGCCAGTTAAAACATTGGGAAAAACAAGTTGGAAATTTGGGTGATCGCGGACACAAATTAACAGCCATTCAAGATTTTGTATGCGAACAATTCCAGGAAACAAGACAAAAATGCATCGTTGTACATGATTGTGATTTACAGCATTGGGCCTGTTCTAAAGCCATTGATTTAGGAATGAAATTCTCGGCATCGCGAAAATGGCTAACCACATTTAAGAAAAAGTACCGTATTGTCAACAGGAAAATAACAAAAATCATGTCGTCTCGGGAAACAGTCGAACAGATGGATATAAAAAACTTTGCATAAGCTTTCGTAAACGATGTTACTACTTTTGTCAAACATTCACATTTTAGCGATGATCAGGTTTCCAACGCCGATCAATCGGGCTTCAATAAGGAAATATATTCTGGCGAACACTCGCGTTTTTAGGAGAAAAACAAATTAAAAATGTTGTCCAATCTATACATTCCACAACCCATTCCTACACAATAATACCCATAATTAGTAAAAGGAGGGCAATCTGTTATCTCCACTACTCATTGTATACCTAGAACCAACGGGAAAGTTTGGTATCAATGTGGAAAGGAACATATTTCAAGCAAGCAATATTTATACAATTGCAACCAAATCAGGTCAAATGGGATCACAAGAGTTACGTACGTGGTTGACGGAATTTTTTTTCAAAATTACTCTATAGGAAACAGTACTTTTTGTAGATTCTTGGTCTGCATTTAGAAACCAAGATTTAATTAATCATTGTATTCCATCTGATAAAGATATGCATTTACTTAACATTCCTCCTAAAACTACAGCTCTCATTCAACCCCTAAATAAGTACGGGTTTCGATTATGGAAGAACTTCGTGAGAAAATTTTCAGATGTGGTTATGATTAAGCAAATCAACATTCATTTATACAAAAGAGACAATATTTTTAAATTGCAAGCGATTACGCACAATCAGTTTTCTTCTCCACTTTTCATTGATATGTGGAAATATTCTTGGTATTCCTGTGGATACACAGATTCACACCCAGGACATTTTCAAAATCCGGTTGATTTTGTTTTTCATACATCAGATTCTTTTCATTGCTCTTTGACCAATAGTTCTTTCCAAAGGTTTGCAAAATGTAGTTGGTGTTGCACATATTTCTGTTTCAAACATTTTTTTACTATTCCTCACCTCTGCAATACATTTATTCCATAAAATAATAAGCCTGTTA
Source organism: Amaurobius ferox (assembly GCA_951213105.1). Taxonomy (NCBI): domain Eukaryota; kingdom Metazoa; phylum Arthropoda; class Arachnida; order Araneae; family Amaurobiidae; genus Amaurobius; species Amaurobius ferox. Next base: position 413,895 of record OX578152.1, read on the forward strand.
ACGTTACATTAATTTAGGTCGTAGTGGCACCAGATTGGATTTGTCCAACAGATTAATTTATGACAAGTTTATAAAAAGTGAGACTTCAAAAGCTGATGAGTTGTATTAGTACGTACTGTCTTGTTAGTGTTCACTGTTTATTATTTCGATTGATTTTGTTAAAAACTGCACAAGGACTTTCCTCCTGCTGGGAGAAGTGCCCAAGAGGGGGTAAAGCGGGTGCTTCGCATTAACGTTATATGTGGAGAACACCACTCAAAACTCTGTGCTGTCTGATTAATCGAACACGAGAACTCAAAATCTTCCAGTGGTGTCTTACTTACAAATGCGACGCTCGTATTCCCAGGATCTCGGCATTAACCGAATTTTTATAGTATTACATCTTCAGAGGTTTTCAGCTTTCACGATTGTCAAAACAGTAATCATAATGAATAATCGCCAAATCGGGATAACGTATAGATTCTGGTAACCCAGAACCAATTTTCAATAATTTATTGTGTTGTTTCTATTGCTATAGGGCCGCTGGTACTTGCACCATGTGTTGTGACAGACCAATACTATTGACAGTAATTTTTTCATTAAAATCGGTGGGGGTCGGTCAGGAGACCTTCCTTGTAAGCATTACCATATCAAAAGCATGCACTTTTACATAAATTTCATCCGATGGGAAACGATAAATAGAAATGATTATAAAAGTTTTCTTAGTTTATTTGACTTAGTCACTAAGTTTCCACTAGAGTGAATGATACTATAATTCACATGTTTATTGCAAATAACAATTCCATCGTGTGACCTACTCGTCTCATAAAGTTATTACTTGGGAGAAAACTCGCAATTTTCTCTTCATAAAAATATGTCCCAGTTTCGATGCCAATGTCGTAGTTTTCATGGGCTCTTGAGAAAATTGGTAATTAGCGGCCCGCGCATGATTTACATTCAACATCAGACACTTAAGAGAAAGTTCCTGGGATGATGCTGTAATCAATTTTAGAGAAAATAAACTCGAGTTCCTTATGATAAATTATACAAATCCTATAAGTTGCTTTGTGTTTGGCAACAAACTTTGATTTTTAACCTATTCGGTAAATTTATACAGTTAATAGGAGTTTTACAATTCACTTCCTTGTGACTTATATCACCACAATTAGGAGAAACCTGCTGCTAATTGCAATATTTACTAATATAGCCATAATTAAAACACTTGTAACAAATGTTGGCTGTAATAAATTCTTTAAGATCAACTCTTCTCCACCCAAGAGATGATTTATCTCTTATTGGTTATATCGTTAAATGATTTGTAATCCAAGGTAAAGACCCAATTGGTCCCTCTTCTTCTACCTTTGAAATCAGTTATCTGTATCACTGATTTCTTTGTTTTGATGAAGTAGCTTCTTCTTCAAGTTTTCCTTCGTAAGACCTTTGTATACTTTTTATATTATAATCTGAATCCTTTTAGTGGGTTTATCAATTTCATAATTCTGGTTTAAAGCATTAATGGTTTTTAATTCAGCTGCGGACTTATCAATGTCATCTTATGAGGTCGCTTCAACTGTAATAACACCTTCCCTCATATTTCTGACTCCCTCAGTTCTGCTTTGGATCTTATTGGGATCAACTCAATTTTTCCCTTCCCTTTTAGTAGTGACAGATAATTTCCTTTCATTGAGGTAAATAGTTACCAAGTAAACAATTTCTCTTTTTTACTCCTAGATCCATCTTCAAATCGTCTAGATTTTTAGATGTCAGCATGGCTACGATAGCTCAGTGGTTAAGGCGCGAGTATTGTACTCGGAAGACCCGCGTTCGATTCCTCACATTGTGCAAACTATGCCCGTGTTTACGTGAAGTATGGACACGTTGATACTGTAGGTACGAAAGTTCTTCCGAAGGGTTGGTGGCAGCGGAAAAAGGGTACTGTCGCTATGCATGTCGTCTTACTGAGTTCCTGTCTAAATCGAGTGGCACTATCCAGGCCGTCCAAACAGATGCCTTACACATTCGGGTAGGTTGAATCGCCTGGGTCTAAAGAAATAAAAATGTCAGTATAAGATTTAATGGATGAGGACAGTATTGGATTTAATGGATGATACTTTGCTGCTTAATAATAATGTCAAGAAGATTCGTTATCTCTTCGCAGAATTCCTGTTTAACTTATATTCTTATCTTAACATTAGCTATGAGTCCCTGTAGTGCGTCTTGACTGATCAAGGTTCGCATTAATAATGTGCTGATTTCATTATCAGACTTAGACACTAGTTTCTCAGTATGAGTTCCAGTTTTTTTTTTTTTTTTTTTTTGTATCCATTGTCAACCATCACACAAAGTAGACAACGACCAAAGGAACTGCGTATTAAAAAACACTAACACGGCAGTCTGTGAGGCAAGACAGCAGAGAAGAGGAGCTGAGAAGAGTGATAATAACAAAGGTAGTCGAATATCACCCCCTCATCTCACCTGTGATCCACTTATAAGAATAATAATATATTTTAATATTCTTCACTGTTTCCCGTGGGGGGGGGGGGAGATAAATGGAAAGTAATAAATAATTGTCATAATTCACTCATCGGACGAATAACACGGTATTAGGAGTTATAACGAGTGTATATATCGTTCGTTCTGCATGTGCTACCTTTAATCTCACAGATGGACACTACGTCACTGACATTACTTACATACGCTCATAAATCGTTCGGCAACGTTTCACTATATTGTGGCTTGACGGCGCCTCTAGCAACTGATTAAGTATGGCTGGTATTTATTGCCTTCCGCAACGCGTTTCATTATTCTATTCCAACTTACTAAATAATGATCTACAACTCTGTATCTGGCTTTGGTCACTTTACGACCTAAAGTGAATACTTCTGAACTTCTCCTTCCACTATTATTGGTGTGCTTTAAGACTTCCCTAAAAAGCATGCATATGGACTATAATAAGTTGTTGATATTCGCTTTTACGTTGATATCGTTGCAGTTCCAGTGCTGCGGAGCATACAACTACACCGATTGGACTAACAGCACCTGGTTGATTCGGAAGAACAAGACCGATGCTGTGCCTTATTCATGTTGCAAAATTCAAGTTACCATACAGGATTGCAGCGTCGATAATTTGCAGAACGTCGACATGCAGGTAAGACAAGTAATAAACTGCTTTATTTCCTTTAATTGTCATATATGGATTTCATTTAGTGGCGAAATTGCTTTAAGGTATAAAATTAATGGACTTTAAGCTTAAAAGGTTATTTTGTTTTCAGCAGCTGTTTTCATTCCGTTTTCCCATGTTAACGAATGAACATAATCCCCAGCTCCTAGCTCATTTAGATTTTAGAATATTTTCCTATTGGTTTTTGCCTAAGCAAATCGAAAGTTTTGCGCGTTTCCTAAAAAAATAATTAGAAGTATTTCCAGTAATTTTGTAGAATGAATGCATTGCTTTTTGATAAATCTCTTTATGTTAAAAAAAGTAGCTGACGTCGCCTCCGCTGTTTAACAAATTTTTCGTTTCTCTGCTTATACTGCTCGTATTCTTTGCTTCGTACCGCAAAAATATATTGCATATAAAAATATGAAATCTGGTACGTTGTACAAAAAGCTTTGGTGAATTCGCTGAAATAAACCGTTTTTTGATATATACTGTAGTTTAAGAAATATTTAATGTCAAAATCAAAGACAAAATATTTGAGCTGTGAGTTCGCGCCCTGGATAGACTAACAATAGCAAGATCATGATCAAGGAATTCAGTTTTGGATTCCCTGTGCTAAGAAAAATCTCTGCTTTTCCCTCCTGCGTAAAATAGGCAGCGATAGAAAATAGATTTTTGAAAGTAGGACTTTTTAGGAACTGTAGATATAAAGCGAGCGCAACGAGTAGGAGGCGAAGCTCTCCAAGGGAGTTGCGCGAGCGGAGCGAGCTAGGGACAGAGTCCCCTACTATTAGAAATATTTCTAATTATTTTATCGATTTCTTAAGCACAAGCCGTCCTCTTTTCAGTATCTTAGCAAAATATCGAGAAGAAAAATCCTAAAAATTAAACGAGCTAGATATTGGGAACATATATTAGATATAAGAGCATACAGGATATACTTCTTATCGATAAACATGATCCTTTAATTTATGTAGAAATTTGATTGCTAAATAGGTTTTCAATTTATTTTACAAATTTGCTCTTTACAAATTCTTAATCAGATCGCATGTTCGCACACTCGTTAATGGCGTTACAGTAAGTTCGTTACTGCTGTTCGTTGATGAAGTCATTGCATTGCATGACATCAACACTTAATGCAATTTATAACGTCATGAAGACCCCTAAAAAAACTGGGATACTTTAGCGCAGGATACCTGAAACCATTAAGAGGACCCACGACAGAGAAATTCCGAAAAATAAATATTTTTCATTAAACTGAAATAAAAGTTCAAATAGTCCAGAATCGAATGGCATAGATATTACGTAAATCTTTTAAATAAGACTTTGGGAAGGTGAACATTCAAAATATCATTTTCTGATACTGTATGAAAGAGAACTTTAGAACCTTGAAATATGTTTAAAATGATATAATTCAAGAAAGATGTGAGCTAAAACTAAAAAATTTAAAACATAATTTTTCTATAATATTAACAATCGTCTTCAGGATTTGTACATAAAATTGTAAACATAAATTGTAAATTTACGGTGTTTGATATATAAGTCCCTCATATAAACGAGAGTTTTTCATTAAAATATTTATTTTGTATTTATTTCTTTTATTATCAGTGTGACATTCGGAACATTCGTGACATTTGGAACATAGACAAATTAAAGAGCATGCTTTTCTCGAATAAAAATATATTTATTTTGTAAACAGAGGGTTTGGATTCTTAATTATATCAAACTAGCGAAATTTGCGTGTTTCGTGCGCTACTTCTGTTAAGTACACCACGGCCAGGCATGGAAAACAGAAGCCGACTGACACCAACTCCCCACAACACTCCCATCTGCTCTTAATATTCACAGGCGCATGCAAAGCATACACCCCTCCCACTCAGTATACTCCTTATATGACTCCCTATCAAAACATGCATACTATACCAATCCTTAACATAATGCAATTTATTTACGTTATGTTAGGAGTTGGTAATCAGAATGTGTGTATATAGCACACTCTAAAAAACCAATTTATAAAGTTTAATGCTTCCAACATTTCATCTCATGTTTTCAATTTTTAGTCATACCGTGAAAGAAATGGAACTAACTCTCTCTAAATTTATGGGTCATGCAATTCAGCTCCAAGCAATTTATCTATAAACAAAGTTTGCATTAATCGCATTGTTTAAAACATGAATTTTTAAGATAAAGCAAGAAGTAATTTTCTCTAAATTATGGTTTAAATTTTCATATTCCGAATTTCTAAATTAGAATAACTTCTCTAGTGTTGTGGGTCGGAAAAATTTTCAGAAAATTGTCTACTCTTTAAATTAATTTGAAAATAGTATGTAATACTCTTTTCAAACTTTTTTTCTGAAAAGCAAGTAGCTTTATAAGAAGTTTTTGATCGAGTTTTCTAATTTTGAAAAGGAAAATGAAGGAGGACGGTAATCAAATGTGTGTATGTGTGCTTTATTTTAAAGAAAAGAATGGGACTACCAAAAAAGGTACAAGTGACATTTTACTCATTCTCAGAAAAAAGCAATTAAAGTTTTAAGAAGTCTATTCTTTCAGTATTCAGTTCTCCAAAATTTATAAAAATATTAAAAAAAAATGGAATGCTTTCACAAATTTTGCTGAGGGAAATGCTTTAATAGCACTAAATATATGCTTAACACATCTTGCAAATTGTCTTTTCTTTCTCATGATATTCATTCGTTTAATTAGGTATTTTTTTAAACAATTTTTAATATTATGTGAAATAGTTTATTTTTAAAAGTGCTAAATCACACCCATTTTTTAATTTATTTTTATCATATAATATGTTCACATATTTAATGATTTACTTTATGCATATAATAAACTAGTAATTTACTCTTTATTTTTGTTATATTTACTTTCCTTATATACATATAATGTATAAGGAAAGTATTGTGACGGGTCGAAAATTCGAATTCGAATTTTTGACGAGAGAACACGTTTCAAGCATCCCTGAACACGAATAAGACATTTATGAGGTGATGTCTGTGTGTGTGTGTGTGTCAATGAGTCTGCGGAGACGATAACTGACTAACGAATTGACCGATTCGAACAAAATTTGGTACAAAAATTACATTCCGTGAATACTGGAAGCCCATTGTTTTTAAACACAATCGAATGTTCAGAACCCCCCTAAATTTTCGAGTGAAATTTTGAAAAAATCATCAAAAAATTAAAACCTTTAATGAAGTTGCGCAAATAGACATTTCTTATGTTATTTATCCTTAGCAAACAATTAATATACTTTGGAACGCTAGCATGAACCGTTCTTCAGATATTGCACATTTTTCAAATAAATTTATCAAAATATCCCATAAATTAAAAAAAATATTAACTCTTGAGAAACATTTTCACTTTTCATATTTAATATCATGCGATAAATTTGGTGTCATTATTCTTGTGGATCTAGCTCGTTCCATTCATGAGAAAAGATGTTTTGAGTAATACTTATGTATTTGAACGCCAATAATCATTGCTATAAGAATACCTTATTTCTCCATCCATAACGCTTGGTGATTTTGGCGACGAAATTGGCTAAATGTCGCCAAATTGGCGACTTTTTAAAAGTTGCCAAATTAATGCAAATCTTGCCAAATGGATAAAAATGACGCTAAATCAATGAAAATGACGTCTAATTGACGAAAATGAAATATCTTGGAAAAACTATAAGTATCTACTATAAGAATAACCTATTTTTTTACTGTAAGAGTAGTAAATTCATTGCATTATATAAGGAAAGTCATGTGTTGCCCACAACAGATTTTTTAAGAAAATGGTAGAATGTTTCCCTTTGAATTATCAGTAGTCATTCAAGGAAATACAATATAATATTTAATGTATTTTTAAATTATAATCAGATTTTAATTTTTTAGAGTATCATTTTATTATCTACTTTTCATACCTATAATAAACAATAAATTATTTATTATTCTGATAAGGTTTAAAAATTTTAAATTCATGCTATTGCCTTTATGCAATGCTTTAAAATTGAAATTTTAAAAATAAAAACATTATTGAAGATGAATAGAATTTTTTATAAATTATTAAAAGCAAGCTTATTTAAAAAAAATAATAAATTGTAGCTACTAACTGCAGCATACATATACTAATAAATTGACATGCATAGCATTTTTTATATATTTCTAGATTTAAACCTTTTTTTAGCTATGTTATATACTAATATATGTTTGACTGTAGCTGTAATATAAGAATTAATACTTTTAAAATTCATTGAACATATTATTTCAGCTCGAAACGTAATATAAAGAATAATTTCAAAATTTCCGGGAGCATCTCCCATTCCAAAATTTTCTGGAAAATCCACCTATTTAACCCTCTCAATATTAACTTTTCTATTCAGCTGAATTATGCAGGTGATCTCATTTCTAACCACATGGGCAAAATACAGTTTCCCTATTATTTTTTCAGGCAATAAAGTTTCAAAGTCATACCATGGCATTATATTGTATCAACGCCTTTAGCCTGAGATTATAAACACAAAAATGGCAAAATAAGTAAACATTTTTGAGAGGATATTACTTCAAATCCAAGGGTTAATTTAAAAACGAATTTTAAATTTGAATTCAGTATGGTTGAATTAGTATACATGAATTTTTTCAGCCCTCGACATTGCAGTTGGTGCTCCGACATGTTAACACTGCCATTTTGGGGGCTAATTAAAAATTTTCTACGGTATTTTTTTTTTAATATTTTGATTCTTTTTATTTATTTTATATAGCAGATTTACAGCAAATAAAAGAAAACGCTTATCTAAAAAAATTTTTGAAAAACTATTCATAAATAAGAGAAATACAACCCCTGCCACCAAAAAAAGTAAAATTACGATCTAAAAACCTTTCGAGGCCCCTATTTGTCCGGGGCCTGAAACCTAAGCTTTACAAGCTTTATGGAAAATTCACAACTGGTGATATTATTTAGGCTAGTTTTCTTGTTCTCGCTACTATCGATGATTAATTATTACAGATGAATTCAAAAACCAGCGAAACTGGCCCAGAAATTCCAATGCCAATATGATTTCAAAACATTTAATATTATTAAAGCTTTTAACATCACATCGTATGAACTAAAATATTAAACTCAGTTAAGTACAGTAAACAAATGATGAGAGGGGTCAACCGATTTCGAATGCAAAATCTTTTTCAGAGTGAAAGACATAGGAACCACCTCCTTCAAAACAGGAGAGGTTTCTGCCATCAGAGAGTTACACCCTTCACTCGGATCGTACTGTATAACCAAAAAGTACATATACATTCTTTAATATATATATATTCTTTAATATATATATATATACTTTAATATATATATATATTCTTTAATAATGTGTATTCAGAAGTAAGGAGATTACAGGATCCATGAATACCCACTTCTAAAAGATAACCTTATTATAGAAGGAGATGAGTAAACACGGCAGTTATAGTAGTATCAAATGACGCAAAAACAGTTACGGATAAAACAATTACAATAAATCATTACAATATAACACCTAAAAAGATAAACATAGACAATAAAAAAGAAGGATGACAGCAAAAGCAGGTAAAACATTAGCTATCAATACAGAAAAAATTCTCAATTTCAACTGAATAGTAAGTAAATAACCAGTCTTTGATAGCCCTGAAAAAGGAACGATAGGTAACAATGCTTTTAAAAGATTGTAAAATATCGGAGCTAAAAAGAGATAAAAATTTTTAAACTTAGTAGAATTGGCCCGTGGAGGTCTGATAATACCCCAGATAGATAATCTGATTAAAATAGCCTCACGACAAATTCTTGACAAGATTGAGACATACAAGAATTTTGCAAAATGGCGTGATTGAAGGTGATAAAAGTAAAAGGTATGGAATTAAAATGAGTATCAAAATCAAGTTATTATTATCATTAAAATGAACTGGAGTCTGGCTCAACTCGACTCTCTCAAACCAGAATCCATCCCCCCCCCCCCCAAATTTTACAAGATAAATTTTAAAAAATAGGTATCGTGGGTCAAAATAATTGCAATTCTAACGTGTTACCTTTCACTTTAAAAGGCTTGAAAAAATATTTCGATTGATACCTTACTTGGCATTGTATTCCCCGGGGAGTAACTTATTCCCCCCCCCCCCGAGATAGGCTAAATGACATCATGAATAAAAAAATTATATCGCGACTATTTTTCACAACAATAGATGAAACTATTAAGTTTCGTGATCGAGCCATAAATAAACTCTTTTGTACATGATTATGTCAAATTTTGCCCTATGCTGTCATATTAAAAAAAATATGAAATTTCGAATTAGTTCGAATTTAAAAAAATTCTACCTACTTCTAGATTTTTCGAGTGGGATATAAAGTTTCGTGAAAATCCATTAATATTTGTGGCCGCTATTGTGTACACAAGAAATCGACCACAGACATATTGACAGACAGATAAACAGTATTTGGTTCGCGACAGCTCAGTAGTTAGCGCGGGGCTATTGCACTCGGACGACATGAATTCGATTCCCGCCTCTGCCCAAACTGTCACTGTGTTCACGTGGAGTACGATCGCATTAAACATGTGGGTCTGTAAGTCTTTCCGAGAGCTTGGTGGTAAGGAAAAGAGGGTACGGTTCGTGTGGATGCCTCCTCCACTGGATTCCGGTCTAAATTGTGTGACACTTCCCGGCCGTCTAAACAGATACCTTCGGGTAGGACGGACGGTCTGGGTCGAAGAAGAAGACAAACAGACAGACGGACATCACTCCAAAAATAGTCAAAACGTGTTAAGGAGGTCTTAAAATATATGTTGGAATTAAATTCTCGAATTCAAAATTTTCGTGAAAACAATACTTTCTCAATACTATATTACATAGCATGAGAAAGTAATAAAAAATTATAACACAGAGCTTATACGACAACAAACATTTTATATTAATGAACAAATAACATGAAAATGTATGGAGATGTGAACGAAACGATAGGTTTCAACAACGAAATAGACTTCAAACCGTCGAAACGATAACTACGAAAACTAAAATATTCGCTGTGGAGAAAACTAATGAATAAAAATGGCAAAAAGTAAAAAGACCCAATTTAGGAAACGATCGGTTTCGGAAGTTACATGAGCTGACATCATCAACAACATATGAAAACTCAACGTTAGCAATAATTTAGAAAATAACAGAGAATAAGATATACCAAAATCAAGTGAAATAAAGCAGGAAATGAAGGAAAAAATCTAGATACCGAAGCTATCTATATAAACCAATTACTAAGTGTTTGTCTGTCCGTCAAACTTTTTAGGCACTTCTAGTATAGATAGAGATTTGCAATCTGGTACACTGGTCCATCGAAAACCCCCTGGAAAAATCGAATTTTTCGTAAATGTTCTGTAAAGGGGTGCTCCACATCCAAACGTTCGAAAAGTGAAATGATAGGAAAGCATACTTTGAACTGAAATAGAGACTTCAAATTTGGTGTATCGGTAAATAGTTTGAAAAGAAAGAAATATGCAATTTCAGAGTTTCAATATTTGCCACTTTAGGGGATAAAACACACTAAAATGTTCGATTTACCGAATAAATGAGAAACGCCTTCCTTAAAATTTGATAGAGGCTTTAAATTTGGTATATAGGCCAATCATCTGATAAAAAATCCAAGAAGAATAGAGTTTTTCAAAAATATTCATTTAGGGAGTAGGAACTCCAAAGGAAAACGTTCGAAAACTGAAATGACGGAAAGGATGCTTCGCGATGGGATCTTGAATTTTAGTGCATGGGCAGATAATTGGAACGAAAAAAAAGTGTGCAATTGGAGTTTACCAATATTTGAAACTTTAGGGAATCCGCATATCAATATGTTCGATTTGCCGGATAAATGAGAAGCACCTCCTTTAAAATGTGAGAGGCTTGAAATTTGGTACAGGAGCCAATCGTTTGATAGAAAAGTCAAGAAAAATAGAGTTTTCAAAAATTCCATTTAAGAGAGTTGATGCTCCACACAAAAACGTTCGAAAGATGAAATGATAGTAAAACATACTTCGGGATGAAATAGAGACTTTAAATTTGATGTAATGTTAGATAGTTGGGAAAGAAGAAAGTGTACAATTTCAGTATACTATAATTTGAGGCTTTAGGGATGCTTCGCGCTAAAATGTTCGATTTACCGAATTAATGAAGAACTCTTTGAAGTGAGATAGAGTCTGGCAGTTTAGTATACTGATGAATCGTTCAATAAAATCCTCTAGAAAAATCGAATTTTTCAAAAATGTTCTATTGAAAGGGTACTCCACATCAAAACGTTCGAAATGTGAAACGATGGAAACGCATTCTTTGTGATGAGATAAAAACTTCAGATTATGGAAGAATAGATAGTTCGAAAGCAAGAAAGTGCGTAATTTTAGTATTTAAATAGTTGCTACTTTAAAGTTTGCCACACCAAAATGTTCGATTTGCCGAATAAATGATAAACGCCTTTAAGTGAGATGGAGACTTGAAAAATTTTACATAGGTCAATTATTCAATAAAATCCTCGGAAAAAATTGAATTTGTCAAAAATGTTTAGTAAAGGGGGTGTTCCACACCAAAACGTTCGAAAGGTGAAATGATAGAAAAATATGCTTTACGATCAGATATAGATTATGAATTGGGTGTGAGGGCAGATAGTTCAAAAGGAAGAAAGTGTACAATTTCAATTTTCCAATATTTACTTCTTAGAGGTGCCACGCAACAAATTGTTCTATTTGCGGAATAAATAAGAAACGCATTATTTTAAATGAGATAAAGACTTGAAATCTGATACACAGATCAATGGTAAGATTAAAGAAAAATTGAGTTTCTCAAAAATGTTTTGTAGAGTGGGAGGGAGGGTGCTCCACACCAAAACATTCTAAAGGTGAAATGAGAGATACAAACTTGAAATTTGACGCACGTGTAATCTATCGATAAAACCTCAGGAAAACCCATATTTATTAAAAATGTTCATTTAATGGGTGCTCCACACTAAAACGTTCGAAATGTAAAACGATAGTAAAAACGAACTTTGCAATGAGATAGACAGACGTTCATTGCAAGAATATATCGTTAGATAGGAATAAAATGTATAATTTCAGCTTCCTAATATTTAATAATGTAGGGATGCCGCACATTTAAATGTTTAATTGGCTAAACAAATGAAAAGTGCTCAGTCTGAAGTGAAACAGATATTTGACGTTTGGTGCACGTGTGAACAGTTTGAAAAATATTAGTAGAAAAATCGAATTATTTGAAAATTCACATTACTTAGGGGTTGCCTGTTGTGATACAGTTGATTTTCAACGGGTATTCGGCTGGTATGAACTAATTTTGCAAATTAATTAATAAATAAAGTAAAATGAACTACCGTAATTTTTATACCATATTGGTATGTTTCTCTGTTGTTTCAGGGCTGCATCCAACCGCTTACAACAAGATACAGGCAGAATTACTTGATAATGGGGATTTCATCAATTCTAGTGTCTCTGTTGCAGATCGTGCTCTTTCATATAGTCAATTATCTTATGTTTAACCTGGAATAAACGCCTATAAAGCATATCTTCATGTGTGCCAAATAAACACATTTTGTTTGCTTCTATGGTTGTGTTATTATTAGTTGGATGACACTTCACGAGGAAAAAATGTGAGGTGGTTCCAGTCCGATGGTGTCGAACAGGTTTTGCATGAATAGCATTTTATAAAATAAATCTCCAATAAAGTTCAATAAGTTTATTCGATTTTCAGGCTCATTTGTTTCGTTTACAAACTTTCAAAGCATTACAAATGACTCGCTAACTGTTTATAGCTAACTAGCACTTTTAGTTTTCGCCACGATTTCATCTGGATCACGTCAAAATATCAAATTATTTTACTAACTTGCTTGGCTGTATATCAATTAAGCTTATACAATATATCTAACAAGATTTTAGATTCAAGTTAAGCTATAAACATGCCTGACGGCACATAAATACGTACTTGAATACGTATATTTTCATCCATTATGTTCAAGCCTCATCAATCATTAAACATCTTCAGTATACCCAAGTTCATTTAACTTCATAATTTCTTTTAAACAATACAAAATATCTCGTGCTTGTTCACCAATATTTCATCAAGGAGTAAGCAAACAAATTGAACTGCAACTCTCGTGACATTTTAAATATTACAGCTTTCCCATCCATTGGAAAAACCAGGTAAAAATACTAAAATATCGAAAGTATATCCACTATACTTCAAAACTAAACGATCGTTCCAAAATCCAATCATATACACTTGTAAGGCTTTTAAAGAGCTATAAATTTTTCCTTATTGTTCACAGCTAGTACAATTAGTTTGCGATATAAGCATTACACACTTGAACAAGAAAGATCAATCATGCTTAAAGCATTGATTATGAAACCATTTTCAGCTTCAATGCAATTTTATTTAAACATGTCTAAAATGCAATACATTCCTCGGTAATATTTTAAAACTTATCACAATACTACATTAATTTATTATATTTGAAAACTTAAACCTTCATCCAAAAAAAATGAACTTCATTCAAATGACGGCATTGAAATAAAAATTGCCTGGTTTAAACATCTCTAAAATGTGATACATTCCTCGGTAATAATTTTAGAATTATCATAATACTACGATAATTTATTATATTTGAAAACTTCATCGAAAACAACTAAAAATCATTCAAATGACGTCATAGAAAAAATAACACGTCTGGCTCTCTCTATAAAAGCAGCATTTCATTCATAAATAATTTCCCATTCATGTCATTCATCACAATACTATAATGACTTATATTATTTAAAAATTCAGACCATGGAGCTACAAGTAATTAAACTTCATCGAAAAAAATCGTCCTTCTCTTTGTAAAATCAATGAATATTTCATTCATATCAGCTATGCAGACTCCATAAACTAAATGATTTTGGGTTAAAGAAATACAGCAATTCTAATACAACTCGTTCTACATATTTTGCTGTTTACATTTTACATAGGTGAAAAATAGGCTTCGTTGTAGAAATAATCAAATTTGGGTGAGCATTTAAACTCAAATATATTGTAATTGCGTTGTTTCAGTATGTAGATACACAGAATTTAAGCAAAAATAAAGTGGTTTTAGGACGGATACAACACTCAATATGAATTAAAAAGAACTTTAAAAATCACAATTTTGAGACAAGATAGATGCCATATATCATTTTGAAGTGGGTCACGTGATCTTTTCATATCATGGTCACATGATCGCTTCATATAAGAGGTGTTATTATTATTTTAATTTTTATTTAAAAAACTACTGAATATATTTCGCTGAATTTTATTTTTATATACTTTATGGAACAATTTGAATATTACCTAAAATTTTCGAAGCAATTTGTGAATTTTAAATCCACTTAAAAAATGTTTGAAAAATTAAGTCCCATAGGGCTCAATGTATTTCATTTTTTCAACCCGGGTTCAATCCAAAACTAATTGGATGATATTATTCATTTATATTCCCATAGGTCCTACAGACCGTGCGAACAACACACTAAAATTTCATTTTGATTAAGTAATTTTTACGGCAGTCATCGTGCTAACGGACGGACGGGCAGACAGACAGGCAGACAGACAGACAGACAGAATGAGCAAAGTCATAAACACTTTTCAACTTTGTTGTAAAGTGTTAAAAACGGAAAATTTTTAGCCATCTTCAACTTGACATAATGATTACTCTAAAACTGTAAGAGCTTTTATATATGTATATAGATCGATAAGAATAAGAACTTTTTAAAAACAAATCATAGATCTAAAAACTGGATTTACTAATACATATTTTTGTCGATTACTATTTATATCTATATTTTATAGTGTTGTTATTTCGCCTAATTAATACCTAAACTTCTTAATCCTTATTGAATAACTTTTATTCACAAGCGATGCTTTGCAATATACACGGGTAAGCGTCAGCGAAGAACTAATATTTCGCCGGAGCGAGAAACAAGAATGCTTACATAACACAGTTGACGTCCCTCTTGGCAGACCGCCAAGATTCGAATAAACATTTTCCGTGTGAGTATCCCCCAGTTAACGAATGATACAGAGGAACGATATATATATGGAAAACATACAAATTACAATAGAATGATTGAAGGTATATAAATACACAAAAATAGCAGTAACGTAGCGTGAGATTTTTGGATGAGGAAACTGAGCGATTGGCATCTTTAATTGGAAAAGAATTTGGTATTACAAGTAACATTCATATTGACATTCACTTTTTCAATAAGTTTTATTTTCTTGGTGAGTAAAATAAAATAATTTAACATAAAAATACAGAGTGCATGAAATGTATTAGATTTTAAAATATGTTACCTATGTAGGATGAATGCCTACAAATATAACATTTTGATTAGATTCATTTCAATCATTATATTAAATAGGAAGTAAAAATACACTCATGACCAAAATTTAAGCAACAAACGGTAAAATTAGCAAATTGGGCGAAAAAAAAAACGTGCAGCTACAAAAGTTGCATACATGACAGGCGCATTCTCGCGAAAACTAACCCGCAGAAAACATTTTGCATACCAACTTTTTTAAAGCAGATACGTATTAGGTATAACAACAGCTAGTTTTCTGCAGAGACTGTATCTCCGCCTTACGAATTCCAGAAGGAAAATCGAAATAACCAAATTTTGAAAAATGAGGAGACGATACCATCTGTGTCACGCCAGGCGATAGAAGGTAATAGGGCGTCTCGAAAGAGGCCAACGACAGATTGAAATACCCGAGCCCTAAATGGCAATCGTTCCGTCATTTACCGTCTGTGGAACCGGTATCAAAGTAAAGGAACAGTATCGCGAGGACCAAATGGGCGTCCAAGGCCCAAGGGTAACGAGTCACAACCACCCGAGATGACCGCTTCTGTGTCTGCAAGAAGTTTTCTTGAAGAAGGCCATTTTTTGTGTCTGTCACAGGTCAATCACTGCACACTTGTCACAGGTCAATCAGCTTGCTTCTTACCTTGCAGTGTCGGAAGGAAGAGCGGTATCTCTGCAAACTGTTTACGGATGGCTACATGTATATCATCTGCATCAAGACAACCAGTGGATTGAGTCCCACTGCCTTTGCACAGAGGGATCCACTTAAACTGGGCACGAAATCACCTCAACTGGACTCCACAACAGTAGAATACTGTGCTCTTTACGAATGAATCACGGAATCGAATAAATACTTTACTTTTTATCCGCTGATTTTACTTTGTTGCTTCCCTTTTAGACATGAGAGTATATTAAAATAATATTAGTAAGTGACAGAAAAAATCAGTTTTGTAAATATAAAAGGAACTAATAAAATTAAACAATTCATAAGAGTGCACTACAAATTGGTGAGAAATAAATCTTGAACCTAGCAAACTTTTTTGAAAATCACTGCATTCAACAATGCACTTAAACAGATTTATACATTAATTATTTACAAATACTATATTGTAAAAACTTCAAATTTTCTTATATTATAATTGCAATATGCTTAAAATCCGCTGAAACAATTATCAATCGCTTTTGTCTGACATTCTCACCTAACATGTGATTTCATTCACGAAATCAGATTTATTCTTTCTAAAACTCCCAAATACGCAAGCGGATGCTTCTCTCTATTCATGTTCACATAAGGCATCTACTTCGCAAACTACTTAAGTTTAATAGTAGTTATTAGTGCATTACTTCGTCTTCATCTTGTTCAAAGTTGGGTGATTGTCAAGTTATTCGTAGAAAATGCCTCATATTCCTTAGAATTTAGAATTACTAAAAGTTATTATTTTCTACAAAGAGTAATTAATAGAGTCTCGTTTGACCCAAAATGGTCTTTCCCGAAAAATTTTCTTTCTTACTTCCCACCACCGCGTCATTAGGGAAATGTCACGTTCAACATCCAATTATTGTCTTAATGTTTTTAAAATACAATGTGGATTGGATGCTAACTTTAAACAGGTAACACCTTTTTTAAAGCTAGCCACGCGACACGCGTTCGCATCGTAAGACTCTCCAGCGACACGCGTTCGCAAAGGAGAGTCTTACGATGTGGGAGGTTTTAATTCCATGTTATTCGTAATACATAGAAAAAACTGCAGATTCTTAACTTCCAGTTGATATTTTAATGAGAAAGATGCGTTTAAATGAGAAAATACTTTGAAACGTGTCAGTTTAAGCAAGTAAAATATCACAATTTTCTCAAAATTACATATATATTCGAACAATAATGTGAAAATAAACATGTGATCAAATATTTCTTTAAATTAGAATTTGAACAGGGGAGACTCAGCTTTTTAGCCTCAATGGACGCTATACCACTGATGAATAGTACCAGTCTTTTGGAGGAAATGAACCATTTTACCACTCTTGATTATGATGGTAGATTTTGAATTTTCATTTAATACATTTGATGTATTAATAAAAGAAATGAGAGGTTTATATTTTTCTGTATCTTCACACAGGAGGAATGCTGGTTTCATTCGATCTAAATGTACAGTTTTATTGTTATCTTTAAGTTCACTCGTTAAAGTTTTACCTTTCTTTTCGATCACTCTATAAAGTCCCTTGTACGATTGACTCAAATGTGGTTTCGTACAATCCGTGCAAAGAAAAATATGTATGCAGGTTTTCAAAGAGGGATGTACGAAAATAGGATTTTTGCAGTGTCTAGATGTTGCAATAGGATCGATTGTCCTCATCCTTTCTTGCAGATTTATCATCTATTTTGATTCTAAATCCAGATCAGTTCATTGGCCAACCAACAAATAACCTGAATAAGTGAACGGGATTTAGCCAAGTTCAATAAATTAGCAAGACGATATGCTTTATGTTCCAACAGAAAGTTCGCTGCTAAAGGTATTAGACATGATATCACATTATACAAAGTCAGAAGTTACGTCCGCAATGAAAACCACACAGAAAACTGTGCAAGTGTCAGATAGGAGAGAACAGGAATGGGTGGCTAAACAAAATATTTTAATAACAGAAAAGCTACAAATGTCTGTCGAAAGTGGTCAGAAAGCAGTGGAGAGTGGAAGCGTCCTTCTTCATAAATACAAAAACTGGGGTGGACCTTTCACAACTATGGAAGAATTAGATAATTTTATAAAACAAAGCAATGATGAGAAACATCTTAAACATATTCTTCGAACTGAAGTTTGCTTCCGGAAGCACACCTCTCTACGGGATGTTTACACTAGGCCAATTTTATATAGAGTAAATAAGATGTCCATAGAGGACTTAGTTTGAAGATTAGTTTGACGATACTAATAACCAATGCAGATTTTATCAATTTGTTTCTGATTCCTGATATGCCAACTGATGATGACGTCTTGAAAGTTTTAAGTTCAGATATGAGTGAAAATGCAACCACAACAGTAGAAACTGCTGAAGTTACTTCAAAAACTGATGGCGGTGACGTTTCGATAGATGAAATGTGTGTGGTTATTTGGGATCGAAATGATAAAAAAGAGTGGTATATTGGAATGTGTGTGGAAAAACGTGAAGATGGCACATATCAAATAGAGCATTTAGAACGTTGGGGGAAAACCTGGTGAGGATCTTCATCTATGTTAGAGATATCCAGTGTATCCCAAAAAATCTCAAATCTGCAAAGTTGTTTCAGAACAATTCTCACCATGCAATGATATTGGGTCATGGGAGTTTGGCAGAAAAACATCTTTTATTCTAGAAAACTGCCATATCAATTATAATTTGTTTGTAACCTTTTTAAAACAGTGAAAACAAGTAATGTCACAATTGAAAAGAATTAACATAAGGCTTATTATATAATAAAAACCTTAGCAAATATGCTCTGTTGTAATATTATTGTATACAAGTTTGGTTTATGCTGAATTTGAGTGCTCCTGTATATTGGTAATCTCCAAAAACTTAGGCAAAGGCATCAAAATCACCATCCTATCTTAAAAAGTACACAAGTTATCTGCAAAAACGATATATACCTTAAGTGAGACGGAAAATGCAGTTTAGCTCACTATTTTTTTGACGCACCCTGAAATCTCAACTGATTTAAAAAAAACTCTTATGGTATCCTGACATCCTACCGCATAATTTGTGGGGGTGTTCAGGTGAATCAGAGAATGTCACATGTTTTGGCCCATATATAGTGTACCTCTACTCAGGATCATTATTTTTCTGAGCTGAGGCAAAATCTTGAAAAATGAAAGTAGAAAATGAAATGGGTTCAACTTCAATACATAATGCATTTGCAACAATACTTTCAGTGCCTTTTATGTGACGTGCGACAGGATTTTGTCTGACGGGGAAAATAACAAAATCATGACCTTTCAGAATGTGTTTAAATCGATTGACTGATGTATATATTGCCAAGATTTCTCGATCATATCTCGACCAATTCTTTCGATTTTTATAAGTTTGACTGATAGAAATGTAGTAAGTTCCCATCTGTTTTCGCTGAGTTGCACGAAGCAGATCCTCTAATACCTACTTCAATAGCGTCAACCCACACATTTAACTTTGCGTTATGAATGGGATGGCAAAGAAAGATTACGGCAGCTAATTCGTTCTCAGCAGCTGAAATGGATTTTTCAACAAAATCAGTCCATTGATGCAAATATTGATCTTTGATTTGTGTAATACGTATAGGCTTCATTTAACACTTTTCAACATAGTTGTAAAGTGTTTATGGCTTTGTTCATTCTGTCTGTCTGTCCGTTCGCACTATAACTGCCGTAAAACTGACTTTGTCAAAAGGAAATTTTAGTATGCTGATGAAAAGATCTGTGGGATATATGGGATTGAAAAAGAATAAGATTACCCAATTAGTTTCGGATTTAATCCGAGTTAAAAAAAAATGAAATAGATGAATAGTGATAGTTTGAAAAATTATGTCCCTATGGGACATAATTTTTCAAACATTTTTTAAAGAGTTGAAATTCCCACATTGCTTCAAAAATTATAGAAAATACTCAAATTATCGCGTAAAATGTGTAAAAAAAATTTCAGCAAAGTATGTTGGGAAGTTTTTTAAATAAAAATTGAAATAATAATTACACCTATATTATATAAAAAGATCACGTGACTCATTTCAAAATAAAATATGGCATCCCTTTTTCCTCCCTGTGTAAAAATCGTGATGTTGAAAGACCGTTTAAATTTATATTTAGTATTGCATCCGTCATACATACACTTTGTTTTGCATATTATTTGTGTATTTAAAGTCTGTGCCAACGCAATTACGGTATTTTTTATTTTAAATGATCACTAAACTTTGATTATTCCTACAACGAAGACCAATTTCTATAACATACAGAATGTAAACCATGAAGACTAGATAGCCTTCATGATGTAAATAAATTAAGCGATTGTAAGATGAGTTGTATAAGAATTGCTGACTTTTTATTACGCAAAATCATTTATGTCTGGAGTCTGAAATATAAGTGATTTCACATTGGGAAGCAGACGATTTATAGCATTGATGACCTTTTTTGATAATGTTAAGTTTCCAAGTATAATAAATTATTGTAGTACGTGAGTGCTGAATGCATCGCATTTCAAAGATTTTTAAATAAAATTGCATTTCTGTTGGAAAGTGTTTCATAATTAATGCTTTATGCATGATTTATCTTGTTTTAATCTTTTATTGAATTCGTCATGACCGATGATTGTCTGTCTGGATGTCTATTTACACTTTTTTGATGACATTTTCAACGTACTTCCCTATGTCCTAAAGATCTGAAATTTGATACACAGTCTAGTCCAGTGGAGTATTTTAATCTATTAAAATTTGGCGGATCCTCAAAAATTGAACAGGTATTTTTTTATACACGAATATATATATATAATAAAATAAGATAGAAATAGGATGCAAATGGAATAAAAAATGGATAGGAAGGCGAACGGGCAATATACTAAAACAGCCTAAGAGGGGGGGGGGGGTTATGACCCCTTAAATCCCCGGTTACAGCATGCTACTAGGCCGCGGCACACTCCCGGTATGGCTACAATTCCCGAAGCACTTCTCCAATGTATGTACTTCGAATGAATAGACCTTGATTTTTCAAAGGAGTAAAGAGGAAATGATACCTAATTCCTATAGAACGTTGTTGGAATCCAAAGACAATATAAGAAGAATTCATCCTTCCCCCTCATTATTATAAACAGTCATAAACCATACCATGTTTCACCTTCCCATATCAAATCATTAGAACATTCTGTTGTTTCTTCTTGCGCCATGAGTGAAAGTAGTTGTCATAAAATCGTGATCCAAATCTTTATTTCCTTTTGTTGCCATTTCGTCATTACAAACTTCCATGATGTTAAGTACTTGTGAATATTTATTTTTGTAATGATCATTTAGTTGACGCTTTAAAAAGGCCTTAGGATACTTTTCTCGAACCTTTTAACCTTTTAATGTTTTATCAATTTTTGTATTATATATATATATATATATATATATATATAAATTAAAATAACAAATACGAAAGTGCAGGAGTGCAAATCTGTAATCACAGTTTCAAACCGCGAGCAATATAAAAGCGTGTATTTAATAGCAAAAAACAACGAGGAAGAGCCGGAAAAGCAGAGCACAGAGAGGCCAGGACAAGGAAAATATATTAAAGAATATTATATCTGCCAGAAACGTCTTCAGGGACACATTCCAGACAGATATCCGTTGTTTCTATGATTACATAAAAACACGTGGTTAAAATTTTATGCAATCTGTGCCCAACAACAGAATAAACAAGATTAACAGAAAAAAGACCAAAGAGGCAAAATTCAACATATAAATATAAAATACCACATAGTCATGAAAAATATAGCGCACAAATGCGTAAACATGCAAAAAAAGGGAGCAACTCACAAGTCTGAAGGCCGCCAGCGTGAATAATCTTCAGGGGAGTCCACCACGTGATCCAGTTTGAATGCTTACCACGCGAAATACTGCGATGGCGCGATGGAATGAACCAGACCATAGAGAGTGGAAGTAGCAGTACATATTTTGGTGAGACAAACCCAAGAGTTCAGAAACTAACCGAGAAGTGACCACTACGATCGAAAACATTTAAAGTATGGATAACACTGTTTTTTGGAGCCGTAGCCTGTTTTGTTTTATTTGCTTTTCAGATATCCACCTTAATGGTTTTATTAGTGTTTTAAACTTTTTTCTTTACCCGCCGAGGCTGTTTTTTTAAAAATTTTGCTCGTTTTTTTGTGTAACCGAAATTACTGTTTTTTTTATATTTGCACGTTTTTATTTTTGCCCGCCGGGACGGTGTTTATTTTATGGTGTTTCCACTACTATCGAGTACCGTACTTATACTGCGATCTACAAATAAGGTGGGAAAATTGCACATATAGCACAGACTTTTGAGACGATTAATATGTGATTGTGTACACTTATTACTTTCCAGACGTTTGATGCGGAGCAAATAGCTAAAGATTAGATTTTCAGAAACTTGGTTACTAAGGCAAGAAGAATAATGAGGGAAGAATTTTACATTAAATTTAAATTGATGTCTCTTATCATAAATAGTGGTATTGAGTTACTTTTTATATCAATGGTGATATCAAGATAATTTACAGATTTGGAAGGGTGGGATTCATGTGGTATTAATTCAAGATTGGATGGATAAATATTAAGTGTGGGTAAAGAATCATGTGCACTATGAAAACAAAGAAAAGCATCATCAATGTATCGAAAAATAGAAATGTTACGAGTGGACAGAGTGGATTGTCTTTCGTAAAAGTAAAGATACATATTGGCGAGCATAGAACTACTAGTGGATTCTTGCGGTACTCCAATCGTTTGGAGATATACAGCATTACCATGTACAAGATAGTTGTGAAAAAGAACAAAATGTAATAAATTATTAAAGGTAGACGAGTCATATTTAGTAAGAGTATTTAATTTGAATTGATCGAAGAATTATTTAATGACAGAAAATAAATCTTTGATGATGATGTTATTAAAAAGATCTTTAAAATCTAAAGTTTGGATTGAGTCAAGGGCAGCAAAGGATTTCAGTTTTTGAATAAGTTCGTAGCTGTTTCTGATGATGCAATGTAGTTCTTTGGAAATTGCATGAAATAGAATGTTTAAGACTTTGAGAAGTTTTTTATTAGCTTTTTTTGCGTAAGAGTTGTGTCCACTGGTAACTGTTCTAAATTTTACAGGGTCCTTGTGAAATTTGGGTATGATTACCAAATATGGAATGTTTAAATTTTGATGAGTATCAAAAAATTGTTTGTACTTGGAAATAAGTTTTCGTTTTAAATCATGTAAGGTGGTTTTTGCAATTTGAAGGTATTTATTTGTTTTAAATTGGATAATAATGTTTTAATATAGAAAAATTTGCAGAAAATAGCATAGTTCGATGCAGCTTTGTCAACATACGTAAAAACTAAGAATTGTTACATATGTGTAATGTGTTTCAAACGTTGAAAACCCAGACCACCCGACTGACCCAAAGGTTTACAGCAGCAGTTTGGGTGGTCGGAGAGTGTTGCGAACGTGTAATATTTCCTCAATGGAGAATTTTCTCTATCATAAGGATGGAACTGCACTTGCCCTTCTTAAGATCTAGAGTAGAAAACCACTTGCTTCCAGAGAGGGTAACTCTAGAAAGGTCCCGACTCACCCAAAAGTATACGGAAGAGAATCATTGCCGCTGCGACAACGCTCCTGAAAGACTAGGTTGTGACACGTTCGAGCAGCCACAACGCACACCATAACTCCCTCGAAAGCCACCAGCGTTCAATGGCCTTCAATGGTTGCAACAACGACACCGGACAGACACCAAGAACTAAAAGAAAAAGTCTCTTGACTGGGGGCCTCAAACACTTTATTCACTCATATGAATAAACAGAGTCAGAAGTACAATACACCTCATAAGTAGTAACGAATGGCTGAACTGGAATATCATCAAATCCCCATCTCAAAAGAGTTCTTCATTCAGATAATCTAATGTTCAGTTCACTTCTAATTTACCTTTCTTAACTTAAGGCTTTGAAGCCCATAGACGACTTCATAAATTACACTTTTCAAAATTATCTCAATATTAAAATTTCTAAGCATTTTACTTAGCAATACAAATGAAGACTACACATTAACATTCTGATATTCTCATAGGTACAATCTTAAAATCATAATAACATAAGAGCACTTTACAGATACATTTAAAATAACATAGACAAACTACAATAATTGACATTTACAAATTAAGTAAACATCTCAATAGTGTCACTACCTTATTATCATAATTCAAGCTAAAACATATTGACATATAACACCTTTAACAAAATTAAAACTTTAAAAATCCTACATTTACAAAATGACAACAATTCATTCAAGTAAAAATTAAAATATATTAAAAGGGGTTTTCACGTATCAAAAAACTCACTACAAGAGCAACAACTAACACTTTTAATTGTTAAAAATTTTAGAAAAATAACAAAACGTAGAATATTTGTAAATTTATGTCTTTTTCCAAAATATTGGAAACGATCTTGATGATAACGTTCCTGCAAATAGAACCTCTGCAGAGGTTTAGCCAAGCTTACTGATTATAGTTTGTGGGAAGTCGAGTGTGTAATATTCTCCCGTAACTCACAATCAAAAATTGTATGTTTTGTAAAATCAATAAATTAGATTTTTATGTGATTAAAGAGCCTTTTTCCTGGATCACTTCTACTATCATGACATTTATTCCTATTGTTGGGGTACTTGAAGCATAAAAGATTGAAAAACACTGCTATAGATGCATATCATCCGTACTATCCAGACCAGTTATCCTTCCTAAAGTTGTAAGGTATCTGTTTGGATGGCCAGGAGAATAATTTCTAATCACCCTGTATTTAGGCCTCTTGGCATATAACTTTCTTATGAAAATCACTTGATTTGGTTATTTAAGATAAAATACTTTTAGGTCTAATATTTTACTCATTAAAGTATTTTAAATCGGCAGACACTACTTACTTAAATATCAAAGTCAAATTTTTAATTGACTTACTTCTATGTTTACAGAATAACATGTGTTAGGCAGATTTCATTCTAAAGAAATTTGAATAATGTATCAATATGTGCCTTTTAAAAAATGCTTCATCATAATTTTGTACATTTAAAAGTATACTACAGACGGTACATGTACTGGTTATTAAAATTTTTTAAAGTCTAGGTATTGCTGTCTAAATTTTAAACAATGTTTGAAATAAACTGTTTTTAAAAATTGTAGAATATAAATAGTTTTAACTTTAATGCAAAAGACATTGTTAACACGTAATAAATGTACATTGTTAGCTCATAACATAATGTAAACTGCAAAGAATTATAACATTTGAAAATGTACCGGTTTATAAACTTACATAGCTTACTGGCTGTTAAAAATTCAGTAGCTCACTACTAGGTATAAATCCAACTTCAAAATATTTCATAAATATTGAATAATAGGTTATTAGTGTTTGCCTTCTACATTTCTAGAAATCAATATCAATAAAATCTTTACATTATGACCAACCAACGAACAACCGAGCAATTGAAATAATAACTTCTTCATATAATTGCTATTAAATTATAACTTTGTACATATACAAAGTATTTTAGTTATTCGAAGTGTATGCATTAATTTGTATAATACCATCACATTCTTGTACTATAACACTCTAAAAATAATATTACCCAGATGAGATAAACGAAATAACACTATGCACACAGCAGATTACATCCCCTACATAACTTTAACTTATCCAGGAGGAAATATTTCTTAGGACTAACTGATACAACAATAAAACATCTCACCTTTACGTTACAGGTCAAGTAGCGTTTTTTCGTCATTTATGAAACGCCTGGCAGGTTGTGCCGTATCTTTGATGTGTGCGTTGAATATCTTGAAACTTTGACATCAGTTGGCTGGATTGCAACAAGGTTATTATATCTATCCCTTTCGGGACGGCGGCATTCCGAAACTACCGTGGCTCAAAGGACGAAGCGCTTCGTTTCCGAAATGTGCCCAAAAGACGGCTATTTTTTTGCGCTAAGCCTAACTCTCGAAAAAAATTCACTAAAAAATCACCCGTTCAACACAGCATTCTACTTTTTTCAGGAGGAAAGGAAATACTTATTTTCTATTTGAAGTATATTTTTTATACAAATTTTCTTTTATCAAAATATTAAAAATTTTAGTGTATATATGTTTTAGGTACAGATGGGTAATTCTTTGGCATGTCCTTCCGATTTTTTAAAACTGTACCACATACATGCGTATTCTTAGACAACAAATACTTTGCAAGTACAGGAGAGGTAAAAAATTTATCCAAATACAAAGTATATCCTTTTCCTAAAAGTTCACTTAGAAATGTTTTCACAACGCGTTCTCCATACCCACCATCAGAGCTTGATAATCCCGTGTCCTTTCCAGAATACACAAGGAAATTCCATTTATAGCCTCATTCCGATTCTGACGATTTATATATTTTTATTCCATATCTGGACCTTTTCGATGGGATATATTAACGAAATCCCAGCCTTCCTTTCCATGAGAACATAAGTAACCTAATCATTTCATTGCCGCACATTCCTTTACCCCCCTCCCCCACCCACTCAAAAAAAAAAATACTCTCTTATATTCTTCTAATTCAACAGCGAAATCAATAAAAGACAAAATCAGAACGAGACCCGGAACTCAATTAAAAAATTGTTTATGCTGCGAGAAGTGAGCTGTCTGCTTACGCTACAGAACCATGTTTCATCCCTCCAAATGAAGATATAATTCATTGGATTCTCCTTGTGCCAAGTTCAAACATCTACAAAATACATTTAAGTTGCTTCCACGGGTATTTAACGCCATCTAGGAGACAAATACATTCAAATTAAAACGTTCCACGTAGAATCACCAATACGTGCCAGTCATCCTTTAGGGTAAAATTTCCTCCGGTCCGAGGGCGTGCCGTTCGTCCTTGAATGCAAGTTCGCAGCTGGCACGTGGGCGTGCCAATCGTCGCGAAAGGGCTATAAGGTTGCGCCACTTCAGCTCTAGCCAATGAGAGCACGTAAAGACGCAACGTCACTTGGCGTTAAATGTCTTTAAATTTAAAATGTGAAATAAATACTCAAATAACATTAATTTTACTTGAACACAACTTAAATATGCAGTACAGGGATTTTTTGGAAGGGTACATACATAATAAAACTGTATTTCCCTTTCTGAAAAATATAAATCATCTGAAAGTTTCGTTTCGCTTTTTGAAGCCCATCAGGAGGCGATGTTATTTTTAATAAATTTTGTTTTAAATACACGAATTTACAGAATTATGTTCGGAAAGTTTTCTAAACAAGCAATCATTCTAAAATTTTCATTATACACAAATAAACATCGCGTAATTTCTTTCTAAATGCATATAAATAATGTTATTTTCGATTATGCTATCTCTAATAATTGAAAATCAAAACAATAATTAAAACGCTAACACTAAGAATTTTATGTCTTTTTAGCGGGGGGGGAGGGGATTGCAGGTGTGCAGATAGAGTCCATAGGAACCACCCACAGTGGGCGGAGCAACGGGATCTGTTTTTCCTGTTGGTCAAGAGAACTGGAGCACAATTCCGAAAAACTATCTTGCAAGGCAGAGTTAGTTTAAGTTATGGGGAAAACTTGAGGTTTTTTGATCTGCAATTAGTGTGATTATATCAAAGGTCTTTTGCATCGGGTCTACGTCTGCTTTAATTGTTTTGGTGATTTGATTTACGATGTTCCTGACATCATTGACATTGAAATAATCTTGTATTTCTTTAAAGAATTTAATGAATTCTAGAAAGAGGTTAGGAGTTTGATTTGAAGATTTTGGGGCATCTGAGTGCGTGTGGGCCACGTGCTCTCCAGAACTTGGTGTTCTTGTCTCGGCAAGCGCCATCGCCACGTTGTCTGTAACAATTTCGAGGTTTTGTGATTTAGGGAGCTGAGGAAAGTTTTTCATGCTCAGGTTTGAATTATCTGATCTATTGGTACGAAGGTTTTGGGGTTTGGTTTTAGGTTCCTGGAACTTGTTACGGTTCTAGGGGTTTTGGGCGCAGAGCCTAAAGTTGGCGGGGTGGACCTCACCACAATTAGCACACTTTGCCAGAAGGTCCCTAGGTTTCAGGCATTCGCGAGTTTGATGGTTTTCTCCGCATTTTAAACACCTGGCGGGAAGCGAGCAATTATCCGAAGAATAGTTATAATTTTGACAATTGTAACAAATTTTTACTCCTTTTGATTTGAAGGCTTGCACTACGATTCTCATGTAGAGAATGGAGGTGAGGTTGTAAATTTTCTCCCACCCCTCAGCTGGCTCTAGGCAGACCAAGAAGATGGGGAGAGGTAACCTATCACGACGATTTCTAAGCTGTGAAATCCTAACAATCCTGAATCCTTCACGGGATATAGCCTCTTTAATAGAGTCTATGCTAGTGTTGGTTGGCAGCCCTTTTATCACTACTTTTTTAGTCTTTCGTTTTTAAGCATATGGAGCTAAAAGGGATTTTATTCTGAGTCAGGTGAGTCTGTACGCTCCTGCAATCCCCAACGGATCCAGGAGTGAACCTAATCACCCTCCCCATCAGCAGTCCTTCAATTTTAGTGCCTAAAGTTTTGTTTAATTCTTCTATGAGGGCCCCCCAATTACTCGAGGAGTCAACATAGAAGGAAGAAATTTTGGGATTAGGTTTTGGGTCACTATTTCCATTCTCTTGTTCCTGATTATCAAGCGGCATGAATTTATTTTTAAGTAGAGGGAAGTCTTTACTATGCAGCCTCTCGTGGCATGGCCTCAGCTAATTCAGCAGCCGTAATCTCGTCATTAGGCTTCCTGCACTTATTGCGTGGGAGCTCAAAATTTAGTTTGAAAGATTTCTCGATTTCGGTTTTGTATTGATGATACAAAAAATCCTCAGATAAGCTATTCCATGTTTTGATGACATAAGCCGTAGCCTGAAAGGATTTCCTAACCAAGAGGTCCTCAACGGTATGGGTGTCCGCTAGCAAGATAGCATAAGAAGTTATGCTTACCAATATCTCTTTGATGAGTGCCTCCTTGTCGATGTCCTCGGTTTCCTCGATGGCGATTTCGGCATCCATGTGTCTCTTGGCCCAGTCATAGATCTCACAGTGTCGGTGGATATCGAAGGCTTCATTTTTGGGTGTCTCAGGGATATATCACACGCTTGCTTCGCATGTGGCAGCAAAGTATGTGAAGTACTCAGGAGTCTTGTGCGCCTGTCGCACCAGCTTCTCAGCACGTGCTGCTCCGTCCAAGTCTTTTCTTTTTTTCTTTTCCTCCTCATCGATCTCCATAGCATCTGCCCAGCTGAGAATGTCTTTTTTCTTGACCTTCCTGTGCTTTTCGAATAGATTTTTTTCCTTACTCTTGGTCTGTCTGCCTTTCACGTCCTCCTATTTGCATTAGGGTATCTCCTTACTGTCGTTGGCTTTCTTGTCTTTAGGCCTAGGCATCTCGACTATCTCCTGTCGTTCCTCAGTTTGTACACTTTCCTTTGAAGTCCAATTATATTCCTCTAGTTTCTCCTGTACTTCCTCTTCTGTTTTTCCAAAGCTCTTAACAAATAAATCTCTAATAAGCAGTAATTTCTCTTTTTCCCTTATATTGCAGTATAAGTTTTGGTAATTAATAAGTATAAATTTAATAAGTATAAAATTTAATAAGTATAAAATTAGTTCGAAAAAAATCAAATTCAATCACTATACAGATAAAATATTTATGCATCTGGATTTCACTCATTAAAATATAAATACAGAAAATATCCGGAGTAAACAATAAATAGAAAAGTATTGCATTATGATAAGTACGAATCTTTCGATACAAATGAAAAAGTCAGGAACCAGTACGTATATATTGAGATGGAGTGTCCAAATTACTACTTACTACGGCTCCACCTCCGTCCCGTACATACTGGGGACGGGCCCTTGTGACGTAGAACCCAAACGTCACTTCTCTTTCCGTACATCCTATTTTCTTTACGTTATAATGCTATTATGGTTATTATGCTGGATATAGTATTTTAACGAAGTATCAATCAAGTAAGTGTTATATTTTAATATGTATAACAAAGCAGATTTCTTTTTAACAGTAATTTAACATCATTTCAAGTTTGTTTTATATCAAATTCAAGTATTATTTACAAAAATATAAAAGTCTTATCAATCGTGTATAAAAGTACACGCTAAAAACTGCATATTTTGTTAAATGTCGGAAAGGCAAGATGAACACAATAAAGTTTCTGCTGTTTATGAAATATCAGCAAGCTTTCTAATGTTTTTCTAGCCAAGAATTTGTAAAGATATCTATATGTAAAAATTGTATTGCATGTGTACATATGTGTAAGTAATTTTGTTGCGATATTCAGTTTCTGTTATCATTTATGTTAAGCAAGACTTCATCCAGCTTTGAAAGAATCAATGAATTGCGCATTGATTTTATTGTATGACTTTTGCACATGACAAGGGTGTGTTTGAAAAATTAACTGAATGGTCGTCTTCGTTAACAATTGTTTATCAGTTATCAAGTCACTCACCAGAAAAAAAACAGCATAGTTATTCTGCACCATTCTGGACAGCATTTCAAGCAAAACATGCGTTCTGTGTATCATGTGACCACATAACATTGATTGAAAAAATCCTTGGTCATTCTGGTTATTACTTCACTGTGACCAAAACAAGTTTTTAAATGGCAGCGGTTATGAAAAAATTTTCGAACTCTCTGGTCATGGCTGGTAGTCACCTGTCACAATTATAGAAACTCTTCTACTGTTTCCCAAATATTATCTGTTTTAGTTGGATTCTGTCCAGTGGTATGCAGTCCATAGCAGCAATGCAAGCATTGCTTACCTAACATCAGTTTAAAAAAAAAATAAAAAAAATTTACTATAATATTTCAGCAAAATTTGTGAAACGGTGATTGGTGATGGATCATTGGTGACCGAGCTCAAATTAATCTTAATTAATAATAACAAAGGTACACTTTTTCTTGTATCTTAAAAGGTTTTCTTCAAATTTGAGAAATAAGAACTCTTAATTTCCACGAAAATGTCATTAATGTGATTGTAAAAAAGTAGAAGATTTTAATTCATGTACAAATAGGTTCAACAGTACAGTCAACCCTCCCATAATGCGATTAACACTAGAATGACTAATATTTTGAACTATCTAGAACGACGGGCAGCGGTCAATTTGACCGCCATAGAAAGAGTACAACATACCTTTAATTCAAAACCAAAACATCATAATTACAGCATTTAGGATGTTTCTTCGACACATTTCTTGCAAAGAAAATAAGAAAAGTCACAAAATTTCATTGGGTTGGGATTAGTCGTTTTGGAGGAATCGTTTCTCAAAATAGTTATGCGGTCAAAATGACCGCTTCCGCCGTACTAGTGTTAATTCACACCGCTTTATATTATGAAACTCAGATTAGAGCACATCAGATTAATTCGTACCATGTTATATGGAAACAGCATACCGTGTTATAAGAAACTCAGAACAATTCCTACTGTGTTATACGAAAACCGCATTAAGTGGAACTCAGAACATATAAATCAGATTGATTCATTCTACGTTATATAAAATTGTATTTTTAGAGTAGCATGTTACGGTGAATATGGTTATGAAATATAAATTTATAGATACAAAAGTAAGGCAAAACTATTTTACATATTTTGAATTATTTTTATTAAGACTTTAAAGAAAATTAAAAAACAATGTAAAGTATAAACTTAATAACTTTTTTCCAACAAAAATTCTATTAATATTCATCACCTCTGTTAAATATTAGTTAGTGGCCTAATTCTTTTATTGTCCTCTTCACTTTGCATATCTTCATTTTCGTTATCAAGTGAAATTTTAATTTGTAACTCTACCAAAATCTCTCTGAAAGGAGCTAAACAATTTTGTAATTATCTTTTAAACGTTGCACTTCGCACTGATGAAGGATCATTTTCAAAAAAGTAATTTACTAATTGTTTAACCAAACCCAGCCTCCTTTTCACATCACTTAAATTAAAATTTGAAATCCATTCTTTACCCATATTTTCGTCTACCAATGCATTTGAGGTGAAAGTTTTAATTCATTTTACAGAGGGTTTCCCTGATAACTGAAATTGAAATATGGTGATGTACGTAGATGAAAAAAACAGGAGAATTCCCCATTAATTTCTAACCGTAAAAGTGTAATAGAAAAATCATGCTATAAGGAGACTGCTTAAACTGAGTGGTATTATAGAGAAACCGCTTTATAAGACAATCGTGTTTTATGAATATTGCCTTATGACAAGGCTGTCGCAAATTTTTGCTCCACATTATATAGAATCGGCATTATGAAAGTACCACGATATAGAAGGGTTGACTGTAATATATTTTTTCTATT
Source organism: Amaurobius ferox (assembly GCA_951213105.1). Classification (NCBI taxonomy): domain Eukaryota; kingdom Metazoa; phylum Arthropoda; class Arachnida; order Araneae; family Amaurobiidae; genus Amaurobius; species Amaurobius ferox. The sequence goes on from OX578152.1 coordinate 446,444, forward strand.
GTTTTAATACACCAGAATTAAATGTTGTGCTTGCCTAAAACAAAATATCGCTGCACACCACTGATTTTATCATTTCATTTAAAAATCAATTCGGTAACCTTGTACGCTTATATATGTAACATGTTATAATTTTGTTTTAAGTTTTTATAAAGAGTTCATTTTGTAGAAATATTTTATTTATTTTGGTTTTATGGCTGACAAGGGACATAGCGTCTATGTAAATAATTTGTAAATAAACAAAGTATGTTTAATTTGTTTAGTAAAGCTAAGCGTCAAGCGGGATTTTCAGGAGTGACGAATCTCTCTCTGTCTACCCACATCGGACGATATTCCATTGCAAATTGAACTTAAATATGCACACAATTTATACTCAAGCTACAGCAAATCTTTGATAGACATGTCTAAGCTATAAGGAAGTGGCAGTTTTCTTAATAGTTAATAGGAAATTTGTCTTCAAATATCCTGATGTTTTAATTTATTCAATTTCACCTTACATTCTTTGGTATTTATTTATTATTTGCTTCAATTTTTTTGTATAAATTAGAAGTAGCATAGTTGTTTATAATAAAGAAATTTACAAGTCTATGTATTAAGGTCAAGGTAAAAAATTCTAATGGAAACCAAATCAATCTTGAATGAAATATACGAATATATATTTGGAATTGTTCTTGGTTAAATTTTTATCAAATGAAAAAGTAAAGCTTGATAAGTGGTCTATTTATTTTCTTATATATTTTCCTTGATTTTTATATTCTAATTAAAATGGAGTGTTCCTTGTGTTTTGTTTTCTTGCATATAATGTTTGTATTACAAAACCGGGGTTTCACTTCAATAAATTTGTTATTATAATTAATTTATTTTAATTGTAATTCAGTTATTACCAAAAAATTACTTAAAACAGTATTGCATACCTCTCAAACCGAAGCCTAGTACAGAGACACTGATAGGTACGGCAAAAAAATACTTTGCATAGGGGCTCGGGAGGCTTCAATTTTATTTACCCACACAATCTGACCTACTCGAAAGTGTAAGGTATCGCTGTAAATGACCGGGAAGTGTCATCCAATTTAAACCAGAAACCAGTGGGGGCAGCATCCACAGGGACTTTATCTTTCGGAAGAACTTACAGCCCCACGTATTTAACATTCCCATAATCCGCATGAACACATAGACAGTTTGGGCAGAGCTGGGAATCAAACTTGGATGATAAGAGTGCAAACCCCGCGCACAAACAACTGGACTGTTTCACCAATCCTTTTTGCCTAAACCGTTTGTAAAAATAGATCAATAACTTATAAAATACGGAGGGGTGCACATTAGTTGTATATGCCCAAAATATCTGATGGCGGCTATGTTCAGGTCCATTCAACCGTACAAAGGTATATTTATTGTAATGCACTAAATGCTTTTATATGCAGATTTCTGTTTATCGAAGTTTACTTTATAATATATAAATTAATTTAAATTTTTTTCACACACACACACACACAATGGGCGCGGTAGCCCATTGGTTAGCGCGCTGGAGTTGCACTCGGTAGGCCCGGGTTCGATTCCAGCCACTGCCAAAACTGCCGCCGTGTTCATGCGGAGTACGATCACGTTAAACATGTGGGTCCGAAAGTCCTTCCGAGAGGTTGGTGGTAGGGGGAGGAGGGTACGGTCCCTGTGGATGCCTCCCCCACTGGGTTCCGGTCTAAATTGGGTGGCACTTCCCGACCGTCCAAACAGTTACCTTACACCTTTCTGGTAGGTCGGACGGTCTGGGTTTTCAACATCAACACACACACACACGTACTGTACAGAGACCATTTTGTCTTTTGAAAAAAAGTATATTTATTGCCCAATATTTTGTTTTAATTATTTTTTTTATTTCTTACCTCATTTCGACAGCTGATAATCCGGCACCACTTTAAGTCTTAAATGCAACCTAGCTAAAATATATATCATGAAACTTCATATTTGCAAATTTTGGACTCCGTTTTTCAGTCTCCGCAAATTATTTTTACATGACTGATCTGTCATTGTGACTGTTATCGTGACTGAACCATCCTCCTCAAAATTAAAAAATTAAATAATCAAAGACTTGTAAAGTTACTTGCTTTTTAAAAAGCAGTGTAATTTTCAAATCTAATAAAATGAAATAAAAATAGAAAAATTACCGATACACATCTCTAACTATGTCTAAAAATGATTTGGTATGAAATTAATATGATGTTTTTAAATAACAATCTCAGGATGCATATAATTTTTTTTTAAATCATTGTGCATGTAAATTTTTAATGTAGTTAAAAAAAATTTTTTTTTACTTCCTTACTTTCATCGATTTACATATTTTAATTATCTCTGTACACAAAGCACAGTTTTAAATAATTTCTGAACAAATATTTGTGTACAATATGGTTAACATTCTAAAAGTACTCATTTGTTTAACGTAATATGAAGTAAGGGATATTTACATTTTATTTTAAAGAAACATGTTATCAACATGGCGCAATTAATACCTGCAAGAAAATTTGGTTTGCTATATGCCACTATAATGTGAATTTCTATAGGAACTGATATATTAAGTGCTATCATGCAGTCGGCTTCTGATTTAAATTGAAAATTAAACTCTTGGGAGAACTTTGCCTGTAAAAGTATTCCCAAAGTTTGAATTAATCTCTCATTCAATCTTCAATCTGCAAGATAAGGGGCGCGACAGCCCAGTGGTTAGCTCGCGGTAATTGCACTCAGATGGCCTGGGTTCTATTCCCATCACTTCCAAAACTGCTTTCATATTCATGCGGAGTACGATAATATTAAACTTGTGGATCTGTAAGTCCATCCAAGAGATTGGTGGTAGAGGAAGGACGGAACGTTCCCTGTGGATGCCTCCCCACTGGGTTCCGGCCTAATTTGAGTGACACTTTCCGGCTGTCCAAATAGATATCTTATACCTTTCTGGTAGGTCAGACGGTTTGAGCCGAAGAGGAAGAAGTGTGCAAAATAAGGAAATATTTTTCATTAGCAAACTGGTAATCAAAATTTCATTTCTATAGTAGTTTCGATATTTTGACTAGCAGTTCACAACTATTATTTCAAAAGCTTTTAAAAATGTACCTATAAATATATTGTGATGCCAGGTTTGAAATATGAAAGAAAAATATGAATGAATATTGCAAGAGCTTTGCACTTCTGCGATAAGATTTTTTTTTACCGTTATGAATCATTTGTTGCGATTTTCAAAATTAAGTCTTAAAATGCGATTCAAATTTATTTTTATATAGCAAAGCACAAATTTTCTATAGCAATTTGCGATGCTATACCGCTTATTTTGCACCCTGCTCTCATTGCAGATAAGATAGCTACAGCCATGAACATATAAAGCTGACATAAAAGTTTAAATCAAATCTCAGATTCACAACAGCATTCCTATGAAATAATTTAGATTATTAATGCTTTAAGTGGTATATTTATCAATGCTTTAATGGTATATTATACTAAATATTTTGGAGTGTACTACAAACAACAGATTAAGGGGGTCATAGTGGGGTCCATTATTGGCCCTCACTATAACCCCCCACTTGTTTATAAAATGCAGTGGGTCAAATATTAGGTAGTTGCGTGATATTGTAACTGCATACATGAATCATGCAATACTGTTTACTAATTGCCATTTGTAATTGTGGCAAGAAAACGTTTAAAACAGAATAAAAATATTTGATATTCATATTTGCAAACTTTAAAATCTGTTGCAAAAAACTTGAAAGTAAGAGGAACTCGAATTCAACATAAAATAATACTGATGATTAAAATGATTTTAAAAATGCGAGTAAGATAAATTTACAATGAATCAGATGTTTTAAAATCCACCTAATCCAAAGAAAAATACCCAGCTCGCTGAAATATTTCAAAAATTACATTATGTGCTCAAATTAATACGAATCGTAGTTTGAACGAATTTTGATAATTATACATACGTAAATAGAAAAATATATCTATCCGTAATACGATGAAGACAAAAAAATTAAATCTGCGTGTTTTAGAACATATAAATGGGAATTTCTGAAAATTCTCTTTCTGAAATATATCAGATAACTTTAAATTGTTTAAAAAATTATATCTTGCTAAATTATGGTGCGGCGTGATTCTCTCATTTCTTGATTGACATATCTCGTTACGTTAACGTGTTACATCACATTGTCTCCTCCTCCGTGCTGTCCATTATGGGCGAGATCGGGGGCGGAGCCGTAGTTAGTAGTAACTTAGATATTCCGTATCAATATATGCAACCACTACTGATGCAAAACAAAATAAATTGTCATGTAACCCTTTTCCCGAATTTGAAACACAGCATCACTCCAGGACCCTCTTGATTTCATTGATAATCAGGAGGGCCCTGATCGCTCATCCGGTTTACACTTCCTTCAGAGCCCTCCACTAACACGGTCTGCCCTGAGCCAGAACCCTTTTCAGTCATACATAAAAGGTATAGGAAAAGAAAACTTGAGGAGAAGAAAAAGAAACCCGAGAACTTAGCCTCACAGAGAGCCAAAACAAGCCTTATTTTGCAAAGAGCTCCAACTCCACTGTCAAAAAAGCTAAGCCCACCTCTTCTCCTTATGCTCTGCCTCCTGTTGAAAATAACCAGCATGCTCCACCAACTCCTGTAGCTCTCCCACCTGAAAATCAAAATAAATCAACTAATAATTCTATAGCAAACAATAATACCAAATCAAATAGCCAAACTAGTAAATCCATTCAAAACAACCATTCATATAATCAAACTAACCAGCGAAACCTGCCATCCCCCACCCTCCCAATGGAAGTTGTAGACATTCACGAGGAAGCAGAAAGTCCGCCCTCCCTCGGAGGAATCAGTGAAATTATGAACTTAATTACTGCAATTAAAAAAATATTCTCAAAATTCAATATTCAGGACGTAATAAAAATCACATTAGCTATCACCGATATGGAAAAAGTTGAGGGTGCCCTCAACAAACTATTTGTATTTATCCGTGCTATTGAATCTATCTTCGGTGCCCAGATAAATTCTACCAATCATGAATAGACACCCATCCAAATTAAATATCCTTTGCTGGAATGCTAACGGCTTATGCAATAAAATCGACGACCTAAGAAATCACTTAACTCACAACCCCGCTGACATCATTCTAATGCAGGAACTTAAAACAAAACGGCCAGACCGTTTAAAAATTCAAAACTTTACTCTCTACTACACACTAAGACACAGTCCGGCCACACAAACAGCAACCATAAGCCTTCGGGTTGGTCGTGTGGTCTGGGCTTTCTACACTAAGACACAGCGCCGCAGGTCAGCCACTAAGCTATGGCGGAACAGCCGTTTACATCAAAAATCACATCCCACACACACATCTCCCAACTTCAAACACACATCGTCTTGAAAACACATTGTTGGAAATCCTACTCCCTAGGCAGCAAAAACTCATAATTGTTTCCATTTACAACAGAACTAACTCTCCTGACCCTCTTTATAGCGATCTTGACCTCATTCTTAAATCCCCATCCCCTACTATCTTAGCAGGTGACTTCAATCCCCACCATCCTAGATAGAATGCACGCAGGACTAGCCGGGTAGGAAGAGAACTTAACAACTTTTGTATTGATAATAATTTAGACATTAAATTTCCTCCCCTTCCCACCAGACATAGTAATCACACCAACCCTACCACCATTGATTTTGCAGTATTAAAAAATTGTCCCTTCCCAGCCTCTGTAAATGTACTTAATCTTTTTACCTCGGACCATCTACCAATTTTATTAACGCTGCAACTAAATACCCCTCTTCCCGCTCCCTCTCTCCCTAAAGTTAACTGGAAAATTTTTGTTAAACTTCTAAACGAGTCCCCCATCCTCTTTCCAACCATCACTTCCACCGAAGATGTTGACAAGGCGATCAGAACACTAACCCAAACATTTAGCTCAGCACCTCCACCTACATTCCACAACTCTACCAAAAACTCCCATATTCTATCACTAGCCAAATTAAACTCAGAAACCATGCTCGCCAACATTGGCAGCACACAAAACATCCTGCCCACAGAACTAGATACAATCACCTGACGGCATAAATAAAACTTTAAATTTCTAAGTATAAACAAGTCAAATGGAAGCAATATGTCGAATCTCTCTCTCTTCTACTGATCATTCACTTTGGGACTTCTTAAAACGTATTCGCAAAAAGCACAAAAATATTCCCTAACTCACTCACAATAATACCACTGCTTACACAGAACAAGACAAAGCTAATCTACTCGCTGATGTATATAAAAAACAATTCACATCACACGAAGATATTTTCTGCCCAAATTTCATGGAGGAAGCCGAGGATACCGTGAAGCAGTTCCTTTGTGTTCCAAATACTTCCCCCCTTCCCCACATATTCACCACTGACATAGTTAACTACATTAACACTCTCAAAAACAAGAAAAGCCCCGGCCCTGACAATGTTTCAAACAAAGCTCTTAAATCCTGCATTTATCTTGTACAATCTTATAATCTTATACAATTCCATTTTCGATCTCAATTACTTTCCCCGCAACTGGAAGCACGCCGCCATTGTTCCTATCCTTAAACCAAAAGAAAATTTAAACTCCCCAAAAAGTTATCGCCCCATAAGCCTGCTGTCCTCTCTTGGCAAACTGGCTGAACATTTCATCGCCATCCAAATCAACAATTTCCTTGCTAATAACAACATTCTCCTCCCAGAGCAATTTGGTTTTAGACAGCTTCACTCTACAACACACCAACTGCTACGCGTGGTGGAGTACATCTCTGATGGACTCCAAAATCGGTCAGCAATTAGAGGTATACTTATTGACGTCGCTAAGGACTTCGATAGTGTGTGGTTCATCGGACTCATATACAAACTCATTCAGCTTCGTATGCCACACTCTCTTACCCATATTTTATACTCCTACCTCAGCGACAGAACCTTTCATGTCCGTCTAAACCAGACACACTCACACACCAAACATATCCTGTCTGGAGTCCCTCAGGGCAGTAAACTTGCTCCCATTCTTTTTAACATTTACATAAACGACATCCCTAGAACCAACAACACTATACTTAGTTTGTATGCGGACGACACTGCCATTCTTGCCACACACCACAATACCAACTACCTACACCGATACTTACAACATCACATCGACACTTTTGAACCCTGGTTAGAGAAATACCGTATCAAAATAAACCCTTATAAATGTCAAACTGCATTTTTCTCACATCAACGTTTTCCACCCCAACCAATCATAATTAACGATCAGCCAGTTTGCTTTGAGGGGACATGTAAATATCTCGGTGTCACTCTTGACAGCGGATTAGCATGGAAACCCCACATTGCAAAACTCAAAGATAAAATAAACTTTGTAAAAGCAATCTCGATTTAGACGTCGCATACTGATTCCTGACTGAATATCTTCTGCATCCCAGTAGGAGATATTCGCCTGTTCCCCCACCCTCCTTATCTTCAAAACTCTACAATAAGACCTTTGTTTACAGCATTCTTTGTTTACTACTAACTTGTTTCATCAACATTATTGGCCCCTATTGAAGGACTAGGTTCAGTGGAAGACTGTGACCCACATATATGTTACCTGACTAGGGATACGGAGCTCTGCTCCAGGCGCCCTGCTAACGACAAATTACTGGCTGGCTGGTTCCGGTTTACATTGGAAGAAAGTGTTTACCACAGCGTCCTCACAAGAATCTTTTCAGAACATTCGGTCCATAACTCAATGTAATGTTTTCTTTAAATACTATATTATATTTCGAAGTGGCAACATCTAAATTGCCGCTAACCGCTGTCTTTCTTCTGTTGCTTTTCACCATCACATTGTTTTGGACGAAGTACTAGAATCACGTGTAAATCTTTAATTATGTATTAATTCTTTGTTAAATACTAATAATTTAAATTTTCATCTTAAATAGATTTTATCTTGTGCAGATTGACCCGAATTTCTGGTAAGTACTGTGTTTATTTAATTGTTTTCATGGTACACCATTTGATATTTCAAATGCTGCGTTTCATTTGTATAGATATATATTTTAATTCTTTTATTTTACTATGTAGATTCTAAATAGTTTCTATTTAAATTAAATGTAAAAATTTTGTTGTATGACGTCATATGTAATGAAATAAATAAGTGTAAACCCTGTAATATATAGATTATGTTAACTTACTATAGCTTTAAAACCATATTTGATTATGTTATAACTTACATACAGTTTTAAAACCGCGTGCATATGATTTTTCATGCCTCATATTTATTTTTTCCTGCGATATGATATATAGCAAAACGTATATTTTGTGATTCCATTGTTTGATTTCTATTTCACTCGATGTTATTCGGATTGTTTAAATTTGCAAAACCTTAAACCTAAGGAATTGTAGTAGAGGAAATTGTTGTACCTTACCTATCTGTACCTTGGACCTACACATTTTCTAGCCCTATCAATGGGGTTGTGCAAAAACTGATGAATGTATTCTATATGTGATCCACTAGAGATCTTTCTAGAGTTGTTTTAGTTCATGCAAGCTGTACTCTATGTCAGGGATTTATTAAAAACTAAATTAGCTATACAATGGGCATTATTTTTAAGTTACTAATTTTCATTTTATCCTTAACAATATTATTTGAATAAATCTGAAAATCATAGCTGGTAGAGTATTGTATTATTAACAGAATCATGTGTTTCACATCATATTAGACTTTGTCACTAAATAATAAGTTAGTATTGTTTGAAATGTGATCACATGTACCTTAAACCTAGACAAGGTGTTGTACTTTGTACCAGTTCAAGGTCATTTATGGTCTATGACACAACACTATTTATATTTTATTGTTTAAAGATTTTATTGTGTTTTCCTTATAAAATCTCAGCCAAGAAAGCAGATCTGTAAGAGAAGAGCCTAGAAAAATAATAAGTAAAAACACAAACATATTTAAGCTCAAATTCATGAAACAAAGCAGCATACAGCCGTTTTGGGATATGTTGGATCCCCTTCTTCAGTGCCAGTATAAATGCATATATAACCTGAAGTCAAGTAAAGGATGAAATAGGAATAAATGAAGAAAGAGATATATATATGTAATATTGGCTGAGATAATCCATGGAAGAGACACTTTCACATTACCAAAATCTACTTTATTACATTACATGACATTTAAAACAGAGGTAGTTACATAGCCTGGCCGAGCACCTGATCTTCGACCTGCTCTCACAAAATCTCAATGCGGTCTGTATAGTTTTTCACAATGTACAGTTACAGGAGAGGGGGAGAGATATGGTGGTATCGGAAAGATGCTGCCTTCGCATTCTTTAAACTTTTTAGTACAGGGTTGGCAGGTTTTTGATGCATGACAGTTTTATCCGGTTTAATTTATGGTTTTAACCGTCACATCAAAAACCTGAAAGTTAAAAACTGTCAAGTGAGAACAAAACAAATAATATTGCTAATCAAAATTCTGTCACCCTCAATCAGTACCATAACTAGTTTTCATGTACCCTGTGCAAGGTTTTCCTTTTGGGTCCCTTGTATTTTTAAGGGGGAGGGGAGAATTAATAAAACAATATATAATAATTGAAAGAGAACAACTCTATTTGTAAATTATATATTTAATTGATTTGAATAAATTTATTGTTATTTTTATTATATTGGTAAAAAAAATGGATAGTCCCTTGGAAATAAATTTTTGAAAGAAAAAATATTTTTGCCACCTAAAATGTAGGCCTATATACTATAAAGAGATACAGCAACACTGGCCGATGCATGCCATATTTGGCTAAGTCTTATGAAAGAAGATTCCCCGCAACCACACATTAAAATTATTCAGAAAAGACTAGAACAGGCATTAATGCCAATCCATTTCCTCGCTTACATCATGCATCCGAAATATATGGATAAAGACTTAACAGATGGCCAAATAGAAACTGCTCGTTTTTATAGTACAGAAAAAAATTGAAGGCTGTTTACCACTTCTGATTGCACTTGAAGTCCAAGAAAGCCCATTTCCAACATCTTACTTCCAGTGCAAGTGCAAAACTCACCAATCCGATAACGTGGTGGAAAGGTATAGTGACTAGAATTAAACCACTATAATTTACCAAAAATAACAGAGGTAAAAAAACCCTTTTTTTTTTGCTTGTATAAAATAATAAGTCAATTTAAAATTAATACAATATAAAACAAGCTTAATATTCCCACTCACCAGATGGCGATTAAACTTCAAAAACTGGCGATTAACAAAATCCTGACTGTTGGCCAAACTGATAGCTTAAAGAATGACACTTCTCAGTGAACAATGCCACCTGTGGAGTAACAAAAATCTGTCAACAATCGCTATGATACTGCTATGGCTCTTCCATAGTTGTTCACCCCTACAAGACAATCGTAATTTATTGCATTTGCATTCCTATCTTACCCCTCCTTTTACTCTGACTACAACGAGAAGGCATTTGGGTCACATGAGTTTGGATGAGTCCATTAGTTAAATTCAATGACAGGTAGAAATGTACTAGGAAGAACGGGTTACCAAAATTGGCTCCTTTAGTGCGAATTAATGCACAATTTGTGCTGTACGAAAATGATTTGTAAAGATCGATAAAGAGTTTTATATGTATAAGTACATTCAGTGTTACTGTTAGGATTTGGTGTAATTGTTTTCTTCATTAAGATTAAAATTATTTATTACGATAATGGTCGTAAATGCTTTATTAATATGGAGAGTTCGGGTTGTAATACTTTTCTTGTAACTTAAACTCTTTTATTTAGTGAAAACTACACAATGCGTTTTGTGCGTGTAAATTAATGATTCATCTCCAAAAAGGAAAATTCTGATGGGGACAGCACATGACTTTCTCTACAGACTCATATTTATTTTCTTTATTTCTTTCATAATTAAATTGAGTTTAATAGCACAAAATAGCGTGAATAATTATTTGAAATTACACTGAATTTGCAGTTTTAATTCAATTATTTTTTTCGGGGAAATTTTGCAAAATTACTGAAAAGCTATGTTTAAAAGTTCCAAAAATTTTTGACTGAGAATCCTCCCCTTCCGCAATTTATGGATTGCTCGCTTGTGTAGCACGACATTTACTTTAGGAAAGACCCTGAAATTAATGATCCATCTCCAAAAAGGAAAAAAATATCGTGGCATACACACATCTTTATATTTTTATCATTATATATTTTACCCTTCATATAACACTGTTTAACTTCTATCAAATACAGAGAAAATAATTTCAGTAATATATCTATGCATCACATTTTATACAGTTACATATTTCATACGGTATTAATATTTATTCATTTTAAAATAAATTTTAGTAATTTAATTAATTTTAAATATGTTATCTAACCATTATCCTTGTTTGTGTGCCACTATTTGGATAGTTCTGCATTAGAGCTTAGATTACATGGCCATATCAGCTAAGGAATCTATCACCCCCCCCCCCCCCCCCACCACCACCCCTTCCCCTCCGAGATACAAAATTTAGGAAATTTAAAAATATATAAAACATTTAAACAATACAATAAAAATATTATATTTTATATATAAAAATATATAAATATTTAAAAAATTGTGTCACTGTCGTCATTCTTGAAATCTGAGTCTGCACTTTCAGTTGACTCTGAGTCATATTCTGAAGAAGAGTCAACACCTATTACAAAACTTATTTCTTCTATAGTTTCTTTCATTAAATTGTCAATTTCCCAATATTTATTTTCAACTTTTACTACGTGCTCACAATATTTAATCCACTGCTCCTTTGTAATACTGACAATGGCTTCAGAAGTTAGATTTTTCAATGTTGTTAAGTTCAGCATTAACATTTCTTTCTCGCACATACCTCTTAATGGAAGCCCAAGCCATTTCAATTGTATTTAAATCACAATGATAAGGAGGTATTCGTAGCACATCATGGCCTCTATCCATCAAAAGTTCATCAACACAGTACTTTTTAGTTGGGGATGCATTCACAGATACTAAATCATAAAATTCAGTTTTTCTCATTTCAAGGCTGTAAGGAATTTGTCTTTCTTCTAACCATTCAGAAAGCTTCTTTTTGGTTGCACATTTTGATGCATACCGTTTAAAATCTTAGTCTGGTAAGGGACATTGTCCATGCAAATTACACTATTAGCCGGTATATTTGGTATTCTAAATTTCAAACCATTGGCGAAATACGCTCAACAAAAGCGATCACCAAACAGGTTTCTGCATTTGGTAACCCTTTCTCTGTAGTGCACAGATCGTCTTTTTTCCAGCCTTCTTCCCTATAGTGAAGTGGCCTCATCCAAGGTCATCTGCCAACTCATGGGAGCCAGACAGTAATCACTGATGTGTTTTGCGACATGCTGTCGTGGTGTAGCATCTTTACCGTGCTCTATGCATTGACCTAGACACTCCCCTGTTTTACATGCTGTACAAAGGAGTAACTACTCTGCTTCGAGGACTAGTCTAGATCTTTGGTACTAATAGGTCTTTCATCATTTTTACACCTACCTCAAATTTAAAAGGGTTCCCTAAAGCGGATGCTTGAACGGAATTGAAATCACTCGCTAAAGAAGAAAAAATTCTGTGTGAAATTCGCCCTGACTATTTTTGGCATGTGAATTTATTTATTGGTTAAATATTCATTATAGCATGTTTTTCATAATAAAGAATTAAAAGAAGTAATCTATAAGAAGAGTTTTGGGAATTCACTGTGGTTCGGGACCGGCACAAGTAAATTAAAATCTGTGCGTCCGGCACAAATAAAGGACATCAACCTTGGGGAAGTGGAAATTCTTTTCCGAGCTGAATTGCTGATTTTGCAAAGTTATATAGTATTGTTCTTCTTTAATCTTCATATTCACGGTCCATAAATGACCATATGTAAATTATGAATATGTGTAGCATTGACTAAAATAGCGCATTTGAAGCATACTATCCCGGACATACGTCGTATAAATTTTAAAGCTAGATCGCAAGAATTTCACAAATTTTAAAGTCTTGATGCACTTCAAGATTTTTGTTCAGAGAAATTGTAGATTTCCTTTTATAGATTATACCATGTTTTAAGTTATTAATCTCTTGTCGATGATGCATAAAACTAAACATGTATGGATTTCTAAGATGTTTGCATAGTTCATAGCTGCCAAGTGTTCCGACTTACCCGGAGTTTCTCAGTTTTTTATAGCTTACTCCAGAAATCCCATTTTAACGAAAAACTCAGATTTTTCAAAGCAAATAATTTTTTTAAATATATGTGCATATTTCCCCTATTTTCTAAATTCCCATAAACGCATAGTTTTGTGAAGAGAAAGAGATGGCAAAAAGATCCCAACGCATTCGAACTTTTCGGAGACTATCTCCCAGATAAGTCTCTCAATATCTCCCAGTTTTCACTCAGCTGCCCTTATTTTCCCCGATTTTAGGCAGAAATAACACGAATGCAAGTCGTGAATTTCAGTTGTTTTTTACGTGTCAATTTTCTGCTATCGCTGTGTACAAATGGATCGCGAGTAGTGTTTGTATTTTTGTATTTGTATCTGCAGGTCACAAAAGTAAAAAAATGAGAAATAGATCACGGATGTTCCGAAAATGTCATGAAATGAGAAACTAAGTCACAAATTTTGAGTTTTCCTGTTCTTTCATCTAAAAATTCATTTCCCAGCTATCTCAAATGGCGATTATTCCCACAGCGTCACGAGGAAGAGAGATGGCCAATGATTACTTAATTAATGTGGGAGAAACTCATTTGCATTGACTAAAATTTTTATTAAATCATTTTGTTTTATATACAAAAATATTTTTCAAACATATTATTAATGAAATGAAAGTCTCGCAGCAGTTTCGTTAAAAACGGCATTTGTGCATGATCCTCCTTATATTTCGTTTTATTGTGAAACTATTTTTCCACTTTTGCAACCTATTTGCATCGTCAAAATTTTGTATAATTATTTCATATTTTATGCAGAAAAACTATTGTTCAAATGTATTATTAATGAAATGAAAGGCTATTTTGCAGCACTTTCACAAAGAAAGGCATTTGTGTGCGATCCTCCTTATATTTCGTTTTATTGTAAAACTATTTTTCCACTTTTGCAACTTCAAAATTTTTTATAATTATTTCGTATTTTATGCAGCAAAAACTATTGTTCAAACATATTATTAATGAAATGAAAGGCTGTTGTGTAGTCATATAGCGAAAAACGTCATTTGTGTATGGTTCTCATTATATGTCGTTTAATTCTGAAAATAATTTCACTTTTGCATTCTGTCTGCATCATCAAAGATTTTTGTAATTATTCCATGTTTTATACAGAAAAACTATTTTTCAAATTTATTGCTAATGAAATGAAGAACTATTTTCTGAATAACAATATTAAAATAATAATTTGGGTACGTAAGAAATACAGCCATTTCAAAAGCATAAAATAGAATTTGCATGCATTTGTATTTTCATTTACAAATTTTTAGAATTTAATTTAAAAATTAACATTTGTTTCATCATTTAGTTTAAATGAAATTAGCATAATAATGTTAGTTTAGATGATTTCTGAGAACAATAAAAATTTAAAAAATATAGGTTCAGAATTATTAAAGCATGCTGAGAAAAGCTAAATCAGCTGCAATGAATTTTAGTACTTAATAAAAATAATTTGATAAAATTATTCCATTTCATTGTTGAGTATGTGTTAATTGAGCACAATATATGTGAGTATTAGTTGCTGTATAATTTAAGGCATTGCATTAATGAGTCCTGTTAGTGCTGCCTAAAATCTTATTCTTTTTTTCCTTCGTGAAATGTGTGCCTATTTTTCTTTCTGGTAGATTGGCAGCTATGTTATTTTGAAATTATGTAAAGGCAGTGAATTTCAATATGCTTTTTGCTCAATCTATGCAGTGGACTTTTAAAATTTCACAATGGAAGAGGGAATATTATTACCTAAGCTAAAACCAAAAGGCATGTCGGATAAAAAAATTTCAATTGAAGGAAATGCAGACATCAAATACAGTTTCTTTTTTATTGGAAATAAATAAAAGTTTAACAATAAAAAATTCACAATCTGTGTTTGATGTAAAATATAATGACCCATTAAATCACAAAAATCATGATGAAATCACAATTGGTTCACAAACTGCAGAATGTGTAAAAGACTTGTCTACAAACAAAATTGAGGAATTTTTCGCCTATGTGAAAAAATATTTTTGTAGTTTCCCTACGCGTTCAGAATTACTACAGCATGCTGAAGTTGCTGGTGTATCTAAAAAAAGCTGTGTTAAATTTTCATCTCTTAAGTATTTCATTGATTCTTTTCCTTGCTTGTTGTTAAAGAAAGAAACAGAATCATTTTTTCATGCTGTTGACAAACTTGAATCAGAATTTTTACATTATCAATTGGATTCTGTTTCAGAAAATGTATTGTCTGCAGAATGAGCTGATGACCAATGGGTTATGCTTTCAAAAGAAATGGACCCTTTGGTGTAAACCCTTGTATGTCCATTTAAGTTTGACTATGTTAGGAATCTTAACATTCCTACACAGTAATGTTTCTTGTGAGCAAATATTCAACTTTTGTGCGACACAACAAAACACATTTTCGAAGATCAGTGAGTATTGCAAACACTACAGACAATTTTAGTTGCCAAAACTCATGTTACGGGAACTTGTTATTTGCAAGTATTTAATCATGATTTCTTAAAAAAGACTAAATCTGCAACAACAGTTGCACTTTCTTAAAAGGCAGACATGTAAATTGTGACAGCAGACAAATTTTAAAACACTTTACTATTGAGTATCATTTTTTTTTTATCATCTTTGGTTATAATTTTTGTGTTAATTTGCACAAAATAGTTACACACCTAAATGTGTTTGAATAACTCAGAAAAAAGTGAAACATTTAGTAAATAAATTAAAATATATAAAGTATTCTTGTTTTATAAATATTTACTAGTTGAATAATATATAAAAACAACTGTTCATGCTTGATAACAATTTGCATGCTTTATCTCCATGCTGTATCCCATCAATTGTCCTGTGAATGAAACGTGACATTTTAGCATGCATATCGATATTGCGTGAAGTGATCCTATTTTCTTCTCCATGTTCGCAGCTATGGGATAGTGACACTAACTTTCAGAAGAGTTAGTTTTAAAAAGAAACAACACTTAAAATAAGTTTTGAAAATTTATTAAATGTTAAAAATGTGAAGATAACACTAATAAATGCATGTTAACAATATTACTCATTAAAAAATTAAAATTATTTTGTGAATTTATCGTGTGTTATTATTTAAAAAAGAAAATGGTTTACCAATCTCTTAAATTTTCCCCAATTTTTTAAAATCCACTTCTGCCTCAGCAGCCAAAAAATATTTAAAAAAGTAAATTTACTAAGTGGAGTTTTCTTGACAGACATATGGTGATACCTTGCACCTGATCAAAATGCTCTAGTTTAAGATATTAAGAGAAGGGATTGGTTATTTGACTTGCATCTAAACTGTATAATAAATTATTAATAAGTGTAAAATAACTGTAAATTTCTAAATTATTATATAACAATAATATAAACACAATTTTGAACATTATGCAAGTTGAAAAAAACATTGCATATTTTGCAGCTGTCAACAACTGGCCATTAAACTTCATGAATTTACCGGCCAGTGGCTACTAACTAAAACTGGGAATTTTAGACTTTACGTAACGAATCCATTAAAGATGTGTCAGCTGCCATCTGTGTAATGTAACTTGTTACAAGGCCAGAACTGTTTATGAAATTTATTAGAAAGGAAAATGATTTGACTGCATTAAAAGTATCTAGTTTAAATAAAATTGAATTCAACTTTGTCATTTTTGTACGCAGTGTTGCAAAGCTGCTTCATGTGTTTTGCTTTATAATGCAACTATGGTAATAGTTCCAGCTATGATTACTAAAATTTTGTTTGTCTCAGTAATTTTGATGATACACTATTGGCGATTTTTGGCAGGCCTCTTGAATCACTAAACTGAAATTTGCATTGTGTATCTGCTTACTCTCACTCATTTCTTGAACATCACTTTCACATGGTGTTACATTTGCACTCAAACTGAGCCTACTGAACATTTTTGCTAGATTGCATTTTGCTTGTTGTATCAGTAAATTTTCACAAATTTATTCATTTAATTTTGTGTTTGGCATGTGTATTACAGACATTCATGATCAATATTTTTCAGGTAAACCTTTAAAATTTTAGACACAGATTGAAAATTAAAATATTAAAAAAATTTAATAAATAAAATAAAAACTTAATCACACAGTGTGAGATTCACTACAGAAGAAGCATGATTAAAAATGACAAGAATATAATTAAAAGGATCAAGTGAAGTGTAGCTATAAGGATCATGTGGTTAAAAGAGTATCTGGGTGTGTCAAGCTCACATTTACCTCCCAGTTATAAAAACTGGTCAAGGAATCTTAAGGAAAAGGAGATATGCAGGGATGTATCTACAGTGGTCGGCGGTGGTCGGGGTTTCCACCACTCAGAATTTCTGACCACCACTTAATTGCCAACCACCACTCATCCAAAAAAATATACATATTATAATTACATTTAAAAAAAGTTATATTCAATTTTATCAAATGTTTTTCTTTAATATAAAAGTATACAATACTAATACTGTTTATGTGTGCGAATTAACGAAGCTCGTTTCGAAATTTTATATTTGCAATTATAATTGTTCTGGAAAATCAACCACCACTCACATTTCTCTAGATACATCCCTGGATATGCTAGGTGATTTAGCCAAAAAAGAGGGTCGGAATTTTCTCGGAATAGGCTGAATTAAGACTGGAGGTCTAATTCAAAGTCTCATGAGTCACGGATTTGGATTAGCAGTGTGAAAACTACTCAGATTCAACACGAGAGAAAACACATATGAGATGGCACATGGATGGATTAGCTGTCAAAAACATGAAGCACAACTTTACAAGAGGTTACTATATATGCGTCATATCAGGACATCTCAGAATATTTGTGGCCAGTAGCAACAACATATTCTCTTTAAGGAAAATTTCGATCAGACATCGTGGAGCAATTAAAATGACAGCAGTTTCCTAATAGTTGTGGCAATCCTATGAATCTGCATGTTGATCAATATATAAAAAGAGGCACACTTCCGAAATGAAATATAAGAACAGTGTTGTTGTTACTAATCTTAACTAGTCTAGCCAATAGGCTAGACCAGGTCCATGAGACCAAAAACACTCAAAAAGTCCAAGACAAGGAGGAGACTCTGTGTCAAATCCTCCTTGACAAGTCCCAGGCAGGGCAGAAGATGATCAGGGATGGAATGATTGATGTTATATTTCCTACAAATGGGGAAGATCTTATTGCCCTGATCAAATTTAAGGCATTTTAAGTGACCACCACTCAAGAGTCTGGACAAAGCAGTCTGCTGAGCAGGATTGCCCGCAAAAGCAATAGCTCCACCCGGCCGCTTACCACAATAAGAACAGTACTGTGTGCTATCTATTGTCTTTTAGAACAAATAAACTTTACTTGAATCGGATCAATAAATGCTATTAGTTGATAAAAAATTCATGAAAAATAAAAATTAATTAAATTTGAAAAACTCAGCAGTCTGGTAAAAAATTTTACGCACCTTGTATTTGTCTACCCCTGAATATATATATATATATATGAGATGAAAATTGGAGAAAAAAGAAACACTAAATTTCTGTGCTGTTTTTTTTTATTAAAACAATGGGAGTGAGGAGTAGTGGCCAATTGTTTCATTTAATTACCAAACTGCATTGTTTGATTGACCTATGGCCTATTTTTAGGTCTATGCTGAACTAAAAAACTAGACTTTTGGAATGTGATGTGTTAACCCTCGAGGGTGTAGAGCCAATGTTGCTTCAAAAAATGCATGATTTTTTTATTGTATAGCTTTTATCTACATATATTTGAGAATTAAAATGGTTTTTTAATGAATTATTTAAATTTTATTAAATATTGAGGAAAAATGGTTTCAGATTCTTTTACTTCACATAAAATTTATGTTTAGAAAACAACTCTTGATTTATCTACTATTTCACTATTATATTAACATATAATACAAAATTCATATTGCCTTTTCACAACAGAAAATCCACCAGAAGTGTGATAAAACATGGTTCAAGGTATCACTATGATGAAATGTCCATAAAACAATTATGACTATTCTTAAAATGAAAGCTGTCACTATCAAAATCAGATAAATCATCACAGCAATAGTCTCTGTCACTTGCAGAATGTTTTTTTTCTTTCTAAAGTTACTTACAATTTAGATCAGTAAACTAAACTGAACCATATGCATAATCTGCCTCTACAAAATACGCCGATTCTTTGATAAAGAAAACAAGAATATAGTGAATAACTATTAACACCTATTAGATGAAATATGATTTAGAAGTTTAAATATTGTTTATTGAAAACTGGGTGCACAAACAGAGAAAGGTCAGTATAAGCAAATAAATAAGAGAAAGTAATAACCTGCAGGATGTTTGCTACATTTGCGTTACCCATGGAAATTGTGAGATAAGCAGTCAGAATGTTAAATTTTTTCATTTGCTCTATTTAAATCAACCATTTCATCAATTTCTATAGCCGCAATACCTTTTAAACAAGTTCCAACAAATCAAATTTGGTGTCATTCTTTTCAATTAATGAACATCAGAGGCCTATTGGTTTTGGGTGGAATCAGACCAGAAAAACCTCAATGTTTCAAAAAAAAAATATATATATATTTAGCATTATAAAATGTTACTAAAATAGATATTGTATATAGGATTGATTATTTATGGCATATCAAAAGAGTTTATTTAAAGTGTATTAAAAGGACTTATTTAGATCATATCAAAGGAGCTTATATACTCATGCACAGGGCAAAATGTGTATGAAGGGCATAGCATTTGATGTACTCATCTCTGGGACCAAGGCATATTACGTACCTGAGCAGTGGTCTAAAGTGTGATTAGATTCCTATTTAGGACAAGCATGTTCTTGTGTGTGTTTTGCAATTTAAGTGTGCTCACGGAGTAGGCGACTAAGCCTTTCAAAAAACTTAATAAATGAATTCAATTAATTCCTGCTTTAAATCCCGAGCAACACCAAATACTAGTACAGTTTTTATAAGTGTTGGTCGAAAATCTTGATATGTTATAAGTTTTCTTATAAGTTTATCACATTGATGTATTGTATTTCTGATAATTTTCATAAATTAAGTTTTATCACATTAATGTACTGTGTCTCTGATAATTTTCATTTTTGTCTTGTATTTTATTATAAAATATTTATACATTTATTTAATATTTCAGATATCTCTTCCAAAAGTTATGTCCGAAACAATGGAAGTAAGTATTTTAAATAAGAATGTTTTCATTTTCATCTTTTGTTTTTGATACATGGTAATGACATTAAATCGGGAGTGGGAATGTTGCTCAAATTTAAAATCCAGCCTATTTACTGTGGCAAAAATAGTTAAGACTTGAAAAAAGTAGATTGAATTGGCAAATGGGGATACTCCTTAAATATGTACAAAATACTTATAATTTCTTTGAAAAATAAATCCTCAAGAGTCCTACAAGTTTGTTGTTATAACTAAAATTTTTAGTGCCTATAGAAATTAGGACCCTGCAGATTTTTAGTCATAACAAGTGTGCCTCAAATGGCAGCAATGAAAAGCCTTGGAATTCAAGATGGCTAACCCACTTCAAGCAACGGCATGGAACCCATTATAGCTGCCAACTTTACTGGTTTTTTATGGTTTCTCCCAGTTTTCCTGATGTTAGACGAAAATCTCCCGGTTTTTGTCATTTTTTTTTTAATTTCCTAAAGTTAGGGATTTCTCAATAAAAATTCTTTACTAAAGGGAATTTTCAATCGAACCTGCAGCCACCACTTTGCTTCCTTTTATGAAATTAGTACCAGTACTAAGTTGCATCATTTTCACTATATTGATGGATACTGCTTCAGATAAGAACAATTTCACATATATACAGGGTAATTATAAAAAATACTTTGCTGATATACGAGGCCCTAGCTATCATACCGCTCAAGGAAACAGACAGAAATTTTGGATACATCTATTTTGAGGTATGCGCTCAAGAATGATGTGAAAAAACAGAAGTCCTGCTCTCACAGTTAGGGTTACAATGACACAATTTCGAAATTTTCTAATGGCAACACCTACTTTTTTTTATTGGAATGTGATCGTTACAGTGAAAGACCATAATGGCATTAAAACGGTACCTGCAGCACGAAAAATACCGGCGCTAGGCAGAGACTAAGAAAAAATGAAAACAACCAATAAGGACAGACCAGTGACAGAAAAGCAAAATATTTTATTGTGTTTTACAAATTTTCCATATGCCCACCTTCACAGACGATGACACTTTGCATGCGACAGATGGTGGATAGCACTGAAGCACATATCATGGCAAGAGGAATCTGTTGAACCTCACGTGTGATGGCATCTTTCAAATCAAATAGAGTTTGCGGATTGCCTGAATACACTTTGGATTTCATGTATCCCCACAGCCAGAAATCCATTGGAGTGATATCGGGAGACCTGGGTTGCTACGTAAACATGAAATGGCGGGTGATAATTTTGTCACCAAACTGTTGTGTCAATAAACGTTTAACAGAAGACCCCATATGTGGGGGTGCACCATCTTGCATCCACACGATGTCAGATAAGGTATTTCACTGTTCAATTTGGGAATGACGTAATTGGTCAACATTGCTTCATAGCGACCACTTTTTACCGTACATGTGCGTAGACCTGCGACAGTAACCTCTTTAAAAAAGTAAGGGCCTGGGATGAAGATGCTTGTTATCCCGCACCATACAGTAGTCACTTTTGCTTGGTGTAACGGAAGTGAGACCACATCATGAGGATTTTGGTCTGCCCAGTGCACACAGTTCTTCGGATTTACATTACCAGTCAAGGAGAAATGTGCCTTGTGTGTCCATAGGATGCTTAAAGGCCATCTGTTATCATATCGGATGAGGAATTCATTATCAAATTCTAAGTGTAGTTTGTTATCACCTGTTTGCAACATCTGGACACGTTAGAATTGATATGGAAACATGTGGAGAACAGAGCGCAGAATCTTGCAGACTGTAGAATTCAGCAAATCCAACACGTGTGAAACACCTGGTAACTTGAAATTTGTTGGATTTTATCCATTCGAAAAAGAACCTGATGTTAGCAGAGTGTTGTAGCGGATGTAAGCAGAAAATGGTCAACGGAAAAAAAAATCAAATTTATTTTCATGAACTCTAAAACATTAAAATAACATAAGACTATCACTTTCCATAACTTGGAAAAGATATTTGCAAATCGTTGAAAACAAGTCTTGAAAAATATGAATCGTTGAATGCAGTAGACTTAACAGCAGTTCAGGCCTAACAAACATCGGCCATTAATATTGTCATAGCTGACGTACAAGAAGATACCGATCAAACGTACTCATGAAGTTATATCACAAAGACGAAGCGATAATCAATCGCTCAACTGATACAAGCACTAGCTTAAATAGCCCAGTATCATTGAAGTTATAGTTAATGTTTTCCTTCCGGAGTATGCTAATCTCTAATCAGTTGAAGTAGGAAGTAGAAATTAGTATAAACCAGAAGTTGACGTCTCAATTTGCAGGACCACAGACCATGGGGGTAAAACTTCCGAAAGTGATTAGCCAATCATAACGAAGTATCTTTTGGATTTTTAGACCGTACATCAACCGATTCACGTACATGCTTGTTTACAACCGAAGTTTTTCTAACAAGTGGACCCTTCTGCAGATTGAGTTATCTAATCACATAAATACAAGTAGTAATCAAAATTTAAATTTCAGTTGAACATATACTACAATATGAAGTTTCAAAATATCATGTATAAATTTCAGTGTATAATTATATTTTCAAGACAAAGTTTAAAAAAAAGTATAAAATACATCATGAAACAATTTACATGAAAAAACAAATTTTAAAATATCTCTGTATCAAATACAGGAGATACAAATTTTCAAATCTTCACCACGCAGTACAAACTCAACAGTATCTAAACTACATGTTGAGGGAATGTAGAAAAAGTTTGTATATTACTATATTACATTGAAAATCTTAAACTTTTAAATACTTCGCCACACAGTTTAAACTCATATGTATCTAAGCTACTACATGAGAGATTGAAAAAATGTATGTTATTTTTAGTTTGTATCAAAAACTTTAAAATCTTCGCCACGCAGTATAATACACATTGGTAACTAAACTATGCAATGCGAGTTTTGAAAAAGTGTTGAAGTTAATTTTTGAAAAATACAACTATACAATTTAGAATGAATTTAACTTGTTTACATTAGATTTCACATTAAAACTTCTTAAGATGTTTAAATTCTAAAGATTTCACAGAATTTAGAGATTGCTTCTTTGGTGATAGGTTTCATAAAACTGTCGGCTTTGTTATTTTTGCTATTTACAAATTTAATCTTAAAGAGCTTCTTTTCCACTAGATTTCTCAAGAAATGGTATTTAACATCAATGTGTTTGGTTCTATGATTCTCAATGGGCAAACTGGAAAAGTTTATAACTGCTTGGTTATCACAGAATATTATACTATTTCCTAACTTAACGCTAAGTTTAGTACATTCAAGTAATATGTTCTGTACCCATACCATTTCCTTTGCCGATTCGGTTAATGAGATATATTCAGCCTCCATTGTAGATAAACTTACA
Source organism: Amaurobius ferox (assembly GCA_951213105.1). Taxonomy (NCBI): domain Eukaryota; kingdom Metazoa; phylum Arthropoda; class Arachnida; order Araneae; family Amaurobiidae; genus Amaurobius; species Amaurobius ferox. Next base: position 470,220 of record OX578152.1, read on the forward strand.
CATTTATGTTTAAATGTCCTCCATGAAATAGGTACCCTATCTACAAAAAATATCATGCCTCCCATTGATACTCTTATTATCCCGATTAGCTGCAAAGTCAGAATCAGTAAAACAATTTAAATTTACAAATTGAATGTTTGATAAGTTTAGTTTAAAATCCCTTGTTTTATCTACATACCCTAGAAGTTTAAGTAAAACATCCCAGTGTTTAATGCCTGGGTTTTCCTGAAATTGGGATAAGATGTTTACGGCATAGCTAATATCAGGTCTAGTTCTGCTGGCAAGAAATGATAAACAACCTAATAAGTTTTTGTAAGGTATATTCTTCATTTGTTCGATTTCTGCATGATTTGCTGGACAATCTGTTTTGCTTTTAAAACTATACCTTTAGCTATGGGCAAACTAGAAATGGAATATTTAAACTTTGAGAATTTGTCACAAATTTTTGCGATGTATTGATTTTGATGGATGAAATGTTTATCATGTTTTTCCTCAAATTCAATACCTAATAACATTTTTGTTTTTCCTAACATTTTAATGTCAAATTTAGTTTTTAGTAATGAAGTTACGAAATTTAGATCTATTTGATTTTTGGCAAATAATATTGTCATCAACGTAAACAATCAATAAAATAAAGCCTTATTAACATTATATGTACAATTGCACCACTTTATGAAATTGAGTTTCCTGATAAGCTGGTCTAATTCAAGATACCATTCTCTATCGCTTTGGTGCAAGCCATAAATCACTTTATTTAGCTGACATACATATCATATCCACTTTTGTTTTTGTCAAAAAATCCTGGGGGCTGTTTCCTGAATATGTTTTCACTGATATTGGCATATAAATATGCACATTTGATGTCAAGCTGAGTATGGAACCACACTATTAAACACACAAAAATAGTAAAAAACATCCTAACGATTGTAAAGTTAATTAAAAAAAAAACTTCTTCGTAAAACGTACTTCTTCGCTAAACACTTCTTCGTAAGTTTGCCCCTTTTCCTGGTGGTTAAATCCCTGAGCTACAAGTCTAGCTTTATATCTGCTAACTTCACCCCTTTCATCTCTTTTGACTGTATATACCCAACGGCAACCGATTACTTTGTCGGAAACAGGTGCAGACGCTAAGTCCCAGACACCTCTTTTCTTCATGACACCTAATTCATCTGCCATGGCTGTATTCCATTTTTCAGATTGGGGCGAGTTAGCCGCTTCCTTGTAGTTCCTAGGAATTTGGATCTCTACCATGTTGGCTTCTGGCCGATCCCATGATCTTCCTTGATCCCAGGGTTGAAATGGTTTTAATCAGTGCAGTTTTAACCGGTTAAAACCGGTCTGTCCAAAATACCTCAAGTGGTAACCATCTAAAAGTGGCTTTTTGTTATTTTTTTTAACCAAAAAAAGTGGAAAAAAAAAAGAAACAATTTAACACTTGCTCAAATACAAATAGCCATTTATTTCTTAATTTGCAGCGATACAGGTTTTAGAATTAAGCATTCTGTAACAATTAACTAGTTGGCTGGATCATTCATTTCCTAAACGATTTCTACTTTTGTCTTGGAACAAAGCTAAAAGTTGAAAATAATCTTTCTGCACTTGCTGATGCATTGCATGATTGCAAGTGAATTACAAGTTCACAGAATTTAGGATCAATATGTTTCTTTAGTGATAACCACCATGATATAGAATTTACATTTATGGCAAAAACTGAAAAATATGATTTTGGAAAAGAATCAGTTTGTGATTGGTATTAGATTAATATAGATAGAAAATCTGTATTTACCTCTAACAGCAGTTGACGTACATATTCTTCCTGGATGGCGTTCAACTTCTCACCTTTGTATTTTGGATGCAACATATATGCAGCAAAATGAACTGGGATTAAACATTGTTGCCTTTTATGCAACAATGTCTCATAAGGTTTCAAGTCTTTATTTTCTTTTAAATTTAGAAATTCATGAACAACATCAGCTATTGTGACATTTTCAGCTTGAAGGCGATCCAGAGCTGCAGCTAAAGGCTTAAGTTGGGTAAAAAAAATGCTTGGCTTCCTTATAAAGATAGATGTTATTAATGATATTTATTATATTAGCTGGAATTTCATATTTATCAACAATCTTCATCAAAAACTCCCTATTTCAAGACATGTGATTTGACTATTCCATCATGTTTCACTTGGTAATTGGGGAATAACAGAGCCATCATATTCGCTTAAATAGCTCTTTGCTGCATGATGATTTCGAAAGTGTTTTTGAATTTCAATTATTTGACTCATAATTGTTTTAACGGAGTTATCATTTCCTAAAAGGTTTAGAAAATGGCATGCACAGCCATAACTGAAGAAAAAGTCACCATCAATTAATTGATCGGTTTGAAGATCTTTGCACATCTTTTTCATTTTGTGTTCACTATCACTGACGAAACTCTTAACATTACAATTGTATTTCACTTTAGCTTCTTTTATAGCTTTTTTTGCTAAAGATGAACAATAGTCTGATGTTTTTTTATTGCTGCTTGGAGAGACTGATGACAAGAAAAAAGATTTTGCACCTGTTGATACAGAATTCACAATAATTGGCTCGTTATGTATATTAGACCAACCATTTTGAATTAGTGTGACATTTTGGCAATTTTTTCTACTTCGTTGTTCACTTCAGTCAACAATTCTGCTAACTTTTTCCTAGTCGGTGGCTTGTAACCTAGCCTAAAATTACTAATCATCTTTTTAAAGTAATAATTTTCTGAACTGAAAGGAATGTTGCATGCAAAAAAAAATTTTTGCTATATCCATATCTAATGCATCACTTTTTTTCTGAAGAAGTTTTGAGGAAACTACCATCCATTTTAGCCAATCATAACAAAGTATCAGACCGTACGTCGACCGATTCACGTACATGCTTGTTTACAACCAAAGTTTTTCTAACAGTGTGCACTTGCAATACGACCTTTGCTGATAGTCTCATGCACTTCTGCAACAACCTCGACAGGAACGGAAGATTGTTAAGGCTGAGATCGATCGCATGTGCAACCAGTTTCTTCAAATTTGCGTATCAAGTCCCGTACAGCTTGTACAGAACATTGGCCTCATCGTAGCCGATAGTTTGTGCTGTAGACGTGCAATGCCTCTGTGGCATTTTGCCCATTCAGGTAATAGAGCTTTACCATTTCACCTTGTTGTTTTATTGTAATTGTTATGTTGGTCAAGTCAAAGTGCAAGAAAGCAAGCGGCACTCAAATCACAATGCCTATTATTTCTCCTACGGCGATGATGTCAGCCAGGATGGTGTCTTAATCTAAACTTGGAAATCTGCATACCTTGGTCTTTTCTCCTTTCAAAGGAGATTCATCAGACTGGGTTCTGAGCCGAACACACGGTGTGGAATGTGACATCAATGGAACAGAAATTTGTGTTCTGGTGAATGCCACAGTTGTTTTCACTTTTTTCTTAGTCTCTGCCTAACGCCGGCATTTTTCATGCTGCAGGTACTCAGTACCTGCCAACTTTTACGCATTATGCGTAAAATTTACGCATTTTAACTGCTCCGGCCATACATTAAACTGCCATAAACCCCTGGGTTGGCTGTATGGTCTGGGCCTTTCATGCATTTTAACTGCTCTTTACGCTTTTACGCATATATTGCTATATTTTACGCATTTCCGCATTTATTTGAATTTTTTAACATTACTTGGAAATCAATCTCCGGCGAAATTCTCCGGCTTTTTTTGTTTAAAATTTATCAATTAACCAGACATGGTATAATTTCTCCGGAACTCCGATTTTCCGCTTTTTTAGCACTTATTTCTACCATTCTCGGGATCGTAGCAAATCCACAATAAAATGCAGGGTAATACCAATCAAATTAACAGAGATTTACGGCCGCGTGTAATGTAAATGAAGATCTCGATCACTTATTTTATGAAAGTAATAAATATACTTCTTCAAAGGTTGTCTAATTCAGCATAAATCGCTAAAATATTATTTTGTTCATTAATTTCGCATAAACACAGCGATTGCACTATTCAGTTTATTCTTATGAATCGCCGAGAGTACAAAAGTATATTTTTCCATCCATCTCAATCTTCTAAATATTGCATTTTTGATAGACTAAACTAGCTTATTTTCATGTTCTAATTAATTATTATGGTTAATTTCTTAAATATTTTCGCATAAACAGTGCGATTGCGCAATTCAGTTACTTCGCGTGAATTGCCGAGAGTATGTTAGTTTCCCATCCATCTCCATCATTTAAATGTTCCATATTAGATCGACTAAACTAGCTTATTTCCATATTCTGATTAATTATTACGGTTAATTTCTTAATTATTTTTGCATAAACAGTGCAATTGCGTAATTCAGTTACTTCGCGTAAATTGCCGAGAATTCGTCAGTATTTTTTCCCATCCATCTCCATCATTTAAGTATTGCATATTAGATCGACTAAACTAGCTTATTTTCATATTATAACTAATTATTAAGGTTAATTTTTTAATTACATTTGCATAATACAAATTTTTCTATTTTGAAAAATGGGTATGAACCCTGTGAAGGGATATTTTCCAAAAAGTGGTATTAAAGCAATGATTTAGGCAAATAAAAAGGAAACCATTTTGGCAGGAATATAATTCAGTGCTACATATATATATTTTTTTTATTATTAAAGATCAATATTTGTTACTCTCTTTAGTGAAAACCTGTGTTTTACCAAACATAAATATTTGTTTTCATTATAAAGTAATTTTCACCGGATAAAACCTTTATATATTTTTTGTTTTATAATTTATTGTCCTGAAATTTTATAAAATTGGTGTCTTGAATTTTAATATTCAACCAGTACTATGCCTGATATTTAATGCAGTATTGTTTTAATGCACGTACTTGTACATAGTTAAATTCATTAGAAATGTCGTTTGCGCGGGTAATTAAAAAAAATCATTATAAATGTCATTCACGCAAAATTTTACACATTCCAATTTCCCCAGGTTGGCAGGTATGGTACTGTTTCAATGCCATTTTTTGTTTTTACTGTGAAGATCACATTCTAATAAAAAAAAGTAGGTGTTGTCATTTGAAAATTTTGAAATTGTGTCATTGTAACCCTAACTGTGAAAGCAGGGCTGTTGTTTTTTCGCATCATTCTTGAGCGCATACCTTAAAATACCTCCATCCAAAATTTCTTTGTTTCCTTGAACGGTATGATCGTTAGGGGCTCACATATCGGCAAAGTTTTTTTATAATCATCCTGTAGATTACATTGCCATGTAATGTTGAAACTATTCATTTCTTTGTAGTTTGTTTCATTATTAATTAATATTTTTGTAAAATGTTAATTTTTTTAGATGCATTTCACATGTATAGATTAAATTCCTGTGTAATATTTAAACGTCCCTTTCCATGCATCTTATATCTGATAAAATATCAAATTAATTAAACAGTACTTTCATATCTTTGCAGTTAACATAAAAATGAAGGATAATTTTCTTTAAGCTATGTTAAGCTCTAATTTTCCCCGTATTTTCTAGGCAATAGAGTTCCAAAAGTATTTTTCTATCCATATTCATCTAATTAACTAAATTACAACTGAACATCTTTTGTTTCAGTGAGCCCCTTCCAAAAATTTCTCCTTGTTTGTGCCACTATAGTTCTTTTAAACACTGACTATTGAAAAACATTTTTCTTATGCAGTAGGTATTTTCAATGTTATAGTGAGTTATCATTTTTTGAAAAAAAAAAAATAATTTTGTGTAATGTAAAAAAAAATCCGTATTATCCCAAGTGATTTTGAACAGGTTATATGCTAATGTGTAGAGCACCGTAAAAAATGCTCACTACACATCTACTGGATTTTTATTCTCTAATGTTGACAGGCATGCATTATTTAAAAGTGTATGAAGAAAAGTTATCAGCTGATAACAAGGCAGCAGAGAAATTTATTGAAGCATTTTCATTGCTGGTGAAGGATGAAAATTTGTCCTGAACAAATTTATAATGGTGATGAGATTGTAACTCTTTTAACATTGCCTTCTAAGGCAAAACCTATCAGGAAAACTCATAAAATAATCCATCAGGATTTAAAGACAATGAGGGAAATGTAACTGTTCTCATTTGCAGTAATGCTGCAGGACTCATAAGTACAGACTTATGTTTATTTCTAAAGCTACAGATCTCAAAACATTAGAGTAAAGATCCGCCTAGTCCTTTATAGTAAATAAGAAAGCATGGGTTACGAGAGAATTAATGACTGACTGGTTTGAAAATCATTTCGGGAAAGAAGCTCTCATGCACTAAGGCAGGTTTGCCTGAAAACTGAAAAATACTATTGTTGTGAATGCATAATTTTTCCTCATTGATGCTTCCTTTCTTCTGTCTTGAAGGCCAGGCGAAGAAAACACAGTCCATGACTTCAGTCCAGTGTTGCCAGATTTGGTGATTTATCACCAATTTGGTGACTTCATAAATATTCCAGAAGCATTTTGATAGAACGATTATTCTTTGAGATATAGAGATTTCCTGAAATTTCTACAGAGGTTATAAAAGGACTTATCCCTCCATTGCAAGAATTGATGTGATGCGAGTTACATTGAACTGTGATTTTAGTCAATGTTTTGAGAATAGTAGCAGCTGTTTTGTGAAATTACTTTCAACAACATTCTGTGAATAATATCAGTTATAATCAAAGTGGTATCAAATCTGTTTCAACTGAATAAATTATGAACGCAACATCGTTAGACAGAAAGTCATTTAATAAAAAACATCCTAAAGACGTACAAAGTTTTAAAAACAAGGCCAGAGTGCTTTCGGGTGTTAGTACACCCTTCATCAGTGGCTACATGAAAAGCAAACATGGATCATTCTTGACTTGTATAGACCATATACATACGTAGCAAATTTGCATAAATCAAATATAATCTGAACTTAATAAATTGAATAGGCTAATAATTAATACAAATAAACCTAAAAAATAGGTACACAATTCTTGACTTGAATTGCATAGAGTCGAGAACGAGTCGCCAAGCATAATGTGGAATTTGAACGTGATCAGAATTGCAAATCAACGAATGGTAAATATAAATAAAAAGGGATTCATAAAGGAGAATATTACAAGGGTTATTTACAACGAATTAAGAGGAAAGTTTTTTCAAAGATGGGCAGGAAATTATCATTAGCCACACATTGAGCAAGAGCAGTAGAAAATTTTACCATTCCTGACATCGCGAGCGTGTTCCGCTAAACGGATGCCGACATTACGTTTAGTGCTGACAATGTAAAATTTATAGTCACCTTGAAGAGTCAACAGGGGAACCACATACACCCCAGCATAGCTCTTAAAGTCATCAATATCCCCAAATTTATCGGAACGAATATTTTGAATTATTTTTACATCGGCAGCACTAAACGTAATGTCGGCATTCATTTAGCGGAACACGCTCGTGATGTCAGGAACTCTTGCTCAATGTGTGGTTAGTGATAATTTCCTGCCCATCTTTGAAAAAACTTTCCTCTTAATTCGTTGTAATAACCCTTGTAATATTCTCCTTTATAAATCCCTTTTTATTTATATTTACCGTTCGTTGATTTGGCGACTCGTTCTGAACTCTATGAAATTCAAGTCAAGAATTTTGTATCTATTTTTTGGGTTTATTTGTATAAAGTATTAGCCTATTCAACTTACTAACATATTATATTTTATATTTATTTATGCAAATTTGCTACGTATATGGTCTATATATGAATGATCCATGTTTGCTTTTCATGCAGCAACTGATGAAGGGTGTACTAATCTGCCTTGTTTTTAAAACTTTGTACATCTTTAGGATGTTTTTATTAAATGACTTTCCGTCTAATGATGTTGTGTCCTTAATTTATTTAATATCAGTTATTTTGTGAAATTAGTGGAGCATTTAAGTACTGTTTGATTGTATATTGTTCCTGTTTACCTTGTGCTTATGAATAAACATAAGTTATCCAGAAACTAGGACTTGTTCTTGTATCCTGCGTATACACTCGTGATTCCAGAGGATATGTTCGTAACACTATTAATAGATAATTGTGCAAAACACACCTGTAATGAATTTGTTTCTGCGTTCCGGCTCTCTTTCAGGCCTCTGCATGGTTGCTGATTCAGTAGCATTAGTCCGGTCAGTGCACATAAAGTAAAATGTGCCGACCTAAATGCACGTAGCCATTCCCTTCAAAATTCGTGAGTTCGAATCAGTGACAAGACCATGAAAATAATGAATTTTGCCAAGTCTGGATAAAACAGGCATCGATGATAAAGAAAATAAGCTTTTATTATAGCATGACAAAGAATATCAAAAGTTACAGAATAACATTCTGGTGAGGGCGAGAACCTGTGCATCAGGAGCACCAAAAGTGCGACCTGTCTCTACGAAAATTGTCTCGTCTCTTTCGTGTATATATTCTGGTCTAAAATTTGAGGACCACCCTGACTAAGCTTCTGGAATGTTTTTTCCAAGCTCTGCATATCATAGACCACCTAACGCTCTCCTCTGGGATTAGTTCTCCCTTCTCTGATGACGGCTCAAAATGGGTGCATTTCTCTGAAATCAGACTGTGATGACAGTTTTATAGCCTTGTTTTCCAAAAACTGCAATGCAGGCGGTCTTAAGGTGTATGAACTCTGAAACTGTTCTGAAAATGGCTGAAAATAGGCTCGAAAATGACGGGTTCCTTACACCATCCTAAGACACAAATAACTATGTGTCAGCCCCTTTTTCTGCCACCTAACACCATATCACTTATTCAGCTCATAGATCAAGGGATTACTCATGGCATAAAATTCTAAAACTGAAACAACAAAAAGTATGGTGACTTTAAATTCATTAACTGATAAAATAAATGAACATAAAAATCCTTTAACATTAAAGATTGTATTTTTCTTTTGGCTGAAGTATGGAACTTTGGTTTGTATCTAATAAAATCTTAATGCATGTATGGCATAATTTATGGCCAGAATCATTATTTATATACGGGGAGAGCCAGGATCACCTGTATGACAATTGAACTCAAATTTATCAATATTGCATTGCTTTATAAAATTTATACAATTATTAGAACAATTTTTATTTAACTCTATCTTAGAGGTTGTGAGGAACAGTATTTTAATAATTTTATTAAAAAAAATTTTTTTTTTTTCTGGAGCCTTTTAAAATTGTATCACCTGTGTGACCTTTTTGTAAAGAAAAAAGTCTGTAACATGTAAAAAAAGCCAAATTTCTGTGAATTATGACTTAAACTGTGATTATTTTTTTGAAATCTATATACCAAAAGAATCAAAATAAACACCCATATGAACAAAATTATTGAAATAAAATTTTAACATAAATAAAAGATTAATTTACTACAATCAACTGTGTGACCACCGATATCACCTGTGTGACAGTGTACAAAAATTTAAAGTGAAGTTTTGTTTAAGCTGCAAAATTGGATTATGTTTTTAATAATTGTAATAAATGAATACAAGAAAACACACCACCACTACTAAATAAAGTAATTTGAGTTACAAATCATTGAATTTAAAAACTCCATGTGCATTTACAACTTCTGGTGGTTTCAATTTCCGTACAATACAATTTGATTCATAAAAAATTTTGTCAGGTTGTTGTGGCCACTTCCAGTTAAGTCCGCTCCTATGCATAACTGAAATTTCATATGGTCCACTATTTGACGCTTTAGAAGTTACAATTCCGGGGTAAGTTTTTTTATCGTACTCTACAAAATACCAATCCCCCACTTCCAACATTAATGTCGATAATGGATTATCAAGATCCTGGCTTTCAATTGGATAAAAAATTTTAACGCAGGGTTCCGAATGTTTAGAGTTAAAATATCCTACCAATTCAAATCTATTTTTATTGACTGTGAAGTGATGAATGTCTCTAATTCCTGAAACAACTGGAAAAGAAGACCACAGATCAAGATTCTCATTGACTCTTTTAATTTCTTCAGTGAAAATGAACAAAACATTTGTTTTTTTAAGGAGTTTTCCAGCAACAGCAAAAAAATCCTTTGCTGATTGCACGACAATGTCACCATGTTTGGCCATCACTTCTTTATGAACCATTGATTTTGCTAAGCCTCCTATCCCATCAACTGTACCATTGTCATGGGATGTAGCAGTATATTTCCTGCTGAATTCTCTTTTATATTTTTCAGTCAAATATACTAGGAATCTACACATAAACTTGTTCTTGAATTCTGATGAAGGTCCATCACTCCATATGATTTCTGCAAAAATACTTTCGTCATTTATCAAGATGTCATACATTTTAATCAAAAAGGCAGTAACAACATTTTTGTCCTTGTATTGAGTGTCTGAGCATACAAGATATGTAGTACATTCACCATTTAAAAATACATATTTTAGCCCTGTGATTAATTTTAGTTTGATCAGAGCCTTCTTCTCCATATTCGTTTGCATGCTTAAATGGAAACATTTTCAACTGGACATTAAGTCCGCATATCTTTATGCAAAACTTAAATAAATATGATAAAATTTTTATGAAACAGCCACATGGATATGTCGATCCTAACCAGCCTCAATATGTATGTTTGCTTAAGAAGGCAATATATGGCCTTCATCAAAGCTGAAGGGAGTGGTATACAGAGCTTGACACCACTTTGAAAAAATTAAACTTTTTTAAATTTAAATGGTGCAACTGTACTTATATATACCAGAATAAGGTATTAATGCTGGTTTACGTAGGCGACATAATTTTGTTTGCTAAACAACAAAAGGATATAGACCATACTGTTTCACTTTTGAGTAAAGAATTTGATATCAAAGAATTAGGAAAAGTCAAAAGACTTGGGGAATTTAAGGAGACAGAAATCAAATTTCATATACATCAAGGTGATTACACTGACAAAGTTTGTCAGATGTTTAAAAGGTTCAAATATCCAGTTTCCTCACTACCTGTTGCAAAGGGAAGCATCTTAAGCAAGATTGATTGCCCAATGAATGATAGTGAATTAACACAAATGCAGGGTTTCCCATACAGAAGCTTGATTGGATGTCTAGCCTATCTGTCCAGTAGAACTAGACCAGATATATGCTATGCAGTTAATATTCTGTCTCAGTTTCAAGAGAATTCAGGGATAAAGCATTGGGATGCATTATTAAAATTGTTGGGATATGTTGAAAAGACCAGAGGTATATGTTAAATTTGTCAAATATTTGTGATTTAAGACTAAACTGCTACTCAGACTCAGATTTTGCAGAAAATAGAGATGACAGAGTGTGTGATAAGGCTTTCACACCTCTGTGTTAAAATTGTATATTAAAGTATTGTTTTATTTCTGTGTGATTGAAAGTGTCAATTTCGAAATGTAAATGTCTTTTCTACATGTTTTCAATTACATTGACTTTTAAGGGAAGTGAACTCTAAAATCGCAAAAAGTGTTTATGTTCCAGAAAAATAGTAATAGTTTTGTATTTTCGCTTCTCAGTCGCTAGTTGGGAACTTGCAGGTTTTGCGCACGCGCGCGTTTGAAAAAGGATTTTGGGAAGCAGTGTGGAAGGAGTCGTGGAAAAATGTAGACGTGTGTGTTTGATTCGCGTATGATCGCGAATTTTAAGAAAAGGTGGATTAATTTTGAAAGTGGAAGGATGTGATTAAAATATGTAACATAGTTCGACAAGTTGTGCGTAGAGTCGTTTGGCTCGGTTCAGAGATGAGTCACTCGTGTTTTTAAATGAATCAGCCTGGTAGTAATGGAATAATGAGTCTTGTGAAAAGAGAAAATGGTTCTTTCACTGGTCGGCTTGAATCGCTAATAGGGCTAGAGGGAAAGCTCATTTTACAGCGATTTGTATTTGCCTGACTACTCCTTGTGTCCTAAGGTACGAATCAACCAATCTCCGTAACCAACCAAGATGTCGAATTCCGCCAGCATGATGTTGTGTAGTCAAGTTTCCCGACCATTATGGATTTTGTTCTGCGCAAGAATCTCGATGAGTTTATGCCGAGAGTCCATCCTGATATCCTTTCCCATGGTACAGAATTGTAAATGTTATATTTAAAAGAGACGAGGTAAAGTTTTATATATATTTAGTCTTCCACCTAACGAATAGAGTGTTAATTGTCAAATCCTCGTGAGTATCAAGTCATTGATGATGTTATATGAAAATGTCGTATATGTTCAAAGTATACAAATGTGATATATAAATGTCAAGTATAATATGAGGAATATTGTGTTTATTTTATGTATCAGAAAATATGTGTATTCTCTTGGTTCCTCTTCCTCCAGGGGTGTTCTTAATGGTCACCCTACCGAGTGTAACTCTGAGTTATTGCGAGAAATGCTTGTACTCCACTGTTTTCGATCAACTGCCTTGTTATTTCATGTTTAATAAATGTGTTTGTTTTCAAAACTTTGTCTTCTCTGTCGAGTATACCAAAACGTTCGCGACAAGTGTCACTTGGTGGTATGCTGTTCCTGATTGACAAAGTACCAATTTCTTGGTGAACATTTAAGCACAAGTGTGTTAGTCTGTCAACAATGGAAGCTAAATATGTTTTGTTGGCAGAGGCCGCTAAAGAAATGATCTGGATGCAAAACGTTATTGAGGAATGTGAAAAGCTAGATTTAAAATTTAACAAAAGAAATTGTATAATATTTTGTGACAACCAGGCAGCAATAAATTTTTGAAATTCCCCAATTGAGAATAGTAGAACTAAGCACATAGATATAAAGTATTACTTTTTATGGAACTTAGTTGTAAATGAGTCTTTCAAAATTAACTTTGTCAATACTAAAGATAACGTAGCAGATTACTTCACAAAACCAATGACTAAAGATAGGGTTTTAAATTTTAGTAATGATATTTTTAAAATGTAAATTTAACTATTTAAATAGAAATTTTTCTTTAAAATTTTTACACATTTTTCAAAGTATAAATGGTTAGGGTATCTTATGATTTACTCCTCTCTCATTGATACAAATGAAATGTATCTTGAGTATATATTTTTATGTGACAATGAACTCACTGTTACTTTTCTCACATTACACTTGAAAAATATATATCCATTTTTTACTACACGCATAATGCATTTTTGCTTATGTGAATAAAATGTGTGTTTAATCTCAAGGATGTACATCATTGATATAATTCACATGAATCATAAAATTTTTAATCTGTGCTTATCTCATGTGTGTGTTTACCTTCTGTATCTTTTATTATCCTTGCCATTGTATTTGGTATTTATAGTGTATACTAGTCATGGGCTAAGATAATAAAACTTAAATTTAAATTTTTGATCTTAAATGTTAAATTTAATAGTTATACTTAAAATTTTCTACAATATGAATTTGATGTTTGGACTTAAATTTTTAATCTTAAAAGTTAAATTTAATAGTTATACCTACATTTTCTAGAGCTTAAATTTTGATATCTTTAGATTTTTAAATTTTAAACTTAATGTTTCTATAATTTTTCAATGTAGTCAAGAAATAGTTTTCTTTAGTATGAGCTAGTATTTAAAAAGGGCAATAGTATGGTAATACTCAGTTTCTTTTACTATGTTGTCTTTAATCATGTACTTTAGAGAAATAGAAAAAGGCTGTTCACTTTCTAGAATGTTATAAGTGTTATACATTTTTATAATGTATTAAATTTATGTATGCATACATTATGTTTTTAGGATACTAAAGACCTTGACATTTTTGGTCTTGATTCTTAAGAGTAACCTTTTTTGGATGATAGCATGGACGCCGAGAGTTGGTGTTTTGCATGAGGGGGCCTATTGTTGGAAACTTGGTTTTGTTTACGTTGCGATTTTTGTTTCGCGGGAGCATGACGTCATTATCCTAAATGATTTTTCCGTTCTCGTGAACGAATCGCGATGTAAACAAACTGGGCTTATCATGCAAATCACCTTCTCGCCGCTCACGCATCCTGTTTTGCATATCCAGAGAGCATTGCCGGCAACGATTGTGTTCCGGAACGCACCCTTCGTCGGATATAAATGCTGGACACATTTTTGGTTTAAGCAGATCACTGATCGAAGGAGATCGCAGACAGATCGACTTTAGTATTGATCGATGTTAAGCCGGATCGACATAGAGTCTTGTTCGAAGTTGTCGAATGTATTGATAGTGTTTGTCGTTGACGCGGATGTTTGATCCAAGTAATGGTGAAACTTAAAGTTTTTATGGTTCTCAGTCAAGGAGACCATGTTATTCCATGTTGTGGACTTTATGCAGTGTTAATCCGTGAAGTTTAAAGTTTTAGCCATAGCGTGTGGCCATCTATAGGTGGCATCGGGAAATGCACGTAGTTATGTAAGTCTAAAAAGTTTTTGTTCTACTTACCCGTGTATTTCAAGGATTTGCTTTGTGTTACAATGCCAGAAATATCATGTAAGTAAACGCAATGGATTCGCTTCTTAATAAAAAGTGATTTTAATTAAATTGAAACTGCTTTTTTTTCAACACCTCTACAATTAGCTTGTATTTATTTACAACTGCCATTGACGTTGTTATTACTGCAACTCTGCTTAAATTCCAGCGAAGTTGTTCAACTGAAATTTTTACCTTGTACATTATGTACCTTGTATTATATTTTTTATTCACCAGCAATTGTTTTGCCGTATTCCGGTTTTGGGAGAGTCAGGATATTGGAACGCCGGATAAGAGGTCGCATACTGTATTATGTACCTGGATCAATCAATCCGGCAGATTTACCCTCCAGAGGTTGTTCCGCTCAACAATTATTAGAGTCAGAGTGGTGGCAATGTCCTGCTTGGCTCTATTACCCATCTGATGAATGGCCTAGATCTGAATTCTCTGTAAATAAAGAAGTGTTAAAGGAAAACACGAAGGAAATAGCATCATCTATGGTGAACCTTCAAAATATAGACAATTCCTTCATCTATAAGTTTTCGAGCTATAGCAAAAGTATAAGAATTATTTTATTGCCTGGCTACTTTGATTCATTAATAATAGTCGTATTCTGAGAAATACTAGAAAATATGGTCGCCTTGATTCCGAAGAAATTTCTGTAGCTGAGTATGGAGTTATAAGAATAATACAGAAAGAAAGCTTCGTTAATGAACAAGATGAAAAGTTAAAAACTTTGGGAGCCTTCAAAGATAAAACGATATCATCCGATCGAAAACAAAACTTTTATATCGATAAGATAGTGAAGATTTTAAAATGCCTGCAAGTTTACCATCTAAACATGAAGTTGTAAAGTGTATAGTGATACACTATCATGTAAAAAATGCTCATGCTGGGACTCAAATGCTGCTTAACATTTATAAGAGCGATTCTGGATTCTACATGGTAGAAAGACAGTGAGATCTATCTTAACAAAATGTATTGTCTTTAAGAGACATTCGGCAAAGAAACTTGATACTCTCACTGCATCTCTTCCAAAGGACCGTATACGAGAGGCTGCTGTGTTGACCTGGCGGGACCACTGTTTCTCAGAGATAAAAACAAATCTTGGGTTTGTCTATTCACATGTGCTGTCTATAGGGCAGTACACATTGAATTAGTGGCTTCTTTATCTATGCAATCCTTTTTAATGGCCTTGCGCATGTTCATAGCCCGTGGAGGACGATGCAGCACTATCTATTGTGACAATGGCTCCAATTTTGTGGATGCTTCAAATTTACTAAGTGCTCTAGATTGGAACATTATTGTGAGTGACACTGCTCTTCATCCTATTAAGTGGAAATTTAACCCACCGACTGCTTCTTGTTGGGGTGGATGGTGGGAGAGACTGATCGGTATTCTTAAAAGGTTATTTAGAAGAGTATTGGGCCGATCTTCTTTAACTTATGAACAGATGACGACAGTGCTATGTGATTGCGAATCCATAATCAATTCATGACCGATGACGCGTGTTGCTCATGTCAGACCCAGAACTGGTTCCATTGACTCCTTCAGTGTTCCTGCAAGATATCAAAGGGAGTTGATAAATGCTTTTGAGTGTTATTTTGTGATTTAAAGCAAAGACTGTACGTATTAGAACTGTAAATAAACAGTTGTACAATTGTGTTACAAGGTGTCTTACTTCTGATTCCGAAATTAAAAATGGAACAATGCCAAGTCATTGCAAACTGCTGTTCATGTGCAAATATTAAATTTTTTGTGGAAGGGGTGCAAATTTTAGAACAGACATATCTTAATATTAGGTTTCGTTTAATTTAATATGTTATGAGTGCAATAATATTTGAGAACCTGCATTTGCTAATATATCATGTTACCACTATTTTCTGTATTTTGTGTTACTATTGCCACTCTATATTTAAGGGTTATGAGCAGAGCAATTTTGTGTTTCAATGAAGCAGATCTTGAAGTTGGTGAAGAGTGGAATAACAATTTTTTGATAGTTTTAAAAACTCAAAAGTTATAAGAAAATCCTCTAGTTAATTTTATTTAGGCATATATGGTCAATTTCTAACATAGCATGATTTGTTTTACTTTGCAATGCCATCAACATGTTTCCATTATTCACAGCTGAAGGGAATGTTCTGACTTATGTGGTGAATGGTGGAACAATTCCATTGCTTAAGAAGCAGAATAGATAAAAATATTTTAAACTGTGTAACTACTTTTAATATTATTGGAAAAAACAACTTTTTGGTTTAAAATTATGCAGAATAGATTGTATTCTAAACAGATACTACAAAAAAAAAATATCCATATTATTTTTTTAAAGCTCAAAGGACACAAAACTGACAATTATATATTTAGCCATAGATAGCCATGGCTTACACAGATGAGTTTCTAAATTATTAGCTGATTTTATAGATGACAAGATACATCACTCTTTCCTTTGCCACATAAACATTCATAATATACTTCGTTTTATTTCGTCTTGTTTGGAATGTATTTTATCAATAATTCTCTTAATTTTATCATATTTTACAGATTTATAAAAAATGTTTTTTCAATGGTTATATTCGCAGATAGATTTTACTTTTATAGAACTCTAATGACTTGCAGGTATCAACAACTGAAACTGCTCCCGCCCCAGTACCTAATGGTGAACTTGAAAATGAAAGTGCTGAGAAGTTTGACAGCAAAGGCAAGTACTGCTTCCGATGCCAAAAAGAAATGGATGGGCTTACTACATATAGGCCAGAAGAAATGACTTCTAAAGATTATTATTTTGACTCTTATGCTCATTTTGGAATTCATGAGGTATTTTAGTTTATCAACATATTTTGATAATGCAATCTTAATTTCTCAATTGTATAATCATGGTTTGTGCTTTTGTGATTGAAAAATAGTTAATTTTCAAGTGCTTGAAAGTCCTTGAATGTGTTAACAAGTAAAAACAGTTCTTGAATTTTTTTGGCAGGATTCTGGATTGTGGATGTTTTTATTTCTTTTCTTTTAACATCTGCACCTCATTAACCAAATCAAAAGTAAAAAAGCAAGAAGCATAGCCCTTAACCTTTCCTTCTGAAAAACAAAAAAGTAGATGGAGATATTGGTAGATTTCTCCCCCCTTTCACTCTTTAAATTACTATAAGTTTATTTTTCTTTCTGAAGTTCACACTTTTCTCCAATATTCTTTGGTGTGAATTTGGGTAAAAAGTTCTGAAGAATTGAATTTGTTACAAATATAGTTATTGAAACTGGAATTCCCTTATGTTCCTCATTTATCTGAAGGATGTTAACATCAATTGATTAAAACACAGGAAGCGAACAAGAGTTCTGTGTTTAAGGATCAGGCTAAAACTTATTTCCAAGAATATATATATATATATATATATAGAGAGAGAGAGAGAGAGAGAGAGAGACAATATTTGATTGTTTTAATATATTAGCATATTTCTTCCTGTTATTATTAATTTGATATTTTTATGAAATATATTATTCACTGTGGTAAAGAGATTAATATATATACACATATATCAAATTCAATTTTTAGAAACTTTCAATCACAATCTCTTATCATCCAGTTTAATTTTGCTCTAGTATATGTGAACCAATAAAAAATGAATTCAAAAATATAAATCTAACTCTGAAGAAGTATTTATTTCACAAAAAATTCGATATGGCCAGTTCATTGCTTTCCCTAAAAACTCAAATTTGTTCATAAAGGAATTTTTCACCTAAGAGTGTGATTGCACAATTAATTTTGTATTGCTGTGCATTGCTAAGAGTCTGACCATTTTTTTTCCATCCATCTCCATCTTCCAATTATTTCACAAAGGGCAGACTAAACTTCACATAATAAAATATTTTACATAATTGACATTTAAATGAAATTGAAATTTAAATAAAATATTTAAATATTTTACATAATTGACCAAATATTATGAGAGTTAACTGCAATAAGAGAGTAAGATGATTCCTATAGTTAAGAGTAACATCAACAAGAAAGTTGAGACTATAATATATTTCTTATATCACAGATTAATATGCAATTATATTAATTCTATAGTATGTGATGTACATGATGTAAATGTAACAAATCAAATGCTTACATGGGTCATTTCACATGAAATCAACAGAAAAGGAATATTTGGTTGCATGGCCATTTTTAAAATTTTTTATATTTTGCACATATGTTCCTACATATTCCAGTAGATAAAAAACAGTTTTTGAATTTTTTTCCGTATTGTTTGTTATTTAAATATGGCAATTTTCCCAACATAGCCGACTTTCCCAATTTGGCCAATTTTTATGCTCAAGTAAACTTAAATATCTTGGGACTCAATAAAGATAGAGACTTAAGAGATAGAGAAAGAAATTAATCTGAATCTTCAAATTCTTGCCACATCTTACCATAACCCCATAATTTTAGTCTGAAAAAAATGTAGTTTCTACTCCACTTTTTACTTGAATTTTAGAGTTGCCAAACTCCTAAAATTTCAAACATGATTACTTTTAACACCACCAAAATCCCATGTCAGTGGTACATAATTTAGAAACTGGTTCAATAAAGCAATTTCATACTACAGATAATCGGTGAAAGGACTTTTTTTTTTGTATATTTTATCCATTCTATTTTTAAAATTGGAAAGATAAGTGACATTTTCAGCACATTCGAAACAGGAAGTCATTTATTAATACTTAGATGTCTATTTAAAAATATGCTGATTTGCTTGTACATTTGTTTCTTTATTATCATTAACATTAATTTCAAGGTAATTTAATCTATTTTTTTGCTTACAATTGGGCATGGAAAGGGGATAGGAAGAGAAGTTGTCTTTGTTAAAAAAAAATACATATCAAAATATTATTTATACCATGTTACCTCAAACAAAAAGTTCTTTCAATGTTATAACTGCATTATCATTTATCTTCAACTAATATGAAAATCCCCCCCCCCCTCCCCCATGAAGAAAGAAACTGTCCAGAAGTTAAATATATAAAAACTGGTTCAAAAAAGCTGCAAATACATACAGATGATCATATGAAACCTCAATTTTTGTATATTTCATCCTTTTTATTTATAAAATTAAAAAAGAAAGTGACATTTTCTGTATTAAAACTTTTAAATAATATTTAAATGCAAAATATCCCATTTTGCATAAACATTTGAATATGTTCAATTATTTAATTAATTATCAATTAGATTCCATGATATTTTTTTTCTAAAAAATAAAGTGATAGATTAATTTTCATGCTTCCTACCTAATTATATATTATGCAAATAAATGTAAAATATATATTATGTTGAAAAAATGTGAAATGTAATAAAACACAATTATTTTTTCTCCTAATTGGGAAAATCTTGGTCAGATATGTTCTGATTCTCCCCCAGTAGCCTTTCATATGGACAAGGCACACTACTGGGTGGTAAATGAAGGAGGAATGGGTTAAAGGTCACATCTGGTTTTGGAATCATTAGGCATTGGCTTAGTTTTGTAGGAGGTGTGAGAGTTAGATCAGTTTGCTGTGAAATATTGAGCTGAACAGCAGTCTAGTTGCATTTCTATTGGAAATGATGTCTACTATTGGAAATGCTGCTTCATAATTTATCATTTATAATTTTAAAATTTTATTTCTTAAATAGAATAATTTTTCATAATGGAACATTCCTCAACTGACCAGTTACTAAATGAAGAATACCAAAAATGGTTACTTTAGAACTACTGGAATAAAAAACGTATTAGAATATAATAGTGAAATTGAAGCTCTGCTGATTGCTCAAACTGGATATAACTACAATTTGTTTCCACCATGAGATAAAGTATCTTAAATACAGTTACCTTGGATGTTTTTGCTGTTATCTATTTAAGTAAGTCTCATAAAATTTGAGTAAGTAAAAGCTTGAGAACAATTACTTTATTGAACAATCAAAAATAACAAACTTGCATGATCTTATATCTGGTAAATCCTTATGCTGCAGTTGTTGATCTGAAGTAAAGGTAGCCATTGAGAATTCTGAAACGAGTAATTCCGATGAATATCAAACTAGTGAGAAAACCACTATAACAGTCAGCATGGCATATGGTGTATTAGGTGTCTCATCAATTAAAAAAATCTAAGTCAACACAGAAAAAATCACATAGAAAGACGAAACTCAAAAATATATTAGCAGCTGTTAAACTTAGCCTGACAAAAAGTTTAGATGTTGATTTACCTTCCGAACAATTATCAGAATCCTTCACGTCTAGCTTACAGTATGAAGACTGCTCTAATTTAATCACAAAACTAAAGGGAAATTTTAGCAAAAGCAGTTCAACACCAGAAAAAAATTAAAATTTGAAGTCCTATGCCTCAAAGTTGGACTACTAATAACACTATAAAATAGTTCGGGGCTAGCCAGTATCTAGTTTACAAAACTAAAGACCTCAAGAACATGGCTTCTTTCCTGTATTAAAAAAAAAAGTGGACTCTTGATTTGAAAGTGAAGCAAACAGTTTGGTCATTCTTTGAGTATGATGAAATCAGCCGTTGTTTTCCAGGGAAGAAAGAGTGTTTATCTGCACAATCTACTACAAGAATTAAAAGGCTTGGATATTGCTTTATTACTCGAATTGATAGTTTGCTTTATAGCGGATAAAAGTTGCTTGCTCGGTCATTGAGCATTTTAAATGCCCAGAAACTTTTGTTTTGAATTATATGCTATCAGATACAGAAGAGCTTTAAACACTCAGTAATGATTTACAATAAAAATTGATGAAATCACATTTAAATTAATGTTAATAATAAGGGAACAAATACACAAGTAAAATAACTTCTTATTTCAAAAATTTTTCATATGCTGAAAATGTCACTTTTTTATTTACAATTTTGAAAATAAAAAGGATAAAATATACAAGAAAGCACCTTCCACTTGATTTTTCTATATAAATTTGTTTTATTTAACCAGTTTTTTAATTATGTACTATATGGGGGTTTTAGAGGTGTTATAAGTGATCATTTTTGGAAGTTTTGCAACCCTAAAATCCAAGTAAAAGGTGGATTAGAAAGAAACTTTACATTTTTTGTACTTATAAAACACTCCTAACTCTTTATATTAACCATATTTCATTCCTGTTTCAGTTTTACCAGCTAAATTGAAAAAGTCTTACACAAGAGAAAAATTTCAAAATTAAGTGCTTAAAAAAGATTTCATTTTTAAAATAATATTACAAGTAGTTTATATCATATGAAAGCTTGGAGTCTTGGCTTTAAAATAGCACCTGAAATATTAACATTGATTTATGACAAATACAAGCAATTTTACTTTGAAAAGAATAAACATCACTTTTCACAGAAATATGACCTTAAATCATGTTTCAAGGGGGAAAATCTCCTTTTCTTCTTTATTTAAAAATTTGAAATTCTGGCTTTTGTCTTCTTCCCAGGTATATAAGCTAATTTTAATTTTTGATTAAAATCCATTACTATGATGCAACCTCTATTTGTTGATTTAGCTTAAAATGACCCACATATATGTCAATTGCAAGACAAAAATATTCAGAAGCAGATATTCTTACAAACAAAAAGTTAGGTTGATTATTTAGGAATAGTGATACAGTCGCCTCTAATCTGCAATGCATTTTGGATGTAAACAGTTAATTTCACAACAAATGACAATAGTGTATTTAATTCTACAAAAGTTAATTCTGATACTGATTCTGGGATAAAGGAGAAAAGTTACTTTTAAGCAGGGACTAAATACCTTGACTTTATGCAGAAACAGAGTTTTATAACAGAACAAGAAATAATCACTGTTCTCAGACTTAAAAAATATTAAATCAAAAATCCTTAAACAACAATCAAATCTATGTTTGAAAATTTTAAAAACAAACATCAAAATTTATAAAATTAGCTAATTTGGCTTTAAATGTATTGTACAGTGATTTTTAATTAAATGTCTCAGGGTGTACCAATGTCTCTTTTTTACACATTGCTATTTTATGCAGCAATGAACTATAATCTGCAGAATTCTATAATTCGCACAACCTCTGGTCCCAAGCTGTGCAGATTAGAGATTTGAGGGAGTCTATTGTATGAAAGAAGAAAAATTGCTTGGAAATACATAGACATCCAAAATCTGTTGATGAACTAGCACTAAAGGTTAAGGCATATGACAATATCACTTTCATTAGAGTCAAATAGTTTGTGACAAAAGGGGTCTAGAATCATCATAGCTTTTGTTATTACTGCTGCACCTTATGTCTTTAAATAGTGCTTGAATTTTATTTTTCAAGAAGACTGTATGAGCCATGGTGAATTATGAAAGAAATAAAAAGAAAACAGATTTGAGTCTGTGGGAAAGGTCTACCCACCTCAGATTTTTGTTTTCTGAAAAATTGGGCAACTACTATTATTTCAAAGTCATTTTGATCCCCCTTCATCAGATCGCTAAATTAGTATTACTAAACACAAGATTAAATGCATTCCTATAAATATTTACACTATGTACTATAACATAAATCTAAGAAATTTCATTATAGAAATGTTGAATATTTCTTCAATGAATGTACAGAATTAGGCCTACTAGACCACAAAATTTGTTTTTTGAGCAAAGAATTTGAAAATAAATCCTTAATCTATAGAATAATTTTAAAATGTCTGTAAAAGAACTTCTTTTGTATTATCTTAATTTTTTCTTTTTTTAAATTGCTGATAAAACAACTTGAGTTTTAACTATTTTTCTGCAGGAAATGTTGAAAGATGAAGTTAGAACACTGACATATAGAAATGCCATGTACCACAACAAGCATTTGTTTCGAGGTAAAGTAGTTTTAGACATAGGTTGTGGAACTGGAATCCTGTGCATGTTTGCTGCTAAAGCTGGTGCTTCTAAAGTTATAGGGGTAAGCATTAGTCTGTTGCATATTTATTATATCTTGTCTTTTATATAAAATATATTTTGAAATGAAAATGTGCTTGTTATGTTTTATTATATGTCCATGTGTCAAAAACCCAGACCGTCCGACTCATACAAGTACGTGTGTCAACTTACGACTTTTTAGTAAAATGTGCAAATTTACAAGTCATTTTATGATCTACCAGTTATTTTTTTATGAATTTTAGTAAATTTCTTTCAAAAATTTAATTTTATTAATATTTTCAAGAAATACTCATTAGTTGCTTAGTACGTTCTGTGGAAAAGTGTGATGATGCATGCCATTAATGTATCTCAGTACCGCGATCACTGTGGAAATGAATCAACAATTTTCTTCTAAATCCATAGTCTGTAATTACATCATGGAAATAGCTAATCCGAGCATGGTTTCTTGAAAGTGGAATTCTCCAAACAAAACATGCAAGTTTTCATGTTTTGAAGAAACTGTGACAACATCAACACTGTACCGGCCGTCCAAATAGCTGCTCTTAGTCCTCTGGACGAGTCGGACGGTCTGGGTCTTCAACATCAACACTGCCGCATGCTGAATTAGATAAGTGCATTGGGCTTAATGGTTTGTTCACTAAATAATGGCTTGCAACAAAGATAAATTGAATTTCTAGCATTTTAAAGTTGCTTATGTCAAAAGTTTTCCATTTGTCTGGGAAACCAAAAAGGTGAGAAATTTATCTCCAGCTTTGATATGAACAAGAAGATAGCCAATTTTTTTAAAAATAGTAATGTTCATTAAATACTGTCTGAACTGTCACAATAAGTAATAATATTTTTATAAAAATTTGTATCCATTTAAAATTCTGTTATTTGTATCCTTTCAATGCAAAGTAAGTACATATGTTTTATTTTTTTTTTTATTTATTTATTTATTTATTTTTTTTTTTAATATTTTTCATTCTATGAGGTTGGCAAGTATGTATTGTACTATATTATCTGTTAAAATATATTATTTAGTACTAGCATGCAAAGCATGTGAGTATCACTCTTCATCTCAACTGTTTGGCTTACTTGTTTGTATGAACTTAACTTTTGAGCATATACTCCATTCGGCACCAAACTTTGCAGATAGATTTTTTTTTGTACACTATCTTGTTTGCTATTACTGATTTTCAAGATGATCAGTTTAAGAAAATGTCCCAAAATGATGCTCAATAGTCTAAATTAAAAATGCGAAATTTGCTTTCTGTGAATAATAAATGTAGGTGAGTTTATAGCTTTTTTTTACTTTGATGTTTGTTATCACTATGTAACTCAACTGTTTGCCTCATTTTTAGTAGAATTTAACTTTTGAATGCATACACCAAAATAATTTATAAGAAGCCAAGAAAATAATGATGAAATATATTATATGGGCACACATTGATGCCATCTGTTCCAGAAATTCCGAAGAGTATGGATGCAGATCTGGAGTTTATGCGACAAGTACGGGAAGCAATAAAAATGATCTGGAAATAACAAAATATCGATTCATTGTTCCTGCACTTCATTGTTTCTGCATAGCTCCAAGCTATGAGATTGGAGTTTTCACATTCTTACATCTAAATATTTGTTTACCCACAAATGCGAAATTGGCCCTCGCAAGCGGCGATTCTTATGTGAGATAATCAGTGATTGTCTTTCTTCTACTTTTGCAATGACTAAAATGTTTATAATTATTTCGTGTTATATAGAAATAAACTACTTTTCAAATATATGATTAATGAAATGGTGGTCTATTTTGCAACAGTATCACGAGAAATGGCAATTGTTAACAATCCTCGGTATATTTCCTTTAATTGTGAAAATATTTTCCAGTTTTGTAATCAGTTTGCATCGACTAAAATGTTCATAATTGTTATCTTTTTTATATTAAAAAAAAAGCTATTTTTCAAACGTCTGTTTATTAATGAATACATTGCAGCAGAATCGCAAAAATCTGCATTTTTACACTATCGTCGGTATATTTCCTTTATTATGAAAATATTTTCCACTTTTACAATCTGTTTGCATCAACTTCAATTTTTGTACCTATTTCTAGTTTTTTACAGATAAACTATTTTATCAAACATATTATGGATGAAATGGATGGACTATGCACTGAATAACTGTTTAAAATAATGATTTCGGTACTGTAAATGTAATAATTTCAGAAGCAGTTGATGCAAAAGAAATTTGATATATTTGTAACCAAATTTACATCTTTGGAATTTTATTTAAAAAATATTTTATCCATTAATTTAAAAAGATGGTAATCTTAATAACTTTGAGTTCTGAGAATACTTAACAGGTTTAACCATAAAAAAAAAAATTTCAGATTTTTTTTTTCTTCCAAAAATAGACTTAATATATATTATTTTTTATTGTCCAAAAAAATCAGACTTGACTTCCACCCCCAAAAGTGCCTTAAAGCACAACGGTAATTACATGGTAGGAGGAGATAGGAATGTGGAATGCATTTGAAAGAAAAGTATTTTGTTTATATTTTAATGAAATTAGAAACTTCCATTGAAGACATGAAACAAAATAATTTACATTTTTTGCCAAAAAATTGGTTCGTTATTATATAAAAAATCATGTATTTGTATATAAAGCCATTATAAGGATTTCATAGGCTGTTTGGCTCTATATTGAAAAAATTTAAACTGTAAATTAAAATTTGTCCATAAAACTTAAAAAATATTTGCAGTAGAGCGACTACGATAATGTTTCTGTGTTACTATGTTCACTCCCTCTTCTAAAAGTGGTTGGACTCAAATCACATGGTCGGTGGTTCACCACCATGTCGTATTTTGTAGACGGGTGTACTTAGTAACCGGAAATTGAAAGAAATGGCGTTTGTTGAGCAGAGACTTAATATAAAATTTTGTGCTCGCTTGGGAAAGAGTGCTATGGAGGTTTACGAAATGTTGAAGCATGTGTACGGCAGTGTTACATTATCGCGAACCCAAGCTTTTGAGTGGCATCGACGTTTCAGAGAAGGCAGTGAAAGTGCCGAAGACGACGAACGCATTGGCTGTCCGCAGACTTCCCGCACCACTGAAAACATCGAAAAGGTTTCTGCGATGGTACCTAAAAACAGGCAGCAAACAATAGCGGAAATAGCAGAATCAGTTCTTGCGATTTCTTTTATCAGTTGGGAAGAGAGAAAATTCAGGCTGATATAGGACCTAAAGTTATGCTTTCTTTGGCACTTTGAGGACTCTTAGCAGGATCTCTTTCTGATGGCACAATTCCAAATTCATCTGTACTTCCAATTTCTGCTTCATAAACAGTATTATCTTCCTTACGATTTTCATCGGAGGCATATTTAATTTAATTTTGGCATTTTATGAAAAATTCACTGTCTCTATTCAAGTGATGCTTTTTCGAACTCATAACTGCCCTAAAATATGTTACTAATCGCGTTTATTCCTTCAACGCAAACACAAAGTCACAGTTCGTCTTGAGGAGCAAGCAGCCAAAGAGAATGCTTCACCGGTACCAACAATGAATACTGTTTCGCTGGCGCCAACACATGCGAGCCAAAGATAATCTATTGTATGAAGGAGCAATAAAATTTCGTTATATGACTGATTTAGAATGTATCCTCAGTTCATCAATGCTAAATAATGTTGTAGCACCTCCTCGTCTAAGACCCCCCAAGTTATTTATCTCTTTCCTATACAGCGTGAAAACCGAAGGGCTTCAAAGAATTCGTACACTTGAAATTTTCAAGTGAAAAAGATAACAGCACCCCCAATATTTTCAAATTGAAAAGAATTTGTTCCAGCTGGAAGTGGGAAGCTTTACTGTGAAGGTCAACTCTTTTGAAGCTCCACAGCATGAGAAAACTGACCAGTGGACAGTCAATAAAAAAAAGGAAGAAGCCAATAGACGAGGAGGGAAAATTTGGGGGGGGGGTGACTGCACCCCTATTTGCCGCCCCAGGGTAGTAAATAATAATGTATTATATCTTAAAGCTCAAAGATTTAAAGCAAAACTTTTGAAAGGTTAAGTTTAAAGGTCTACATTTTAAATAGTCCATCACAAAATTTAAGAATCCTATCCTTAGTCATAGGTTTGGTGAAACAATCCGCATCATTATCCTTACTATTTATAAAATTAACTTTAAATGACTCCGTAAGAACTAAGCTTCTAAGAAAATGATATTTAAGATCAATATGTTTAGTTCGGTGATTTTCAATTTGGGAATTTGAGAAATTAATGTCTGCTTGGTTATCACAAAAAATTATACTTTTATTTTTGTTAAATTTTAAACCTATTTAGTGGTATTCCTCAATTACATTTTGCATCCACATCATTTGGTGGCTTCTGTTTGATAACGTATTCTGCTTCTATAGTTGATAAACTCACACATTTATGTTTGAAAGTATGCCACGATACAGATACAGTATGAGATCTATTATCCGGAATACTTTGGACTTTCTGGATAAGGGGTTTTTCCGTAATTTGGAACACTTTTTCTAAAATGTATTGGAATATTCTACAATGCTGTTGTATAAAATTATAATTCAATTTTTAAGCATAAATGTATTATATAAAGCTTTATTTTGTAATGAAAGGCATACTTAATAAAATTATATATTACTAAAAATATATATGTTATTAAATTAGAATCAGATCTAGTAGTTAAAAAAATTATGAAAAAGAGTCAAAACATGAAAGAAGTTTATTATTGAGGCTTGATAGAACACAAGTTTATACTAAAAGTAATATTTATTTATTTTTAATAAAATTATAACCCCATATTTATAGATGGGAAGAGATCAAATTTTAATATATCCTGTCAAAATGGCTGTATTTCAAGTGCCTAAATCATTGTTTTAATACATTTTGCTAGAAAATAATCCTTCATTTTATTAACTACACGTTTCAAAAGTAATTTTCCCACATAAATATGAAATTATTAATAAAACCTTTGTTGATGCAAACAGATTGCAAGTACAGATTTACAGTAAAACGAAATATAACAAAGATATTGTATTCAAATGCTAATTTTCGTGATATTGTCAGAGAATCTTTTCCAAATTACCAACAAATAAATAAAATACATTAAAAACTTATCAACATACGAATTTAAAATTTGGGGCCAAATGTAACCCATGGTTGCCGAGTGAGCTATTTTTTATTAAGGGAAAAAAAGTGGGAAATTTCTCCTTTACACTTCAAACACCAAGAGATTTGCATATTTGCCCGAAAATTGGCAGAAAATGTACAAATCGCGATCCCATGAGAAAACTGCTGTCTGAAGAAGTCAAAAGGAGATTGGTTTTAAATTGCGTTTCTCGCCAGTTTGGACAACGATAACCCAAATTAATTTTGGAAATCAGAATTTTAAAACACTTTTTAAATGTTTGATAAAAAGAAAAAAGATATCGGACCAAAATTGTTTTGCACAAACGTGGGAGTGATACATCTAGAATTCTGCAAAATTATGCACTGTATCGCGGAAATGTGAAGTTTGTCATAATACATTTTCGGAAAATAATAATTTTTTGTGATTTTCTTTTGGCGAAAAAAACATAGTACACATCGCTCAGATCTAATCAGAAAAGCGCAAGTCCTCCGTAATTTAAGAAGTGCTATACGGAAGTAACAATTTCGATGTCCCTTTTAGCGAGTTATGCCAAATGTGGAAACTTTATGAAGCATATAATATATTATGTCTAAGAAGAACAAGATATTAATTAATGAATTACGCTGGCATAAATTTCAATTGTTGCGTTATTTGACAGCCCACGTGACTAATTTTCGGCGGCTGGTGGCAATTTTCCATTAAAACATAGAAAATTCGTATTATGAGGACATTTTCTGTGGAAACTACAAAAAAAATCCATGGATAATAACACTTCTGATTATTTGGTGAGATTTTAAACGGAAAAACGATATTTTGACAAATTTTTGGCAAACATATATTTGTTGGTGCAAAATTTAGCATCATTCTTCCCAATTCCAGTTTTGCGACCGTTTTGGATATCGGGATGCCAGATAAACTATCCTTGTACTTTGTCAACACAGAATATCATACCACCTAAAGATACCCGATCATCCCTGTTGGCGGCAAAATCAGAGTCTGAATAACAATTCAAATTAAGCTCACTAATATTATGCAAATCTAACATGTAATTTTTGTTTTGTCTAAATAACCCATTAACTTTAATAGGGCATCCCAATGTTTTATACTGGCGTTCTCTTGAAATGGAGATAGTAAATTTACTGCATAACACAAATCGGTGTCCTACTAGAAATGAAACTTAAACACCCTATCAAATTTCTGTACGTAATATTTTTCATTTGATCTATTTCTTCACAAATACCAGGACAATCTATTTTACTCAAAATATAACCTTTTGCTATCGGCAAGGAAACAATTGGATATTTAAACTGTTTAAATTTTTCACAGACCTTTTCAATATACTGATTTTGGTGTATATGAAATTTACGATCTGATTTTTAAATTTCTACACCTAGTAGTTTTTTGATTTTACCTAGAACTTTTATATCAAATTTTTCTTCTAACATTAAAACAACAAAGTCGATGTCTTTTTGATTTTTAGAAAACAAAATGATGTCATCCACATAAACTAGTATAAGTACTTTCTTATTAAAGACATAACTACAATTACACCATTTTTAAGTTTTGTAAATTTTGTCCTTTAAATATGGAATCTAGTTCCATAAACCAATCCCTACCACTTTGGTGAAGTAAAAAATTAATAATTAAAATATTGCTGTTAATTGCCTTATTTAATAAGCATGCGTAATCGTTGTACTTGTATTAGTGAAACCATCCGGTTGTGTGTGTGTGTGTCTTGTGTAGGTTTTATACTTCAAGTTAGCATATAAATATGCTCATTTGATATCTAGTTGAAAATGCATTCATCCTAGCATGCTGACAAAGATTGTGAAAAATAACCTAATCAGACTGAAATTAATGACTGGAATGAAAACTTTGTTGTACGTGTCAACCTTCTCTTGGGTATACCCTTGAGCCACTAGTCTCTCCTTAAATCTTTGTATTTCCCCATTTGCGTCTCTTTTCCATGTGTAAATCCATCGACTGCCTATTATTTTTTCTGAAGGAGGTGCAGGAACTAACTCCCAGACATCTCGTTCTTTCATAGCATTTATTTCCTCAGTCATGGCATTATTCCATTCTTTGACTTGGGGTGATTTGAGGGCGGCTTTGTAGTTTTTTGAAATATTAATTTCTACATTACTAGCTTCTGGTTTTTTAATCCGTTTTGACACTATTTTACTTCTTTTTTCTCTAAAATTAAAAAGATTTGGATTATATTGTATTTGTTCTTTTTACAATATTTTCTTGCATAATTATGGGATCTTAGTCTTCTCTTACTGTCCCCCTTAACATAAAAATATATGTCTATCCTACTATCGTCAGCTCTTGGGATGGCTTCGCGATCCCAAGGGACATCCAAACAGGGAATTAGGTTGGAATAAGCAGGAGAGTCCGTTTCCTCACTGTCTTCGGATAAATCGTTGTCAGTGTCTTCCCTCTCACCTGCTTTTTCGCCTGATTTCCTATCCAAACATTCCTCATCAGAGCCCCCTTCTTGGGCCTGCATATCTAGCTTTTTTCTTGCTTGTTTAGGTTTTCCTACATAGACTTTACTACCAAAAATCTTAGTGATCTACTGGAGGTTTTGCACCATTGTAAAATTCTAGTGGAGTTTTAGTTTTAAATTTATGGCAAATTTTATTTTTGATGTAAGTGAAACACAAGACTGCTTCTGCCCATAACTTGTCACTTAATTTACGTTCATTAAGCATTGCTTTTACTCAATCCAAAGCAATGAGATTAAATCTTTCGGAAACACCGTTTTGCTGAGGAGTATATACATTTGTCCTTTCAGCTTTAATTCCCTGTTTGGTTAAGTAATCCTTAAACTTATTATGGCAGAATTCCATGCTTCAATCTGTTTTAATACTTAGAATTTTTCTATTTAACAATCTCTCTTCTCTAATTTGAAATTCATTAAATACCTTAAACACATCCGATTTTTGTTTCAGAATAAATACAAAAACTTTTCTGCTATAACCAATGGTGATCGACAAAAAGTATCTACTTCCACCTAATGATTCTACTGACATGGGTTCACACACATCCATGTTGTTGTCGAGACCCAGACCGTCCGAGCTACCAGAAAGGTGTAAGGTAACTGTTTGGACGGCCTGGAAGTGCCACCCAATTTACACCGGAACCCAGTGGGGAAGGCATCCACAGGGACCGTACCCTCCTTCCCCTACCACCAACCTCTCTGAAGGACTTACGGACCCACATGTTTAACGTGATTGTACTCCGCATGAACATGGCGGCAGTTGTGGCAGCGTGCAAACCACTGGGCTACTGTGCCCGAAATGTGCCAACAACACTCCAGGTGGTCACCCATCCAAGTACTAACCGCGCCCGATGCTGCTTGACTTCGGTGATCTAATGAGAACCGGTGTTTTCAGCACACACACACACGGTAAGGCCGTTGGCTACACACATCCATGTTGCAGATCCAGACCGTCCGACTCACCCAAGGGCTAGAGCAGCTGTTTGGACTGCCGGACACACATCCATGTGTAACATTTCTAAGGGTTTAGTGGATCTTCTGCTACCTATTGGTTTGTTTTAGCTAGTTTGCAGTGTAATTTTTGGAACTTAAATTTAGGAAGTCCCTTTACTGCTGAAACTTTACTTCTTTAAAACGTATAGTTAACATGTGACATGATAGTAGTCATGTGACAATATTTTCTATGCCAAAGTTTGGTATTAACATTTGTTTCAGTAATAGAGCTACTCTGCTTACTTTTATAAATGTTAAATCTTTTGTTGATTTGTTTAACTCCCTTAGAGTTTTCAAAATCGGATCTCAACTTTTTACCTTTCGTAATCTGTTTTGTATTTCTCTGGGTTTCTCTTAGACATTTGAATTTAATTTTGTTTTGTCTATCTTCATTTTCAGGTTTGCTATCTTTATAACTTTGATCCCTGATTTCCTTTAAGCTATCTAATTCATATTGGGGCTTTAAAAAATACAATCCTAACTTTCTTTTTGCATAGAAATACTTTTCTCCCTTTGGTGTAAAAAACCAAAGTAACCCCTTTTCCCCATGAAAAGAACAATTACTTTCTTCTAATACTGAAGCCTCTAGAAGATTACGACGTAATTTAGTGGAATACATTACTTCGTTCAAAATGATGTTATTTTTTTTACCATTAACAATAACAGACATTTTGATTGATATGATAGCTTCAATTGGTCTTTCGACGTTGCCTATTACCAGTGACATTGAAGTATCCTTCATTTCTTTGTAATTTAAGAACAACGATTTGTCGTTGCAAAAATGACATGTGGCAGCAGTATCTACGACCGAATTGAACTTATCGATGGGAGCAATAACAATACTGGTTAGTCTCAACATTTGTTTTTACACTTAATTCTACAATACTAGACATATCTTTCATTTTAAGTTTTGGACAATTTAACTTTAAATGACCTATCTTTTTACAAAGATGACAAGGTCCTATTTGTGCCTTTTTAACTTTAGGCTTAGCTTGAAAATTCCTTAATGAATTCCACATAGAAACATTTTTACTTTAATAAGATACAGAGTATCCTGAATTTACACTTAACGTTGAGGTCCCGACTTTACTGCCTCAATCGACCTTTCTTAGCAGAAAGTTCAGTTTGTATCTTATCTAGTACGAAGTCAGCATCCAGACATTGGTATATGATCTGGAGAATACCTTGGTAAACTTCAGGTAGATACCGGATCACTTGAAAAGCCATCGCTTGAATAAGACAAGTTCAGCTATAAGATGATTAACATCCTTTAGTTTGGAAACGGCTTTCATAAGTCGTGCACACAATATTTCAGTCAGCTCGTCTATTTCCGGACGGATACTGAAGAAATTATTGAGTAGTCACTCTAAATTTGCTCTAGTTGGTGCATCGAAATGATTTTTCAATTTATCTCATGCATCAGCTGGATCATCAGAAATGCTAATCAATTCTTTGTATTCTGGCAATAGTCCATAAAACAGCATAGATAGTGCCTTGTCACTTCAACTGATAAATTTATCCTGATCACGTCTATGTGTAGTTTTATCAATCGGCTTTATGCTTCTTACTATGTATCCATAACACTCTTTGGCTTTGAGGGCAAAGGCCATGCTGTTGCTCCAGGTTGCATAATTGTCCTTATTGAGTAACGGCATCTTGACAGGCTTCATTATTCAGTTGTGATAATCTTTCAACTTCTTGTAACTGAATTTGCTATTACAATGGATGGACTTGAGCAGCCCCCATCTATTTGACTCAGCTTTCCTGGGCTCTTATCTTTTTTGGATAATCATCTTGATTTTGCTGGGCCCATAACCTTCCTGGGAAATTAACTCAATATCCTCTCAAGGCAAATCTAATAGAAGTTAAACTTTCTTTGTAGCACAGCATGAGTGGAAAAAGACAAGAGTCCATTTTTGTTGAAAACAAAAACCAAAGTTTTTATTCAAAACATCAGAGTCTTGCCTAGTAATACAGGCCAGCTGCGGTAACAAGCATTCAACTGTTAAACATATATACACATTTTTGAAGTTGGAAAAAATGGCCAAGAAGTTCAGTTTAGAAAATCATCAGTAGACTTTACCTTCCACTGTATGTCGTTCTACTTACCATTTGAAGGTCATATACTGGAAACGATGACTAGAATGACTTTTACTCATTGCAGAATTATGCACTAACGATTAAAATTACAAAGCACCTGGTAAAAATTAAAGTTTTTAACATTGTTACTAACATGATCAGTAACAGATCAATAACAAGTACATTCTTAATACCGTAACGAGTAATACTGTAATACTGACGAGCGCACATGATTTCCCACAGCACAATTTTTCTGTACGGGAAAAATGAAAAAAGTCACTCGCTTTTGCTTTTCAGTTCGCCAGAGTAAAATAGTTGGTCGCCAGTGCCGACTGAGCGACAGTGTTTTTCGAGCCCTGGCTGGATCCATCCCTCTTTAATGAAAGTGTAAAAATGAACCCTGCAATATAAGACAAATTTCAACAGTTTTAGTCTGAATTATCCAAATAAGTGATTACTGTAAGCTGAAACATGTTTTTTTTTTTGTAGTGCTAATAAAGATTTAATTATGTACATTTTTTTTTTTAGATTGAATGCTCTGGAATTGTGGAACATGCTGAAAAAATTACAAAAGAAAATAACTTAGATAATAGTAAGGCTTAAAAATTTTTATAGCAATAATTATAGTGTTATATTTAGAGCTTGCCTAGTTACATGTTATAGCACATAAATTTTGTTTTAAAAACATAAACAGTTGCGATTCACGATCCCTCTGGACAAAGTATCTTTTTCCATCCGTCTCCATCCTGTAATTATTGCACATTAAATTAACTAAACTTGCTTATCTTTATATTTTGGTTTATTATTCATGTTAATTTTTTAATTATTTTGAAACATTTAGTATGATTGCACAATTCAGGGAATTCTCTCCTGTAGACCTGTGAGTCCACAAGTACCATTTTCTGTCCATCTCCATTCTCTAAATATTAATCATTAGATTGCTTAAACTTATTTTCCCATTTTAGTTAATTATTAAAGTTAATTTTTTAATTATTTTTACATAAATTGTGTGATTGTACAACTCAATTTGCCCAGAGGAATTTAACAGTTTATCTAAAAGAATTTAATATTATCTGGTGTTGTATCAAAGTATTGTTCAGTATTATTTGTTCCCCATAATAGTGCTGTGCCAAAATGTATATTCTGTATTGTTAGAAAATATGGAGCTGATTTTAGACTAGATTTGAGTGCAGACACATTGCATTTTTTATTTCAGGAAAAATAAAGAACATGTCAAATGTATTTTTACATGTTTTGGAAAGAAATTATCAAGTGAGCTAGAGCAGGCTAAAAAAAACTAGACAATTAAATTTAGTTTAAACTAAGCATATTCTGTTTTCTTAAGGATTGTACATCTGATATAGTCATCAAAATGTTCCACTTAAAATTGCATTTCTGTTAAGCTCTCTCTCCTCTGTCTCAAAGTAATTAAAGATATTAAAAAACAAAAATTAATAAAAGCACCATGATAGTGGAAATCATTCAGTGCTCAAATCTTTTTTGAGTAGAAAATTCTTAATAAGTTTCCCCCTACATACTCCATGATTTTCTGCATTTGGGAAGGGGGCAGATCAATAGAATTCTACTTCTTTCGCAGAGTGTTTTGTTACATTTTGAGGGCAGATCAGCAGAATTTTACAGTACTTCAGGAGTAATCAACACAACATGTTAAAACACTTTATTTTCTATTATGAACTAAGTATAAAAGAATTAGACAGAAATGAAAATATTTTATAAAAAATATAACAAAGTATATAACTTTGTTCTAAGAACATGATCTTGTTTTGCACCCTCCTCCCAAGATACTTTTTCCAGGCTAATATTACCAGTGGAGATGTTGCGCTGTAGCTCATGCAACAGGTGAAATAATTTTTCTTCTAGTTTTTTCCCCCCTATTTCTGAAAGGCTAAAAGTCACAACATTGTTTTCACATTCGTATAGTAGCTTACCTAACAAAATTTGTTTTCCATTGGTTGAATAGTTTTTGAGAAAAACCAGTAATAAAATTTTATAGTGTAAAATGTACAGGACACTGACAAGATTTAAGATCAAAATTTGGGCAATGTTTTTACAAGCATATAAAAGGCTAAACTTATACAAAACTGGAACAATTTATCTAGCTTCTCTCATGTCCTAAATGGGTGCCCACAGCATAAATATTCATAATACTTTCCAAAATGCTCGTTTAAAATGAAAAACATTCAAGAGCGTCTTTTTTTCCATGAACTTAGAAAATTGTACAATGCAATATAACAATGTAATTAATGCTTACTCAAAAACCAAAATAAAGATATAAACATCCCTCTCATTTCTTTCCTCTATTAAATGAAATAAAAATATGAAGAGTTGGTCGAGTATATTTCCTCTTCATTGATAAGTACTTTCATAACTGTTTTTTTTTTTAATTGTCATGGTTAGTGTTAATATGGAGTAAAAAGTTTTGAAAATTTGAAATTTGCAACTAGTTTTGCTGTAAAATGAATATTTTTAAATATGGCTTTTAGAACTAGGGTTCTTTAACGTTTGCAACATATGCAGGAACAGGTGTTTATTTTGACTCCCCAGACTTGATTGAAGCATTTTTTCCCTCATATTTATTTCAAAGACTTTTTTACCAGCTACAATTTTGCTCTTGGAACTCTTACTACGTTTTAATCTACAGTTCTATAAAATTTTATATATTTTATTTTATTTTTGGAGTTTTTCGGACATTTATTTATTTGTTTAACATTTGAAACTTCAAACTTCTGTTGAAAATTTTTGCAGGGGTGCTGGCCAGATTGATTCCATCAGAACCCCTGAAAGGTGCCAATATTTCCTTTACTGTTTGCGACATGGCATCTGTATGGAATCTGAATCTTTTTTGTGAAAACCAGGACATGGTTCCCATGGTCCTTGAAAAGTCCTTTAATTTTTTTCTCAAACTTGGGGCCCTTGAAAATTATGGAAATCGGGAAAAAGTCCTTGAAAGTACTTGGTTTTTTTTTTATATATATTTCTCCCCTTCTGAAATGATGGGTTGCCTAATAATTGCGTAATTCCCGCTTGCTCCGTTGTCTGAACTAGTTTCTTCTGCTAACGCGCCACGTGACATATGCCAGAACCAGACTAACCACTTCAAGGCGTAAATATCATAAACGAAAACAATCCCTCCATCGTAGCAATATTGCCAACCATAGGGATATTCAAACGTTTTCTCCAAAGTAGGGACAGATTTCTGCTTTCAATGACAAATATCAGGGATTTTTCTAACAGGTTTTCTATTTTCCTTCATCTTGTTCAGGTCGGCAACACTGCAGCCGCCCATCCTACCGTAGAAAATTGTATGTCCAAAGTTATCGAGATCCAACAGTGATAATTGTTTCTCCGTATATTAGGATTAAAGTTTTAGTATCGTGAATTGATCTAACGATAAGATTAATCATATATCTAGTGCTTCCAACCGTTAAACATGCCTGGAAAATGCACTTCTAACGAGTTATGGTTAGAGAATTTGCTGTTACACTTTGCTGCATGAGTTGGTCACCAAATCACCCTTAAAGTATACAATCATCAGATTTTTGTCTTGCTTAGACCCCAAGTGCATGTCATCAGACACAAGTGGCTGTTATAAAAAAAATGAAGCAGTTACTAACTATTCTTTCAAAGAGCAGTAAATGTGAAGCCAAAGATTGTGATTTCATACTTTTGCAGTTCAACGAGTTTCTTAACGATATTTCTTCTAAACATTTGAATTTTGACCGCTTAGTTTCTCGAGTGGACTGTTTTCTGTATGAGAAACTAAGAGAAAAGAAATATGAAAAATTGAGGGGTATTGTAAAAATGTTACTGACCATATCACATGGGCAGGCCTCTGTACAGCTAGGATTCTCTATGAACACCAAATTGGAAGTAGAAAATTTGAAAGAAGAAAATTACATATCGAAAAGACTTGTGCTAGATAAAATAAATTCCTGCGGGGGGCGTAAAAAATGTTACTATAAGCAAAGAATTATGCACTGCTGTGAATGGAGCCAGACAAAGATATATTTCTTATTTAGATGAACAGAAAAAAAATGAAGGGAGGGGGAGAGGAAAAAAAGGAAAATATTACACTGTGAGTTAAAAGAAAAAAGGGTTCGCATTGAAAGGCAGGTTAATGAGCTGCAGAAGTCAGCTGATAAACTTGCGGAAAAAGCAGAAATAACAGAGTGTTTCAGATTTATTACGCAATCGAACAGTTTCAGAACAGCAAAAGAAAAAGAAACTGAATTGCAAAAACTTGATGTCAAAATCAATGATATTCTCTCTAAACTAAAAAAATAAATGTTCGTATTTTATAATTTGATATTTTAGATGGTTTTTCCTTTTTGTTAACTGCCGTCTTTTTGACTATCAATGTAAATAATGCAGTAAATTCAGTCAATTTTATATTTATCCCTTTTCTGCTTAATTAACAAATGTCGCATACATTTTATTTCAAATCGTGATTTACGAAAAAAATTAGGTCCTTGAAAAAAAAATTTTGGTTTTGGAAAGTCCTTGAATTCTTTTTGGTCCAAAGAGTGGGAACCATGCAGGAGTATTTTTGCGCATCCCACAGTACACTGGCCTCAAAATTTTATGCATCTGTTTTCATTTTTTTATATTTGACATGTTACAACATTCCAGCTGCATCTTATAATATATATATGACAGGGTGGCTACATAACCTGGAATTCAGGGAATATCAACATTCTGGAAATATCAGGGAATTC
Source organism: Amaurobius ferox (assembly GCA_951213105.1). Classification (NCBI taxonomy): domain Eukaryota; kingdom Metazoa; phylum Arthropoda; class Arachnida; order Araneae; family Amaurobiidae; genus Amaurobius; species Amaurobius ferox. The sequence goes on from OX578152.1 coordinate 508,878, forward strand.
CTTTAACAAAAAAAAACTAAAATCAGGGAAATTAGAATTTTTTCTTGGTAATCGCAGCTTTCTTCCAAACCACAACAATGCACTTGTATAGAATTCCTTATTTGTGTTTTATGTGATGGGAGACAGCCAATCTCCATGTATATCTATTGCCTCACAGTCATATCAAAAGTTTTTACAGCATGTTTAGGAAATGTAGTGTATATTATCGTCACAATTTTGTTTTCTTTCATTCATCTTGCATGTATTAAATACTTTTTTTACTTTCAGTTGTAACCATTGTGAAGGGTAAAGTGGAAGACGTAGAAATTCCTGCTGAAAAGGTAGACATAATCATATCAGAATGGATGGGCTACTGCTTATTTTATGAATCAATGCTAGACACTGTCCTTTTTGCAAGAGATAAATGGCTGGTATGAATTTTCATTATTTCTCTGCATAAAATTATATGCGATTTATATATATTGGGTAAAATTATTTCGAGCTATTTTTCATTTACCATTATTTGTACTGTTTCTAATTTGTCAATAGTTATTCAATGCTATAAGATTTTCTAAACAATTCTAATCTGTAGAGATTGTACATCAGGAAAAATTGCAGTTTTGCAGAAAATTAAATACAAGGAGAAAAGCTCAAAAATTGCCACCATTCTGCTTTCTCGCAGAAAAACACATACTTGCATTGCATATACATATCCAGTTTTCATATGATGTAACAGCAGTCTTGGTTGTACCCAAGTGCTAAAAAGGAAAGACTGCATTTTGACATATTTAACAATTATTAAATACTAGCCGCCTTTGGCGACCAGCCTGTTCGCTACCCTTGAAAATTCGGACCGTGGCAAACTCGTTGGCGCGACCTACCAGAAAGGTGTAAGGTAACTGCTTGGAAGGCCAGGAAGTGCCACACAATTTAGACCGGAACCCAATGGGGGAGGCATCCAAAGAGACCGTACCCTCCTTCCCCTACCACAAACCTCTCGGAAGGACTTGCAGTCCCACACGTTTAACGTGATCGTACTCCGCGTGAACACGGCTGCAGTTTTGGCAATGGCGGGAATCGAACCCGGGCCTACCGAGTGAAATTCCCGCGCGCTAACCACTGGGCTACCGTGCCATCCGCGACAATCTCCATAACTTTATTTTTATTCGGCAATTTTGGGAATCGAACCCGGGCCTACCAAGTGCAAATCCCGCGCACTAACCACTGGGGTACTTCACCCTCCGCGATATTCTTCATAACTTTCTTTTTATTCACCCAATTTAGACCGGAACCAAGTGGGAGAAGCATCCACAGGGACCGTACCCTTCTTCCCCTACCACCAACCTCTCGGAAGGACTTACAGACCCACATGTTTAACGTGATCGTACTCCGCGTAAACACGGCGGCAATTTTGGGAATCGAACCCGGGCCTACCGAGTGCAATTTCCGCGCGCTAACCATTGGGCTACTTTGCCCTACGCGACAATCTCCATAACTTTCTTTTTATTCATCCAATTTAGACCGTACCCTCCTTCCCCTACCACCAACTTCTCGGAAGGACTCACGGACCCACATGTTTAACGTGATCGTACTCCGCGTAAACACGGCGGCAATTTTGGGAATCGAACCCGGGCCTACTGAGTGCAATTCCCGCGCGCTAACCACTGGGCTTCTTCGCCCCCAGCGGCTATCTCCATAACATTCTTTTTATTTACCCAATTTAGAACGGAACCCAGTGGGAGAGGCATCCACAGGGACCGTACCCTCCTTCCCCTACCACCAACCTCTCGGAAGGACTTCCGGACCCACATGTTTATCGTGATCGTACTCCGCGTGAACACGGCGGCAGTTTTGGAAGTGGCGGGAATCGAACCCGGGCCTACCGAGTGCAATTCCTGAGCGCTAACCACTGGGCTGCCTCGCCCTCCGCAACTTTCTTTATATTCACCCAATTTAGACGGGAACCCTGTGAGGGAGGCATCCACAGGGACCGTACCCTCCTTCCCCTACCACCAACCTCTCGGAAGGACTTCCGGACCCACATGTTTATCGTGATCGTACTCCGCGTGAACACGGCGGCAGTTTTGGAAGTGGCGGGAATCGAACCCGGGCCTACCGAGTGCAATTCCTGAGCGCTAACCACTGGGCTGCCTCGCCCTCCGCAACTTTCTTTATATTCACCCAATTTAGACGGGAACCCTGTGAAGGAGGCATCCACAGGGACCGTACCCTCCTTCCCCTACCACCAACCTCTCGGAAGGACTTACGGGCCCACATGTTTAACGTGATCGTATTCCGCGTGAACACTTCGGCAGTTTTGGCAGTGGCGGGAATCGTACCCGGGCCTACCGCTAACTTCCCGCGCGCTAATTTACAATTTAAAATGACCATATGCTCTCTAAGCTCTTAATTCCATCATCCTCATTCCATTGTTCCATCATTTAAAATATCCATAAAATTTAAATATCCATCGTTCCATCATTTAAAATATCCATAAAATTAAAATATCCATCGTTCCATCATTTAAAATATCCATAAAATTAAAATATCCATTTAAAAAATCCATATCGTTCCATCATTTAAAATATAAATATAATAATTTCTACAGTGCATATGTTAAGCTCTTATTTCATTTAAAATCGGAAGCGCGGGAAACGGAAAGTAAAAACTAATTCGGTTTCTTATTGTCCCACCCATCGCTATGCATATACAGAACCGTGACGTCACCTCCACCTTGACGTCCCCACCCACCACCTTCCCTGCTTCAGCGGGGGAGAAACGAAGCGGTACGCCGAGCGGAACGCCGAGAAATATAAAATCATGACGTCTTTAAAATTGCGATCCTGAAGGCAATTTTCATTATTTCTGGACCAGATTAGACTTGTAAGAATGCCAGATATTTCAGCTTTCTAAAAATGTAAATTATTAGTCGAAATTATGAGTACTTTTTACTATGCGAGAATTTAAAAACCAAAAATCGTTTTTTTGAGCCAAAAGTGACTTTTGTTTTAAAATCTTTAAAAAATATTAGAAATCGAAATGGAGATTTGAAATTGATATATTTTTACTCGCAATTGTCTGCTCTTTCCGATGGTGTGAGTTGTTTTTTTTCTACGACGTCTGGATCGTGGAGAAAAAAGGGCAAAAAAAGGTCGAAATCGCATAAAACATTAAATAAATAAAAAAATAATTAGAATTTTGAAAATCGGTTTTCACGTGTCCCCTTCCCTCCCCCCCAGGTCTCCGATTGCCAAATTTCGTAGCTCTCCGACGCGCGGTCGCGAAACGTATAGTGTATAAGACAGACACACACACACACACAGACATTGCCTTTTATTATTTAAGATTGACATATTTAGCAACTTGTATAGATGCATTTTGACATTTTACATCTTCTGGTAACGAGCTGTATAATATCAAGCATGTGAACAATCATTTTAACTGTAACTTCATAATAAACCTTCGATATATGAACATACCGTCAAAACATAAACAGTTCTTAAAATCTTAAATGCCGTGGCTATGAACAAGCATTTGTTCCAAGCAAAAAGCTGCTCCAGCTAAGCTTAGCTCTCCTTCTGCTTCCCTTAAGTAGTCTTATTGGCACCAGGTGTTGGTACATTTATCGTTTTAACATTCTGTTTTATTAACGCTTTTATCACAATTACATAGCTACTCCACTTTTGAATTTTACAGGAGATAACTATTTGTCTCATTCTCCGGGTAAAAAGTGTAAATAATCTGAAGTTTTGCAGATTTACACAAAATTCCTCTATTTGTGGAATTTTAGAAAACTATCCTTACAATTTTTGGAAAAACATATAATGTGTAAATCATACAAAATTTGCAGAGAAATACAAAAAGATAGTTACTTTGCCAAAAGGACAAGAGAAAAAAAATATTGCAATTTCAGTGTCTGCAGGAGGAAGATGTGCTCTGCCAAAATCTTGTTACTAAAATTTTAATAGACATTCGATAGAATTTTAATTGATACTCAAAATTTTATTGGCCTATATTTTGCCAAAGCATCAAGATTTTTGTATATTGTGTAAGTAAATTCTTTTTTTTTTTAATTGTAACATTATACAAATATTTATACATTAAAACAAAATAAAGTCTTGCTCAAGTTGTAAAAAATCTTACTCAAATTTTTAAAATGGGAACCCTTAATTGATATTTTTGTTATTGTTTTGTTTTATCTATTTATTTTTTGTCAAAGTGCAATTTTCAAAGTTGAATTTTCAAATTTTCTCTTATGCCATTTCTAATTGCAAAAACTGTGTTTTTACAGTTTCACAGTGTAAATTGAGACCCCCACTGATATATTCTCTATTTACTTGCACATCATGTTTAGGAATTATACTTTTAATTTGTTTCAGAAACCTGATGGTATGATGTTTCCTGATCGTGCTACTTTGTTTCTATGTGCCATTGAAGATAGGCAGTATAAGGATGAAAAAATAAACTGTGAGTATCTGTAACATACTAACTTAATTTGGGCTCACTCTCAAATACATTTTTTACTTCACCTTCTCAGTCGAAATTTTTTGAGTCATCAAGAGAAGCTTAGTTGGAAATCAAGTCTTAAACTAATTAATTATAAGTGCTTTCTTTTGCATTGGTTGTGTAGTAATGTCATGATTCTATGCATGTCGCTACGGTCGGCAAGTATGGTCCATTTTAGGTTGTCCGGCTTTAATTTGTGGTCATGCAAATTATCTCTCAAAAAGGAGTAGGGGCATTGCATGGATTTTTGCATATGTTCATGACATCACCACTTTAACATGTATGAGTACTATAAGCTGGCCAAAGCGTATTATCACCTGGCCATTACTTGCAGTGTAGCTTACTTGTGTGCAGTTTGAAAGTGCTGCTGTGCAAACTTTTGTTCTGTTTCAGTTACTGCTGAAAGTTTCTGTCAGATGAATGTTTGAATAAAATTTTGAGTTTGAATTTATTTGAGAACGGTGTGGTTCTAGCCGGAAAATGTGTATTGTATCATCTACTGTTCCAGTTTTTTACAATAAGACTTGCTTGGTCAGTATGCTTTATGTAACTGCACTCATTTATTTTAAACTTTGGTACTTGAAGTTTAACAAAAGTAGTGGTATATGGCATAAATAAAAGTCAAGCACTGATTGCCCAAATTTGGGGGACTGCTAGCAAATTCTCCTGAAACAACTGTTGCGAGGTGCTAAAATCCAGGGATGTAAAAAGGGTACATAAAGAAATACTTCTACATGATGGGAAGGTCAATGGAAGTGATCTAAAAGGCAAGCAAAAGTCACATATGCAATATGAAAGTTTCAAAATTGTAAATTTTGCATACCTTTAGGGTGTTACAGTAATTTATTGTGACACATAAATTTATAACATTAACGAAAAGCCATGCAGGAAAACAGATTTTAACAAAACATAAAATATTTAGGCATGCAGATAGTGGTAACTTAAGTGGCCGGACAAACCTCGGACTGTAAATTTGGAATATCAGCAAAAGAAAATTGTCAATCAACTAAAGATTTAGGTCTTAAGCTAAGCTATATGAATTTGAAAAAAGAATAAATACTAAAATTTCCAATCAATTTGACAAATTATCAACCTTCTAGCATCCCAATATCTTTAAACAATACAACTAAAACCATTAAGTGCAGTATGTATGTCTAAATGTTCTAATGTATATTTATTCTTCTGTATGTATGTCTAAAAATTCTTGTGTTAACATTATTTCAATGTGGTAAAAAAATAAATAACATACAATTTGGTTAGATCAAGTGAGGTGGGTGATGCCTAAGTAAATTTGCTGTATATATTTTTTTATTTCATTTGTTGTTCACTCAAGGAATTATCTTCTTAGCATGTACATTTTTTATAATATTCTTTCTTTATTATGTATTCAGGCATTTAAAGAAAAACATTTTTGCATGTTTGCTATGAAAAAAAAAGCTTTTACATACAATTTTACATTATTTACTGTAAAATGTGTTTCTAAAATCTTTATTCTACTGCTTTTCTAAGTAATATGAAAAAATATTTTTTTGGTGCTACAAAAACCTTGATTCTAGTGAAGTGCCACAAGAATTAATTTTTTTTTATACGAAGTGCTGTAAAAATCAATTTTTAATGTTACAAAACCTGCAATGGGGGTGCGTAACATGTCTGGATCAGTTGTATGGAAAACTTAAGATTTGTAACTTGTCTAGATCTTAGTATTTATGTGGAAGAATAGCTGAAGATGTGATATATTATAGAAAAATTAAAATTTTATAAAATATGTATTTAAATTTGGATGTTTACATTTTGATAGATTTAAATATTATATACACAGTAGAACTAACTGATGCATTTTTAATTCTATTTTACAATTAACAAGATAAATTGATATTCATTGTGCACCTTTCATGTGAATTCAAAATTTCCTCTTTTTTTATCTTTCTGCAATCTTATTCTGGCAATAATTCAACATTACGGAAATTGTACAACCTAGTTTTTATAAAAAGATATTTTTCCTCCAGCCACTATTTTATTTTCCCCATGTTAACCTATGAAAATTAGTCCCTAACCTCTAGTTTGTTCCCATTGTTTTTACCACGCATAGATGCTGAGATAATGGGAAGGTTTGTGTCTTTAAAAAATTGCTAAAATAATTAAAAGTACAGTCAGTAACCCTTCTTTATATCGCGCCTCAATATATCGTGCATTCGGATATATCGCGCTTCTGCTATGTCTTGCTGGATACTGGAACAGAGTGTGCAGTGGTAGTAGTAGCCAAGCTCTGAATATATTATACGCACTAACAGAATAAAGTCATGCAGCAATATTTCTAGAGTCCATGACGAGACTATTCTTTCAGAAAAATAATCATTTATTTTTCATAAACATAAAAGCAAAGATAAACATTATTACTACACATACCAGTAACTCTCTCCCGGCCACACATTAAACTGCCATAAGCCCTAGGGTTGGCTGTGTGGTCTGGGCCTTCGACATACCAGTAACTTGGATATGGTAGTTGCAGAAGATAAGTTATGGTAACACATAACTTATCTTGAAAATATAACATCAGATGAATTAGGCCTAACAACTAATGGCCATGTATTTTGCCACATCATGCAATAAACTAACAACATCATGCCAGATAGATGAATATCAACAAGACAACTTCAGTGCAGTACTATAACTACCACACTATAACATGAAGGCATCACATCAGATCAGATAATATCATATCATATCAAATCATACTATGATTACATGCATTGGCATGAATATTTCCACTGCCACATACACTAACTTAAATATTGCTATGTGCAGTGAAAGTAGAAGTTACTGTTTTTCAAGTAGAAGTTAAAGTTTTTCCAGAGTATGCCGATTTCTAATGGGTTGTAGAAAATTAGCATAATCTGATGTTTATGTCTCGATTTGCAGGATATGCACCATGGGGTTAAAACTTAGTAACTAGATGACCTAATGTGATTAGCCAATCAGCACACAGTAATTTTAGAATTTAGACAGTACTCAAACTGATGTACTTGTTGCATGTTTACACTAAGGTAGCATGTCTCCCATTTTTTTTTCTGATTTTTAGTTTACATTCTTTTGCTTTCCCAAGACTGGAGTGTTACAATATGAGTCGTTGGTGGGGCAGGAGTGAATGAAGGTTTTATTATTGTTTTTTTTATTATTGTACTTTCGCTCCATATGTTTTTATTACATATGTTCATAAAAGTATAAGTTTTATCATATCGCCCGATATATCGCACATTTTGCCATGTCTCCCGGCAAGCGCGATATAACGAGGGGCTACTGTATTTCTAACATTTTTATAAAATAAATGCTATACTTTTTGATACATGTTAAAAAAATACTTATATTTACGGTTTTTATTTTAACTAACCTTCCTCTGTTCAATATCTGTATTTAGCAAGAAAGCGGTGGGGAAAATCCTAATTTAGATATAAATCTAGATTTTCCACAGGTTATCATAGGAGAAATGTAACAAATGCTTAAAGGGAGAATATCTTCTTAACTACTATTAATGATGATTAAGTTGATTTTTTAAATAAAGTAGCATTTTGATGATTCATATTTCTATGCAGTACTATGAACATAAAGACACATCTTTAATATGCATTTTATAGAAGTTTATTACATTTATAACAATTTTGGAAAATTGCAACTAGTTGTGTTCTTTTGGCACCTAGAAACAAAAGTATAAACTTTATTTGACACGTTCATTATGTTATAAATATTGTTCATGATCATAATGTATTAAAGATATTGATATTTTCTCTTTAGGGTGGGACAGTGTATATGGATTCAACATGAGCTGTATTCGTAAAGTTGCTATATCTGAACCTCTGGTAGATGTTGTAGATCCCAAACAAGTGGTGACCAATGTTTGTCTTCTAAAGGTAATTTTAAAGATGCTTATGATTATGCTTAGCACCATAGCAATTTACTCAATAACGAAAGGGTGTAAATGAGGTCACACTGTTGATTGTGTTTTTCATCATTTATGAAAATTAAATGTGCTACTTATTAGATTTGGAAATTATCATTTTTGCTGATCGTTTATGTTAAATATGCAGGTGTACCAACTCTCAAGATTTTTCATTAATTCACTAGTCTCCAGATTACTATTGAAATTGTCCAGCTTTTTTGTTTGAAATTTATTAATTACCAATCAGAAGTCTTTATTTTTATATTATGTTCATAATTAGAAAATATTTGGTCACCAAATATAGTTTAAAGATTACTTTTGATGAACTTTTATTGCCAATAATGCTTTGTAGCAACCCAAGGAAAGTAAAAAAAGTACAAGACTTATAATGGTTGCCGATTCCAGGTTAAGTATCTCTGTTGTAATAGGCAAAAGAAATAAAGGGAAGTAATTGTTATTGATACGTATTCCATGTGTTCACATGTTTTGTTTTTTTTCCATGGTCAAGTCTTAAACAAATAAGCACATTACAAATGTCTTCAAATGGACCAAAGAAGAAATACCAAATGGTATTTAATAAATCTTATACAGAGGGATTTCCATTGTGCATATAAAATGACAAAAACATGAAGATTTTGCTCAAACAGTGGAAACCAGTAGAGAAATCAATTTCTCTCTGCCAAACGATTGAAATGTTATTCAAGCTGAAATATAATTTACTTTTATTGTTTTCTTGTGAAGCATAATCTACCAGTAAGTGTTTCGGATTATGTGGCTCCACTGTTTAGAAAAATATTTTTTTTTTCTTCCACACTCGAGTTTTAAGAAAATAAGCATTGCATTACAAATGTCTTCAAATGGATCAAAGAAGAAATACCAAACATTATTTAACAAATTGTATACAGAGGTATTTCCTTTGTGCATACAAATCAACAAAAACATCAAAATTTTGCTCAAGCAATGAAACCAATAAAAAAAAAATCTATTTTTCTCAGCCAAATAATTGGAATGTTATTCTAGCCTGTTGGCAGATGTGCGTTGGGATACCGCCTGAATACGGATAGGTTATCAAGGGCAAAAACTACGAAGGTGTGATAGTTAACTTCAGGAACAATAGTTCATGTGTAAGCACATACCTAAGCGTCATTTTGCCGAATAATTATGCAGAGTTGAAAATGCTGTAATGTCCATTAGAAGTAAGCAGGCAATTTTCGAAAACTAAAACAAATCACTTTTATTGTGAGATGAATCCATTCCATTTTCAGTGTTACATAAGCTTTTGTAACAAGATTGTAAAGACACTATATTTACACTGCAAGCTCTCAAGCTTTGGAGAAAAGTTTTTCAGTTCATATACTTGACACATTGTTAAAAGCAGGATATTAAAACAGGTAAGAAAGAAATTTACCTTACCAAACATACTGACTTGCACTTCGTAAACCACCATACACAGGTTACACGTTATGGCGAATATAAGACTTTAACATTCGCGGATTTCAGTATTTAAAACACTGTAAAAACATGGTCTCATAAACAGCCTTCGAACAAGTCAGGAGACACAACCTTACAAGTTAAGAAAGTCTGATGCGAGAGCCCTGTTCTAAAAATATGTCTAGTATATATCCCTGTTCTAAAATATGACATACCCAGGGATGGGTGCGTTCCGGAACTCAATCGCTGCCAGTAACGCCCTCTTGAAATGCAAAGCAGATGCGTACGTGGCTAGAAGGTGATTTGCATGATAAGCCTGTTGGGAAAACGTCACAATTCGTTCACAAGAACGGAAGGAGTCATTCAAAAATAAATTAAGATGAATGCACGTTCATGGGAAACGAGAATTGCAATGTAAACAAACCCCTTTTTCCACAAAGCCAAAACATTATTTACTGCTTTTCTTGTGGAGCCTAATCTACCAATAAGTGCTTCAAATCATGTGGCTCCACTGTTTAGAAAAATGTTTTCAAACCGTGGAATTGCACAAATATATGAGTGATGAGTGTGCAAAAGCAAAAACTTCAGAGATTATAGGTGAGATTCTAGATCCAGAAAACAATTTTTAATTGATATTTTGAGGAACACTTCCTATTCAATTTCCACCAATAGAAATAACAACGGGTCATTCCATGTCAAATCAACACAAAAAGTGGCATTTTCAACCCAACCAACACCAATTTTGTTAAACTTGGCTATTTTGTTGTCCACTCATATATAACATTATACAAAATTTTATCCCCCAATTTTCATTAGTTTTTTGTTTATAAAAATTCGAAGTTTGGAATATCTGGTAATTTTTCATGATTCTTGACATATTCAAATGTTTGTATATTTTAACTTAATTTACAGATTGCCTATTTTGTAGCTTAAGGTATGGTCTTTCTTGTGATATGATGAGCGTGTAAATGATACTTTTCATTTCAAGATCACTTGATTTGACTTTGAAGGGCAAAAAGTGTATCTTTAATTCTATTTTTATTTATTTATTTATTTTTTTTTTTTTCTGAAAAAATATATTTTGTTATGCTATTTATCTTTGTTATATAAAAATTTCAAGCTGGGAAAACCTTGGGCTCATAGTGAAAAAAAATTCTGAATAAATATATATTATATAAGCAGTTATTGGGAAAAGGCTGGAAACCACATAAAAGCATAATTGATTAAATAATTCTTAAATAAACATCATTATACTTCATTAAAAGTTATAAACATTTCGTAATGTGCATATAATTTTGTACATTTTATTTTGCTGAAAAGATTTGAAAATAATGCAGTTGTCATTAATCATACTGTCTTTTAAGTTCACTCACTAACATTGCTACTTTGTGTGTATATATGATCGTTATCTAGCGATGGTGGATTTTGCTTTAAAAATATAATACATTTACTGAATGGTTTGACCAAAACAAAAAGTTAACTAATACTTAGCACAAAACCCGCCCATAGAGAATGCCACGTCAATGTCAATTGGTGCACAGACAGTCCTTTATCTAAGATAATGTATTTCAGTGATATTAAACCGTAATTTAGTAGATTAGGTAATAAAAACTGAAATAAAATCTTTTATTTTTAGAATTTTCATAGCCCCAATCCCACAAAAATGGTCTCCAGCTGTGCTCTCAAGTTCAAGGTTCATAAAATGTGTAGTCAAGTAAAGGTTTTGTGTTTCCATTGGATGAGTGGGTGGGCTCCTAATAAAGACATATATTTGGGGTGGATACTCGTAATCTTAAAATTATATGGGGACACCAATGACATAACTAGATTTTTGATTTCGGCACACCGAGAGTAAAGAATTTCAAGGTGTCTCTTCACATAGTGTTGAAAGCCCAGACCGTCCGACTCATCCAAAGGACTTAGCAACTATTTAGACGGCCGGGAAGTCTTCCCATAGTGTGCATTCTTTGACCTTAGTAAACCAAAAGTAAATTCAATACACTTTCTTAAGGAAAAGGGGTTCTATGTTTAATTTATATATTTGTCATGTATTTTCTCAATTTTATAAAATAACTAATATTAATGAGTTTTTCAATCCACACAAATGACATCCCATTAAGATCATTATTTCAAATATTTATAAATATTTGAAGACAGAGTGTACATTGTGTAAAAGGGTGCCCTGAAATCCTTTGCTCTGGATGTGCTAAAATCAAAAATGTAGTTATGTCATTGATGTCACTTCTAAAACCAGCTGATATCCTTATTTTGTTTCAAGAAGTTTTATTAATGAAGGTATTATTCACAAATACAAATAGTTCAAAAACACAACTTCATGGTGAAAACTTCCAAGTACAAAAAATAGACCTCCTCCCAAAAAAGTTAACGATATCTCAAAATGGTTTGAGTCAATTGAATTCCAGCAGAATAAGAGCTATACTTTCAGATCTAGGGTCCTTGCTAAAAAAATCCCAACCTGTTTTCAAATTAAATGTAGCCTTTTTGATTGTGGTCAGATAAAAAAAATTTTTTGAAGAAAGTTTTTCCCATTTTTAAAGGAGGCGATGTTCATTATAAGGAATTATGTAAGATTAATTAACATTAAAGCTTCTTACTATTTTTTTTTCTGCGTGCTTGCACCACTTACTATTTTATTAATGCCAAAATGCTTGTTTATAAATTTTATTTTGTTATATGCTTCGTTTTTATTGAATAATCTCTGGCTCTTCTGTGGGTTACTGTTTCATATTATTGCTCTTTCATTTTAAATGTACAGTCAATTGTTCAGTTCAGTTATTTTGTGCATTTTTACAGGAAGTTGATTTATATACTGTGAAAGTATCTGACTTGAAATTCTCTAGTCCATTTCACCTGCAAGTCAAGAGGGATGACTACATCCAAGCTTTCGTTACATTTTTCAATGTAGAATTTACAAAGTGCCATAAAAGAACTGGGTTTTCTACAGGTAATTTTGAAATTTCTTTTGCTATATAATGAATTGCACATACTACAGTGACACTGAAATTTTTCAGATACAGCTAAGTGGTACAAGTTAAACTTACCAACTCTTTGGGGTGTTCAAAATACTCCCTTCCAACATCAATGCACTTTTGTAGGCGAATTTTCCAAAGATTAAATGCATTAAGAAATGCATTCCAAAGATTAAATGCATTTCTTGGAATTGTTGAAAAGTATGCTTTTATAGCCTCATCAATCTCATCTTCAGATTGAAAATGATGCCCACGTAATTTTTTTCTTCTATTTTTTTTTAGATTAAAAAATTGCCAATAGTCATACATAGCAAGATCAGGAGAATAGGGTATATGTTCTATCACTTTGATGTTTTTTTGTTTGTTTCCCCAAGAAATTCGATTCTCATTCTTGTTGAATGAAAAGATGCATTGTCATGGTAAAGCATGAGTCCCCTAATATTCACTTCCTGAAGAATTTATGGAAGACACTTAGTTGTGTACCAGTTAGTTGTAACTGTCTTCATTCCCTCTAGCTTTATGGCTTTGACCAGACGTATACTTCTGAAGAACACGGCATACATTATTTTTTTCATTGCTCGTTATCTTTTCACCATTGTTGGTTTGGTGATCATCTTCAAAGACCTTTACTTTCTTGACGTGTTGGAACGTCAAAAAACTGTATGTACGTTTCATCACCAGTTAGGATTTTAGAAATAATGCAGTGTCCACTATCTTTAAGTAACTTTAGGATTTCTTTACTGATTCTGACACGCTCCACTTTTTGGTGTTCTGTTAAATTATGGGGGACCCAACGACAAACTAATTTTTTCATATGCAGTTCTTCATGAGTAATGTTATGTATATCTGCAGATCTGATGTTAAGTTTCTTCTGCACCATTTGGTTGGTACAGCGGTTATCATCGATTAACATTTTTTAAATGGCCGACACATTTTCTAGGACTACAACTGACAAAGCTCTTCCTGTGTGTAACTGCAACTTGCTATGAAATGTTTGTATGGAAGTGATGTTTGTATGTCTCTGAGTCTTTAGATTAAACTGAAGAGTTTGTAGACTCATGATCAGAAAAATGGGGCAGTGCAAAGATGGAGGGATTATTTAACTTTCACTTGAATACAAATTTTTACCTTGATTTTGGTACAATTAAAACTTTGTTTTTGCTAAAAATACGATACATACTTAATTACTTATTTATCTAATTAAAATGTGGAATTTAAAATATTCCTTTCATTAACAAAATTTGAACATGCTTTTCACTTATCTAATATTCCCAACTTTTACTTCAAGACTTAGATGAACACCAAGTTAATAAGTGTGGGCAACAAGTTGCAGATTCATACTCCCAACTTTTTTGCTTGGAGGAACTCTTTAAATATTTTGTAAAATCTTGGGAAATCCTTAGCTGGCTGACACATTAACAGCAGTAATTACAAAATATGCATTGTATAGCAGTAAGGTTAATAAATAATAATTAACTCATTAGGGATCAATAAGTAAAAACACTAAGGAAAACTTGAGCAATAAACTGGAGCAAATTGATTACTCAAGCACAAACAAAAAAACAAAATCAAAATGCAGTATGCAGGTATTTCGAGGATACACTGAATCCTCTTTGTGAGTGCTAGAAAACTAATGAACTCAGAGTCAAAAAGATGGACTGGGCATGAATAGTAGAAAAACTCAAGAAGTATATATACCCAAGTTGTGAATTAAGAGTCCACTTATGAACCAGTGTAGAAGCAAAATGAAAAACAGTCCAGCCAATCTGAAACAAGAACTAACACAAGATTGGAGTGTGCCAAAACACAACAGAAATGTCCCAACAAGATTAAATAAATCCTAATAAAATGAAAAATAGGTTCAAATGACACTTGATGACAAATGAGTTCCAAAGTCTAAGAAATGGAACAATGATAAAGAAAATTAGGGGGGGGGGGAATTATAAGGCATCCCATAAATATGAAAGGCTAGTAATTTAGTTAATGACATGTCCATTTCTCTGTTTTAGTTCTCAGTCTGGTAGGATGCCCTGTAATTTTGTTTTGATTTTATGGAAATATTGTTTATCTTATCTTTTGTAATTATTGTCCATAATAATCAAGGTGTTAAGTAGCATACAAGCATTGCTTAAATATACTGTCTGGTGTAACCTAATAAAATAAGAAAAACAGCTAGCAACGTTTTATAAAACTGTAGTATAAACCCTCAGTAAATTGTAAAAAATTACTTTTATTTATTTAGCTCCTGAAGCACCCTATACTCATTGGAAGCAGACGGTGTTTTATTTTGATGATTATCTGACTGTGAGAAAGGGTGAAGAGGTGTATGGTGTCTTTAGCATGTGCCCTAATGAGAAGAACAAGGTAATGACTTTATTTGTCTTAATTAGGTTTTTTTGCATTTCAAATTATTTTAATCGTGTGTCTTAGGTCTAGAATACAATCAAATCTGTATAGCAAAATGGTAAGCAATAATGGGTACAACCCAGACCCGGATTTTAACCTGAACAGTGTAAGAAATTTCACTCCAGTACATTGTAAATAATGGTACCACATTTGTCATTTCTTATATATATATATAAAAATTGCATTAAAATTTATTAACAGTTATGCAAAAATTAACATAAATATACGCAGTAAGTGCTATCCTAAAGATAACCTAAAACACATCTAATGAAACCAAATATTGCTTTTAAAAATAATTCAGTAATTTTGTATGATAGAAACAGGTGTGTAGTATTACAGTGCTGAAGTTCATAAGCCCCTGGAAGAGCAAAGAAAATCCAGAATTATCAAAGTATTTAAATTCAGCTCAAAATCTCGTGAAAACTTGCAGTCTTAAAAAAATCAAACTACTTTCTAAAATACTAATTTACCTTATTGTATTTGAAACCAAAGTATTGATTTGCAAAATGTGATTTCATGTTTTCATCATCAAATTGGCTAATTTTTCATTTTAAAATTTGTGTATGCTACATAATTTGAATTTATTTCACCAAGTAAAATCATTACTTATTGCAAAATATTGTGATTCAGGCTATGGAAGTTTGCAAAAATTCTTTTGAGAAAACTCTGGGAATTTCGTTCCAGAATTTAAATATGAACCATGATAAATACACACACACAGAGGGGGATTGCGACCCCTCTTTCCTGGTTAGAAGCATGCTTTTAAGCCCGGGCAACACTCCCGGAACCAATGCCTTGCAGTGGCCTTTCTTCCGGAGATGTGTTAAGTCAAAGACACAGAAAAAGGTGCAAAGCAACCCATCAAGAAGCGACCACAATTGTAAGAGAAAGGGATGGGTCATTCCATATGGGGACACCTGATGAGTGTTGCTCTATAGTCACAGATTTTTTTTTAATTTTTACCGTGGATACACATGGTAATAAACCCCCAAATCTGAATTTGTAATGTATATATCCCAATAATGACCCAGATACAGGCATTTGAAAAATGGTCATTTTTGCAAAATGGCGGCCATCTTCGATTTTGCACTAATGTTTAAAAATGTAATAGCGTGAGAACTAATGGCTCAAATTAAATAATTCTGGTACCAATTTAAGGCTATTTATATCAGGAATATAAGTGCCATATCAAAACAATTAAAAAGATATATTTTAATATCGTTATTACATGAAAATTGCAAAAATCACCTTCGGATTGATGGACAACTTAAATGGGCTATAAAAAAATGGCCCCTAATATTTTTTCCTGAAACTTGGTACAAATACTAACTAATATGTGGGCTTTAAGTAAAAAAAAATTAGAAAGGTAATATTTCTTATTGCAGAGAAAAATAGCTTTAAAACATTTATACATTTAGTTAACATTTGACATGCAGTGCTTTAATCATTTAAAAAAATATATTTTTTAAAAACAAATAATGAGCAGAAATAAAACATAGGCATTTTTTACACACTAACTAGTATGTGTGCTTTAAGTAAAAAAAAATAGAATGGTAATATTTAATTTAAATAATGACCAAAAAAAAATACTGTTGTATGTATGGGAAATAAGTGTAAAATTTCTGGAGTGCTGAAAAATTCTAATAAAAATTTTCCCAGAAACCACACAGTTTATCTCTCTTGTATTTTATTTTCTTATTTCAAATTTTAAGAAGGTATTTTCTATATTCAGTAGACCTAAAGGTGCACATTTTTTCCTAGTGGCCACTGGCTTCTAAACCAATTTCACCTTAGAGGCAGTAAGTACAATAATCTTTGGCATATTGGTTATAAATGACAACTATCACTTAATGCTGAATCTTTACAGCATACATATAGTTAATTCCACAAAGAATAATTTGTAATTAGATAATATAAAACACTCATTTTTATGAAAAGCTTTAAAATTAAAAAAAAAAAAAAATTAAGCAGAACTACAGCATGTTGATCATCAAAACATATCTAGCCTTCTGCCAACTCCAAAGGAAACACTAGGCAATATCCCCTATCCAGTTGAAACAGGCGCAACAAACTAAACATAAACAAACAAGGTATTAGAGAAGAAAATTATCCTACAGCACCAATATTGTTTCTGGAACATTTAAAAACACCTGCTTCTGGTCTTTGTGTACATAAGACATCAGCTGCCTATAGCCTCCAAATTTTCAACTCTAATACTCACATAGTTCTGTTATATAAGTAATAGCAATTAACATATACCAGTTGTCAGTTCCTGAAATGATTACTTGTACTGCATCATCTGTTTTCTCTTAGGTTGAATTTAAAGTAAGATACAATATTACATTTCTGGGTGACTTATTCCTCTCAAAGCTCATTTTTGTTCAAGTGTTCAGAGCTGAGTATGTTCAACAAATAAATCAGTGAATTGTGCTACAATGATTATTTCTTTTATTTATGTTCCATGATTAGTTCTTGTCTTATGCTATAAAAATTGAATGTTTTGTATGCAAGAAAATCAATGTGTCATTAAGCCCTCCTGTTTATTCCTGTACTTGTGTTCTGAGTGGTAGTATATGCAAGGTTCACAAGGATGGATATCTGAAATGGTGCAGTTTAAGACAAAAAACTTGTGATCTATTTAATAAACCACCAAAATCAGAACTAAGTCCCTAAAACCAATTTCTCTCAGACTGTCAATGATAAATCAAGAATTACTCATTCCAGGGGGAAAAAATTCTGCATGTCTTGTTATTCTTCCTCGCATTCATCAATTAGTGAGTCAGAGGTTTCTACTGCTGATATGGAAGTGACCAATGATGCAGATTATAATGAAGTCACAATAGTAATGGAATAATTGAATAAAAGCTGTGAACTTTTGGATTTATCACTAATAAAGTTCAATAGATTTAGCTCTAAGAGGAAACTTAGTTATATGCAAGTTTAGAAATTAAGTAGCCACGTTGCTACTAAAACTGCTACAGTATTAGGTATTGAAAGTATTAATAAGCTACAAAATTCAAGACATTATTTGCCAAAATTGCACGTTTATGATGGAAAATTATTGAATAAGTTTTTTTAGATGCATTATTTAAAGAAAACGTGCAGATTTTAAAATTAGTCCAAGATTCATGGATAGTCCAACAAATAAAAACATATTATATTACTACAGAGAATTTAGTTAAAAAAAACAAGAAAAATTAAAAGAAACAGAAGGGATGTTATCAGTGCCTAGTGAGATATAAGTGTTAAATTAAATTTGATACTATAAAAAAGTTACTAGTTTTTATTATAACAGTTGTATGTGTCCAGGAAGAAAATATTGCATATCTATACCAAGTGAAAATGGGAAAATATTAAAACAAAAGAGATTACTTTTGCATAATTTTAAAGAATTATATGCTGCATTTAAAGAAAATCATAATGCAATAAAAATACTATGTAAATTTTGCACACTACATCCAACAGAATATGTAACGGTTGGAAACAAAGTTATTCATTCTGTACGTGTTTGTATATACCATCAAAATATTAAACTCATGCTCCATGCCATCCATATCAGTGAATATATTACATCATTGTGAAAAGAAACAAGTTTATTGCACTGAATCAGAAAAGTATGGTGAGCTGGTGTGATAACTGTCCATCTCCAGAAATTCTTAGAGTACCAATGTATCACAATGAATTAGAAATTAGTGTGTGTTTTGTTTGTATATGTTATGTTTATGTATTCTTATGGCCCAAGTGCATTATATATATGGCCAAGACTTCTAGATGTGTGCCAAAGATTATGATACTTGCTATTAGATGAAATTGGTTTAGGAACCAGTGGCCACTAGGAAAAACTGGGTATCTTCAGCTCTACTGAATATAGAAAATACCTTTTCATAATTTGAATTAAGAAAATAAAATATAAAATGGATAACTGTATGTTTTTTAGGAAGATTTTTATTAAAATGTTTCAGCACCCCAGAAATTTTACATTGATTTCCTATACATATAACAGTATTTCTTTAGTCATTAAATTAAATATTACCATCCTATTTTTTTTGTGCTTAAAGCACACATACTAGTTAGTGTGTAGAAAAATTCCTATGTTTTGTTTTTGCTCATTATTTATTTTTTAATAAAATATATTTTTAAATGATTAAAGCATCGCATGTAAAATGTATATATGTTTTATAGCTATTTTTCTCTGTAATAAGAAATATTACCTTTCTAATTTTTTTTTGTACTTAAAGTGCACATATTAGTTAATATTTGTACCAAGTTTCAGAAAAAAATAATAGGGGCCATTTTTTTATGGCCCATTAAACTTGACTATCCATCTAAAGGTGATTTTTGCAATTTTCATGTAATAACGATATTAAAATATATATTTTTTTATTTTTTGATATAGCACTTATATTCCTGATATTAATAGCTTCAAATTAGTACCAGAATTATTTAATTTGAACCATTAGTTCTCAAGCTATTACATTTATAAACATTGATACAAAATCCAAGATGGCTGCCATTCGGCAAAAATGACCATTTTTCAAATGCCTGTATCTTGGCAATTATTGTGATATATAAATTATAAATTCAGATTTGGGGGTTTTATTACCATGTGTATCCATGGTAAAAATTTAAAAAAAATCTGTGACTATGGAGCAACAAGTTTTTCTTAAAATGAGTGTTTTCACGTGGAATGACCCGGATGGAATGTAATCCGTATCAAGTACATGCTGATACTTATATCAGAAATCGGTATCAATGTGCACCAGGGTGTGCTGTCCACGTATGCACAAAGTCCCACTAAGAACTGTATGGTGTTATGGTAAACATCCGCTATATCTCTTAAGTATGCATTTTCTTCCTTTTCTGTATTGAAAATTGAATTATAATAATATTTCAGGAAGCTTTCAAGATAATTTCGTTTTATTGCTTCTTTCATGATTTTTCTGTTATGAACGATGCAATCAGTCTTGAAAGTAATACGTTGATTTCTCTTGAGGTGATTGATGACAACATTTCTAAATATGATTTTAGTTAAGTTGGATTCCCAGTCAATAATGTGGTTAATTTTAATATTGAAGTTGTTTCTTTTGTCATATAAAACGGTATTTGTACCATATTTACTATCATATTTTAGTGTGATATCTAAAAAATCGACGCTGTTTTCTTCCGTTCCTATATTTTCAATCAATTCCAGTTCTGTAGCATAAAAACTAAAATCAAACGGTTGCATATTCGTATATTGTCCAATTAGGTCATCATCAACATAATGAAAGTATGGTATTTCATGTAAGATGTGAGTGCCCTCTTCATATTTATTCAAATAAAGGTTGGCAAGCAGGGAGGAGCATCCCCCTCCCATGGGGATACCTTTTATTTGTTGAAAATAGTTTGTTCCATCAAATAAAATATTTTCAAACAGCACGATGCGCAATAAGTTTTGATATTTTCTGATAGTAATGACCTCCTTTAAGTCATATATTGCATATATCTCCTTCAATATCTCATAAATTTTCTAGATTTATATTGTTAAATAAATCCCGGAAATCGAAACTTTTAAAACGTATGTCCTTATTATAAAATTGTAGTCTATTGATTACATCGTAACTATTATTTATCATTACTGTGCCATGTTTTTTGAGTTGTGTCATTACATTTTTGAGAAGTGTTAAAAGTTTTACATTGGCTTTTGTTAAGTAGGATCCACATCCCACTGTAACAGGACTGAACTTGACAGGATTTTTGTGAAGCTTCGGTATAAGTACAAGATAAGGAAAGTTAACTTCTTTTAGATCAAGACCAATTCGTTTATACAAAGCCTTGATTTTATTTTCTAAACATTTTCCTGTTTGATGTAACAGGGTATACATTTGGGTGTCTTGATAACTGTTACTTAAAGTATCGACATAATATTTAAGGCAGGTAAATGCATAATTAGAAACAGCTTTATCTGTGTAAGTTATAGCATAATTATCTTTACACTTTTGAACTGCATTCTTAATAGATGGATAATACGTTTTTTTACGTAATTTTTTATAGTGCAGATTGAACATTTTGGTCAGGTGATATTTCCATTCCGTAAATGCTTGTATAGGCAGACTGTATTTGATGGCTAGTTTGTATGTAAACTTCTTCAGATCCTGTTCAAATTCGTTTTCAATATTTTTATATTCCTGTATTCTGAATTTGGTACTAAGTTGAAGCATAGACTTTAATTTTGGATCATCTACAATATTGAGTTCTCCTGTAATAATATGTCCATGATGAGAATTGAGATATGAGCTATTTTGGCATTCATATACATTACGTTTGAATTCATTGATGTTTTTACTTATTCTGTTGTAATTAAAGATTTTTCTTCCATTGGTTTGTATAAATTTATAAATCAGTTTAACATATATATTAGGTATTGGCATGAGATGTGCCAAGTTTTTGATATTTGATTGGCATGTCGTCAAATTTTTTTTTTTTTTTTTTTAAAGGTAGTTATAAATAGTTCTGATGTAATTTTCTCCTTGGTAGGTGAATTTAATTCCACTTTTAACAAACTGGCCTTTAGTTTCAGTGAATCCAGCATTATTGCAATATTAGTACATGCAATTTCTTTATTTTTCATTGGTTTCTTTTCGAATTGATACTCTTGTAAAATAATACCAGATGCGTTGAACATATCGTTTTTTTATACCGAATATTAGATTTTTAATCCATCCAGGTTTAATTACTATTTGTGTTCTCACTTTATTTATGAACAGTTCGATCCTTTCAAGAACTGCTTTATAACTGATATGTTTCTTTTTACCTCCTCTATGCCATCACCTTTTTGAAAGACAAGGGACATCTTGCAATACAGGAATTCGTTTTTCATTATTGCAAGATTCAAAGTTATAATTATCAGGAAATATGATTGTATTAAGTCCATATGGGTAAGCAGTTCCATATTGGTGGATGTGGGTATTCTCCCACCACAATCTTTCTTGCAGTTTGAGTTCAACATCGAAGATAGTAACAGTTATTTATGAGAAATCATGGTATTCAAAATGACGAAGTTCCAATTTAGTTATATGTGCATCCGTTATAAGAGATTTACCAATTTGACTGCGATGTAAGTTAATGCGTAAGTAAAGGTGATTTTTGGTTTGGCCGATATATTTAACTTGACACGTTTGGTATATAATACAGTAGATGACATTAAAAGTTCTGCAGAATATACCATATCAGGGGTTGGTAATAGATATTTGAAGAGGGTCTGCCACTGGGCAGAGTTTACATCAATGGGATTTACATCTTTGGAACTTGAAGGCACGTATGTTATTAAAATAATAACAATATGTACAATTAAGAAAAGGAGATCCAGTATGTTTAAGGATCGAGTCAGTAGAACATCTAGAAACATTACAGACATTTTTTATATTTGCCACAGGGTTGGCAGCATCATGTTGCATAGGCGAGAAATACTTCTACATATTGGACATGTCAAAGGAAGATATGAGGGTAAATGGTTAACAATTATACAGCTACCCTGTATTGCTGTATCACCGGGCAAATACAGTATGACTGTATTTTTGCCAGTCCCTAAAATATATCGTTGTGTTCATTTCATATTTCAATTCAACAGCTTATAACTCTTGTTGAGGAGTAGAGATATTTTGTTGATATGCCATCTATATTACAAAAATTTCAAGTTTAGAAAACCGGGGCTCATAGTGGAAAAAAAATTCTAAAGAAATCTATGTTATATGAGCAGCTATTAAAAAAAGGCAGGAAATCCACACAGAAGCATAAATGATTAAACAATTCCTAAGATAAACATTATTAACTAAAAGTTATAAACATTTTCTAATGTGCATATGATTTTATAAATTTTATTTTGCTGAATTTTAAGATTTGAAAAATAATGCAGATATCATTAAACATGTTTTTTTCTTTAGTGCACTCATTAACATTGCTATTTTGTGTGTATATGTGATTTCTGTCCAGTGATGTTTAAATCAACTGTAAATTTAATTTTAATATATAACTTATTTACTGCATGGGTGCAAGAGACACAGTATAATTTATTTACTGATCCACAGGACGGATTTCAGTCTTTGAAATTTTTCTTAAAACAGGTGGATTGAAACGCTTAAGTTTCATTCCAATTATTTTTTACATCGTAAGTTGCTCATGAAAACCTGTTTGTTCATACCGATGCGATAATGATTCTACTACAGCACCGTGCACATGCATTCTCATCAAAGATCACATGGTTATGAGAGTACCTGATGCCATAAATGGTAGTTACAACCAAAGGCGGATTTAAGGGAAATGGCACAGTAGGCAAGAATGTTGGTGGTGCCTAATTTAGTGGTGTATGCAGGGGGCACATATGCCCCCGCCCCCAGCAGAAAAATCTTCACTGAAGATATAAAACTGGAAAATATGTAATGTAAGTTAAGTAATCGCTCCAGCTTAGAGCTAAGTCCAAACTTAGCACCTCAACGAGCTTTAGAGTGTGCAAAAGTGGCAATCACATCACTGACGTCCAAAGACTACGATTTGAGGCTTGTCTTCTGCTCTTTCATCAGCAAACCTTGTTTTCCTTCGAATACAACTCTGGCGAAGCCAATACCTTCGTAGTCTTGTTGTTCCCATAAGGAATTCATTTCACCAACGAAACTGGCATAAGTAGTGTCACAGCAAAGTTTCATCAGTTCCTCAAGAAGAGCTTTGAAAGCATCCACGATTCCAAGGTCTGCATTGACCTTTTGTGTGATATGGGTGATTGTGTGATATAGCTTTGTGCACTACCCCAAGAACTTTGTGACACCACTAAAGATCAGATTTATCAGTTTTTGGGGACTGTAATTTCAATTTGGAAGTCTAATGCATATTCAAGGTAGTATTATTTATTATTTCATTTGTAGAGACTGGAATCATATTAAAAAAATATATGTCTAAATAATTAAATCATAATCAAAACCCCTACCTTTGTGAAGGGAACGTCGTGACATGGACTGCTGTTATAAAAAATGCAAAAAGATTGCCGTTTAAAAACAATGGCTACCCTTATCAATCGCAAATCTAAAAATTTAACCTGCTATTTATTTTGTTTTATAAAGAAATAAGGTCATTACTGCATCATTCTTTCAGCAAATAATATTGCCGGGGACCGCTATGATCCTGAATAAACCTAACTTAAATTCAAATCTCTTTTAAAAAACGAACTAAAAGTTTCAGACATTACTTACCTAAAATACTTTGTCAGCTACTACAACAAAATGAGGATATCATGTGACACTGACACATGCAAACAATGTCATCTACTGTCCAAGATATGCATTTGTTAGTACTGGGACTGCCGTGATCCTTTATTTCAGGACATGTATTTCGAGTCTACAAAATTTTGAGGAGAGCTGTATATAAGATTTTGGATTCGTTTTTTCGAGAGCACTCTCTTTGGTTAATGTATCTTTAAATTTTATACACTGTAGCGCCTTCAGTTTTCTGACTATAACTTTTACTGTAAAAAAAATCAAAAGTGGGACACAGGACCGCCGTGGCATTTTGGAGATTTCACAGTGATTAAAAATAGTAAATAACTTGCCTCAGTTTAAACATATATTTTGATAGAATATGTTCAATATTATATAAAAACTTTATTTTACAAAAGATTATATATGAAAATTATCATTTACGGGCCAGGGACACGAATGTTCCATGTTTGAGATTTTGACCTTATAAATGCTTCCAAACAACATTGACTTAGATTCTTACAAAGTCTGTTTAACATATATTTTAATTTCGAAAATGATCTTTAGTAAAACACCTGAGCATAAGTGGACGACATAGTTAAAACGTATCCATGAACGATTCTATCATTCTACGTTTTAAATGTTAATTCGAAAATTATCCAGGTTCATGCTAGGATTTCAAAAGAGCAGGGTGCTACCTTCCGAAAAAGGGCGCATTACGTACTGTAAAGGAAGGGTCCAATTATAAATTTAAAAAAAATTACTTTGCTGAAAATAGTGTCGTGCCTTTTGCATGGCTTTAATTAGTTGTGAATGAGAAAAAATGTCGCACATTTCTCGATGTGTTGAAAATTTGAGAATATATGGAGAAGTGTCATTTTTACTTTCCTTATATACATAATGTATAAGGAAAGTATTGTGCCGGGGTCGAAAATTCGAGTTCGAGTTTTCGACGGAGGAGCACGTTTCAGGCATCCCTGATCACGAATCAAACATTTTTGAAGTGATGTCTGTGTGTGTGTATGTGTGTGTGTGTGTGTGTGTGTGAAAGTATGTGTGTGTGTGTGTGTGTCAGTGAGTCTGTGGAGACGATAACTGACGAACGAATGGACCGATTCGAACCAAATTTGGTACAAAAATCACAATCCGTAAACACTGGAAGCCTATTGTTTTTATACGTGATCGAATGTTCAGAACCCCCCCAAATTTTCGAATGAAATTTTGAAAAAATCATTAAAAAATCAAAACCGCTAATAAAGTTACGCAAATAGACATTTCTTATGTAATTTTTCATTCGAAAACGATTGGCATAAATTTTAGAACGCTAACATGAACTGTTCTCGAGATATTGTACATTTTTCAAAAAAATTACGAAAAAGTCACATAAAAAAAAAAAAAAATCCTATTGAGAAACATGTTCACTTTTCATCTGTAATACCATGCGATAAATTGAGTGACATCATTCTCGTGGATCTAGCTCATTCCATTCATGAAAAAATATACTTTGAATAATACTTTTGTATTAGAACGCCAATAGTCATTTATCTGTTGTAAGAATAACTTTTTTCTTAGTGCATAACTGTTGGCGAGATTTTGGCGACGAATTTGGCGGAATGTCGCCAACTTGGCGACTTTTTTGAAATGTTGCCAAATTAATGAAAATCTTGCCAAATGGATAAAAATGATGCTAAATCAATGAAAATGACGACTAATTGTCGAAAATTCAATATCTTGGAAAGAATATTAGTATCTACTATAAGAAAATCCTTTTACTTTCCTTATATACATAATGTATAAGGAAAGTATTGTGACGGGGTCGAAAATTCGAAATCGAGTTTTCGACGGGAGAGCACGTTTCAAGCATCCCTGATCGCGAATCAAACAGTTTTAAGGTGATGTTTGTGTGTGTGTGTGTGTGTGTGTCAGTGAGACTGTAAAGACGATATCTCA
Source organism: Amaurobius ferox (assembly GCA_951213105.1). Classification (NCBI taxonomy): domain Eukaryota; kingdom Metazoa; phylum Arthropoda; class Arachnida; order Araneae; family Amaurobiidae; genus Amaurobius; species Amaurobius ferox. The sequence continues at coordinate 535,298 of OX578152.1, forward strand.
CGAACTAATTTCACTTCTAATTTTTAAGAGCAGCGGGGCAGCTGCCCTGCAAAAAACACCTAGGATGAACTGTGAATTATTCCTGTTCCTTTTATTTTCTGAACACTGAACAATCGTTGGCTGGGCCCTTGTGGCGTCCCTTCATGGCACAGTAGGCAAGTGTCAGTGTGCTGCCTATTAAATCCACCTCTGGCAGTTACTATGTATTATATTCTCTGTAATTTTTGTGGGAAACATCCTCATGCAAAGCATTATGAAATTGGCATATTTTTCTATGGAAAATTGCATTTTGTTCAGGCCAATGTATATTTACGGCCGTATGCACAAAGTTGTTAAATTCAGCATAAATTGCTAAACGGGTAATTTTTAAAATAATTTTCGCTGACTAAACTACATACCTGCCAACTTTTACGCATTGTGCATAAAATTTACGCATTTTAACTGCTCTTTGCGCTTTTACGCATATATTGCTATATTTTACGCATTTATTTGAATTTTTTAACATTACTAGGAAATCAATCTCCGGCGAATTTCTCAGTCTTTTTTTGTTTGAAATTTATCAATTAACCAAACATGGTATATAATTCCTCGGAAACACCGATTTTCCGCTTTTTTGGCACTGATTTCAACCATTCCTGGAATCGTAGCAAATCCATAATAAAATGCAGGGTAATGCCTCAAATTAACGGAGATTTATGGCCGCGTGTAATGTAAATTAAGATCTGGATCGCTTATTTTATGAAAATAACAATTCTTCAGAGATTGTCTAATTCAGCATAAATCACTAAAATGTTATTTTGTTGATTAATTTCGCATAAACACTGCGATTGCGCAATTCAGTTTGTTCTCATGAATCGCCTAGAGTGCAATAGTATATTTTTCCATCCATCTCAGTCTTTTAAATATTGCATTTTTGATTGAGTAAACTAGCGTATTTTCATATTCTAATTAATTATTATGGTTAATTTCTTAATTATTTTCGCATAAACAGTGCGATTAGCATCTGTGCGATTAGCAGTGCGATTGCATCAGTTACTTCGTGTGAATTGCCGAGAGAACATTAATATCTTTTTCCATCCATCTCCATCATTTAAATGTTGCATAATAGATCGACTAAACTAGCTTATTTTCGCATTATGGCTAATTATTAAGGTTAATGTTTTAATTATATTTGCATAATACAAATTTTTCTATTTTGAAAAATGGGTATGAACTCTGTGAAGGGATGTTTTCAAAAAGTGCTATTAAAGCAATGATTTAGGCAAATAAAAAGGAAACCATTTTGGTAGGAATATAATTCAGTACTATATATATATATATATATTTATATTAAAAGTTCAATATTTGGTACTCTCTTTGGTGAAAAGTGTTTTACCAAACATAAATATTTGTTTTCATTATAAAGTAATTTTCACCAGATAAAACTTTTATTTTTTGTTTTATAATTTATTATCTTGAAAATTTATAAAATTGGTGCCCTGAATTTTCATATTTTACCAGTACTATGCCTGATATTTAATGCAGTATTTTTTTTAATGCAGGTACTTGTACATGGTTAAATTCATTAGAAATGTTGTTTGCGCGTGTAGTTTAAAAAAAAAAAAATCATGTCATTGCGCAAAATTTTACACATTCCGATTTTCCCAGGTTGGCAAGTATGAAACTAGCCTATTTTCATATTCTGGTTAATTACTTTTACATAAACAGCTAAGGCAAGAGTGGTCCTGATACCTAAGGACAGAAAGGATTTGAATGCTCCAGAAGCTTATAGACCAATGTGTTTATTGCCCATCTGGGGGAAAATCTTAGACAAACTTTTGACTAAAAGGCTCCCATTTTATCTGGAGGTTAACCTTTAAAGTATACCACCCTACCCGAAGGTATCCAGTAAAGATAATTCCATTGTTGCGGTAGCACACTAAAGTCCTATAGTCACTCGCACACAAGCTCCCCAAGCCGCCAGAGCCGCGAAGCGTTAAAACACAGCACCCACAGAAATCCCCTCAAGACCACAAACACAACCAACAGCCAAAAACCGCAAACCAAACAAAAACCTGCAATCTGGAGGGAGTCATCCCATCCCCTGAACTGGAAATCAACAACGTCTTTATTGACAAAGAATTAGAACAACTTGTTCCTACAAATGCCATTTACAGGCTGCAAATAGATAGCAAATAAATACAAATTAAAGAAATTCCATCATATGTACCTTCCATCATATTACATCTTCTAATATAGAAATAAATTGTACTCTGTATCAAATATCAAGCATAAAATCTGGAATTTTACATCATTAATTAAAGCTTCCTGCATTTTACAAAATTCACATTATTCAAAAAATTTTACAACAAAATTACAAGTGCACGGGAATTTTAAAAGCACTCTTGGTCTTAGCACAATATCCATTTGCAATGCATGTATACATAACATGATTCAATTTACATCTTATCTCAAACCACATATTAAGACATGCACTAGAACTATATAAACGTATTTACAATAAAATCTTAGACTTATAACTTAAATGCCATCTACATTTACAAAATTTTGCAACAAAATTACAAGTACACAAGAATTTTGAAACACTCTTGGTCTTAGCACAATTTCTATTTACAATGACTGTTTACATAACACAATTCCATTTACATCTTGTCTTAAACTGCATATTAAAACATGCACCTAAACTGTACAAATGTATTTACAATAAAATCTTAGACTTATAAGATGACTAAAATGCCAATACTTGATAGCACCAAACGCATAGAAATATGTACACTCCAAATAGTTCCAATCACGAGTCCATCTCTTTTGAGAGAAGATTGGCAACTATCTGCACCACCCCTTTCTTAAATTTTGATCCTTTACATAAATTAACCATTGTAACTTCTTTGTAGTTTTTTAGGAAATACATGGTTCTAATATTGTTCCACATGTCACATTTATATATACTGTGCTTAGCAGTTCCTATATCTTTCTCGCAGAAACAAATTTCTGATTTACCAAAAAATCTCTGTTGGTATTTTCTGAAGCAGCCGTGTTCGGTCAATACTTGGTTTATGTAGAAATTTCCCATATTTCTTTTAATAGAAACTTTAGGTATAGAGAGTGGAGGACTCTTCCTTTTTTGGTTGAGTCCCATCTGTCTTGCCAACTCTTGATACTATGCTTATGGATCAAATCTTTAACTTGGTCTTTTGTTAATTTGAATGCATAATCTATGTCATTTAATTGAGTAGCACTTTTTGCTTTAGTATCGGCTTCCTCATTTCCACAAATGTCGATGTGGACTTTTACCCAGTGAAGATGTATTCCACCTTTATAGTTGATAATTTTATATTTAATTAATCCAATCATCCTATTATGGATATTATAGGAACTCAAGGATAACAAGGTTGATTTAAAGTCTGTGAATATGTGTGCCTCGCTATATTTTTCTGTATAAACTTGCTCGATTGCTTTATATACAGCAAAAATTTCCCCGTTATACAGGGTTCCCACTAAGTCAGGAAAAGAGAGAGAGAATTTCTCTCCTTCCAAAAAATTTTGGGAGAGATTTTCTGTTATAAGGAGAGACACTTAAAATTTCATTTTTTTTTACCATGCTAATTTAGAAAGTAATAAAAAAGAAAGCATTAACTATAACTCATATTCTTCGACATTTAAATTTTTTAATTCTTAAAACTAACATTCTTTTAAAAAATTAATTAGGAGTCGTTTAAGTATTAAGTAAGCACATTTTTGGTAATTTCATAGCTCCCTCCCCCCCACTTGTTAGCAAAAATACTCAAATTCCTGACTTCCCCCATGCTTACGTTATGATTTTATTTGCTGACATAAAAACGTCTACATGGGTTATTTTATGTAAAATGACTCGCATGCGAATTTACGATTTCTTTGTCTGTAAACTGCAAAAGTCGAGGGCCGACTGTATTTACTTTATATTTTGATTTTTAAAATCATTTTATGATCAATTTTCATGCAGCAATAGCAATTAAAAACTTTCACGATTTTTGATCGCCGAAGGCGAATATCGACGAAAACTATTTCACTAGGCAAATAGAATTAGGTAATAAATTTGACTTTATGTTTGAAAATGGATTTTTTTTTTTTTTTGTATTTTTTACAAAACTTGCAGAACATAAGGATTGCATCGTCCTTTTGTTGAATCTCAAGCCAGTCATGTGATTTTAGCCATTTTGTTTGACTCGACTTTTTTCTTTTTGTTTTCAAAATAGCCCATTATTTCATAAATAATACGTTTGTAAAATAATTTTTCTGTATGAAACGCGAAACAATTACAAACACTGTAGTCGATGCAAACAGATTGGAAAAGTGGGAAATATTTTTCAAATTAAACGAGGTATGCCGAGGATAGCGTACAAATGCAGATTTTCGTGATGCTGCGGCCAAAATAACCTTTCATTTTATTAATAATACGGTAGAAAAATGGTTTTGTTTTTATTATTTGTATATTAAACGACATAATTATAAAAAAATTCAGTCGATGCAAATATATTGTGAAAATGGCAAAAAGATATTCATTGGTCATCTCTCCTCAGAAAATGTGGGAATCGCCGTATGCGAACGCCGTTTTCGCAATCGCGGAGAAACATATTTTCAGATCATGTAAGAAAGGAATGCCTCTGATAAAAAATTCGTTGCTTTGTTCAAATTTTGTAACATTTTTTGGGCATATATGGCCAATTTCACGACATTTTCGGGATTTTTGTAATCTGTAGACATACTGTGTACGGGGGGAAAGGATTTTCGTCCGCGGAAAGAAGAAAATTTCTCGAGCAAAACACAAAAAATGAGGGAAGTACGCGGAAAGAGCATAATTCAAATCCGTGAAAGAATCCTATAAAAAAAAAGCAAAATTTTATTTGATCGAATTTGCCACCCGCGCAAGCTGAGGGGACACTTATAGTTTTCTATAAAATATCTCTCTAATTAGAAACACGTAGTACTTTAGTGTACCCAAATCACGATTGACTGCGATTCAGACGTAGCTACGAAATCGCGGCCCGCGATTCGCAACAACGAGGCAACTGATCGCGATTTGCGGTCGCGAAGCAATCGGCCCGATCTCCGATCGGGATCGGATTTCTCTGTTGGAAATAATCAATACATCGCGATTCACGTTCCTGTGAACGGGCGTTTATGCAAATTTAATATGAACGACTCTTCCCGTTCACCGGCGTGAACCGTGACGTTTTTCAACATGAGGTTTCATGCAAATCAGTTCTCAATGCGTACGCATCTGATTTGCATATCCGGGGGCGTTTCCGGAACTGTCCATTCTCGGATATATATAGGGCAGAGGTTTCTTGAAGCAAGTGAGAAGGTCGGAGTCGATCGAGATCAGACGTCTGAAGAAGTCAGACGAGATAGACACTGATGGTCTGATGCAGGCAGACAGAAATGTTTTTTTGACAGAAGCACTGCGGAATATCGTTTGACGACGGTGAATAGTCGAAACGGATGCAGATGTGGTCAGTTTGGACCAGCATGTATTGAACGTTAAATTTACTTACAAACGTTCGGAAGCCGCTTTAAAGATTTTCCTGATGTTCTATCCTTTGGTTTCCCTTTGCCAAGTGATGGTGGCTGAAATACACGCAAGTGATAGAGGTAGTATAGTAACTTACTACCAAATGCTTCAAGAAATCTCTGTCTAGTCATTTACAACTAAAAATCTTTTGTACATAGTATATTTTTGATGTTTTACGGCATGGAAAATTACCAGGTACGTGTAATATGCCGAGTTGTGTTTTTCACCAAATAAAGTGAACGAAGTTTTTCTTTAAAGCTGGACTTGTGTACTTTCATAACCCAGCCAACACTTATTGACTCTGACAGTGCGTGCTTTGCTATCTTCAAATTTTAAATTTTCCAACAAGAAACGGTTACGGGCCAGTTCAGCGCCCAATAGAGTCATAAGTGCAAGTATCTTTAAAGAAATCGTTCCAGTGTTCAGATGGGGGCCGCACCTGGCACCATTTTGAAGTTCGTGTGAACAACGAAACGCAACAGTATAAACGTAAACAGTGTACAAGAACTTTTGCTTCTGCTTCTTCAAAACTACGAGTGGCCATGGAGGCAAGTAGAACGGAGTTGCTGACGCGGGACAACTACGTCACCTGGCGTACCGACATCTCATTCGTCCTCAAGGGAGAAGGATGTTTCGGACACGTAGATGGAAGTGCTAAGCCTATCGAGGAAGATGCAAGTCGCCGCGACTATGATGATTTTTATCGCCGGAAAGACCGAGCATTAGCCATCATTTATCAAAGTTTATCCTCGGAATACAAGGAGTTGATAAACGTCACCGACGAACCTAGTCAAGTATGGAATACCTTGAAAGAACATTTTCAAGCGCCTTCCAGAGCCAACCTGGTTAGATTACTAGATGAGTTCTTCGACGTTCGGCCGGAGCCAGACGAGCCTGTTAATATTTTTTGCTCAAGACTGCGGAAGGCCGTGACGAGGCTTAAAGACGCGAAACACCCCATTGAAGACCTATATGTAGCATTCCAGTCGATACGGTACCTTCCGGAAGAATTCCGAGGTATCGTTCAAATTATATATCGATGGAATGACTCGGACTTCAAGCTCAGCAAAATACAAGCAGAGCTAGCAGCGGAAGAGAGCCGGCTGAGGCAGCAAGCAAGTGACTTTTCCAAAACTGTGAGTTCAAATTCTGCATATTTTACTTCTAAGAAATTTGTAAATAGAGTAAATGTGTCTAAACTTAAATTTCCAAATGTATCTCATAATGTGTCTAATGTAAATACTTCTAGTCATAATGTAAATATTTCTAAAAGTAAAATTAAGTGTTTTAAGTGTAACAAACTAGGTCATACTAAATCTAATTGCAGTAGAAATAATGGATCTAGTATTGTGGAATTTCTTGGGTCTCCACAGATTGAGGCTAATACTGTAATCGATCCTAGCGATAGACTCAGCTGGGTAGTAGACACTGCTGCTACGCGACATTTCTGTAATAACATTAAGTTATTTTCAAAATTTAATGAGTGCAAAGGCACTTCAATGTCGCTAGCAGTAGGGGATGTCGAAAGTCCAGTTGAGGCTATCGGGACGGTGGAAATGTATGTCCAATTTAAGGATAAGCAAAGTATTATCAAATTGGAAAATGTTATGTATTCTCCTAAACTTAGGAGAAATTTATTAGCTGCATCTGCTCTTGAGGAACAAAATTTTAGTTTTAATGGAGCTAATGGGGTTCTATGGTTTTTTACACCTAAAGGGGAGAAATTCTTTTATGCAAAAAGAAAGGATGGGTTATATTTTTTAAAACCTAAGTATAGTACCCAGGAACAACATAACGTAGAAAACCGTCAATCTAAAGATAGGGATCGAGATGGAGACAAGAAACACAAAGAGGATAAGAAATCCAAGGATAGGGATCCTAGTGCTTCCAGAAAAATAGACAAAGTAAAAATAGCACCTAATCTTAAAGAAACTAAATTTAAATCTGACAAAACAAAAACTAAGCAGAATAGAAATGTGGATAGTTCAATATCTAAGCCTAGCAGTTCTGTAACTGAACTTAATAGTACAAACTGTCTTTGGCATAAACGATATTGCCACATAAACGCTGAATATCTTCTCCAAACCAGCAAAGTTTCTGCTGTAAACGGACTTCCTAGGCTTAAATACAATAAGTTAAATTGTAAATCGTGTAAATTGGCTAAGTCTAGGAGAGTATCATATAAACCCACCGGTAGGATAAGGTCCACTAAACCATTGCAATTGTTACACATGGATGTGTGTGGTCCCTTACCCACAGCCTCATATGGTGGGAACAAGTATGTCTTAACTATAACAGATGATTATAGTAGAAAAGTTTTTGTTTACCTCATGAAACAGAAGTCAGAAGTATTTTCACATTTTAAAGAGTTTCAGGCCAGAGAAGAAAGGCAGTTAGGTACTAAAATTCTATGTATCCGGACGGATAATGGGATGGAATTCTGCCATGATAAGTTCAAAAATTACCTGAAGGGTATCGGTATTAAGGCTGAGAGGACTAACACATATACCCCACAGCAAAATGGAGTATCAGAGCGATTCAACTTAACCGCATTTGACTGTGTTAGAGCCATGTTGAACGACTGCAAATTGCATGACAGATTCTGGGCGGAAGCAATATTGTGTTTAGCATACACTAAAAATCGAATATGTCACAAATTTAAGACTAAAACACCACATGAACTCTACAGTGGTAGAAAACCTTCAGTCAAACATCTTAGAACCTTTGGTTGTAGAGCATATGTAGGCAAACCCAGTCAGCTCAGAAAGAAGTTAGACATGAAAGCTACAGAAGGGGTGATGGTAGGCTATGCTACTAAAACTAAGGGCTATAGGATATTTTTGTCAGGGGAGAAACGAACAATTGAGACCTGCAATGTGAGGTTTGATGAGGGTGATGTAGTGGAAGGCATCCTGGACCCAATTTGTCCCAGAAATATCTCCTCAGGGATATCAAGAGATAACCTTTCAGAATACTCCGACGGGGAATATCCGAGAGAGCAGTCTGATGGGGGGGCAGGAGAGAGTGAAGACACTGGTGACGATCCGTCTGAATCCAGTGAGGAAACGGACTCTCCTGCTGACTCCAGTATGACTCCTTGCTCGGATATTGCTTGGCAGCGAAAGACGGTTCCAAGACCCGATGGGAGTAGAACCGATGTGTATTATTACGCTCAAGGAGATAATAAAAGGCTGAGGTCGCACAATGATGTTAAGAAATATTGTGATAAAAGGAATATACAATTTGATCAGCAACTGTTTAATTTTCGGGAAAATAAAGGTCTTAAAAGGGTCAGAGGCAGACCAGAAGCAAGCAATATTGAAATAAATATACCAAAAGGGTACAACGCTGCTATTAAATCTTCCCAGTCCGAAAAATGGTGTAATGCTATGGATGAAGAAATGGCCGTAATGCAAGAGAGGGGTGTCTGGGAACTAGTTCCTGCATCCACCTCACAAAAGCATATAGGCAATAGATGGGTCTACACCATTAAGAAAGACGAGAATGGGAAAATCAAGAGGTTTAAAGCTCGTTTGGTAGCCCAGGGGTATGGTCAGAAAAAGGGAGAATCATACGATGAAGTTTTTAGCCCTGTTGTTAACTTCAACTTAATTAGAGCATTCTTCTCAATTTTCGTATGCATGCTTGGCTGGATGCATTTCCAATTAGATATCAAATCTGCCTATCTCTATGCTAAATTGAGTCAAAAGGTATATATGAAACAGCCTCAAGGTTATGTCAATCAGGAACAGCCTGATTATGTTTGTTTGTTGAAGAAAGCCATTTACGGTCTTCATCAAAGTGGAAGAGAATGGTTTAATGAACTTGACACCAAATTAAAAGAATTAAATTTTTTAAAACTTCAATGGTGTAATTGTGCATATATTTACAATAGCAAAGTTCTTATGCTAGTCTATGTGGATGACATAATTCTCTTCTCAAAGTATCAAAGGGACATAGACCACATTGTTTCATTACTTAGCATAGAATTTGATATCAAGGTATTAGGAAAAATTAGAAAACTTTTAGGCGTGGAATTTAAAGAGTGTGACAATAAATTTTTTATACATCAAAGTCAGTATATAGATAAAGTATGTCAAATGTTTCAACAGTATAAATATCCAGTTACTTCACTTCCCATTTCTAAAGGGAATATTCTAAGTAAAATAGATTGTCCAAAGACAAGTGAAGAAATAAAGCAAATGCAAAGTTTTCCTTACAGGAGCTTAATTGGGTGTTTGGCTTTTATATCTAGTAGGACTAGACCTGATATTTGTTACGCCATCAATATATTATCTCAATTTCAAGAAAACCCTGGAATTAAGCATTGGGATGCATTGTTAAGACTTTTAGGATATGTTGAAAAGACTAAAAACTATATGTTGAATTTATCTAACATTCAGGAGTTAAAATTGAATTGTTATTCAGATTCTGACTTTGCTGCAAACCGAGATGACCGTGTTTCACTTGGAGGCATGATACTCTTTATTGACAATATACCTATTTCTTGGCGTACCTTTAAACATAAGTGTGTCAGCTTATCAACCATGGAAGCTGAATACGTATCACTAACTGAAGCCGCTAAGGAAATGGTATGGGTACAAAACATAATTGAAGAATGTCATTTACTTGGGTTAAACTTTAATAAAAGTAACAGTGTTATTTTTAGCGACAACCAAGCAGCCATTAATTTTTCTAACTCTCCAATTGAAAACAATAGAACTAAGCATATTGATGTTAGATATCATTTCCTAAGAAATTTAATAGTCAATGAATCTTTTAATGTTAAATTTGTAAATAGTAAAGATAACTTAGCAGATCACTTTACTAAACCAATGACTAAGGAAATAATACTTAAATTTTGTAATAAAATTTTTAAAAACTAAATCAAAACTTTTTGAGATTAAATGTTTAGTCTAAAGAAAATTTTAAATACTAAATTGAATTTACAACTTGGGAATTTTTTTTAAAAGATGTCATATATATACATTATTGTTTATCTTAAACCTCATTGATATAAGATAGTATATCTTGAGTATAAATTTTTGTGATATTGAATCTTTTTCACTTTACACCTTTGTATATACATCCATTTTCCATGACCCGCATGATGCTAAATAATAGCTTATGTGTATAAAATTTTGTATTTTTCAACTTGGTAAAAAGTATGTGTTGAAAGTTTTGATAAAGGAATTTTATTATCTAATTACTTGCATCATGTATTTTTAAATATTTGGTATATCAATGCAGTCTAATAGTATTAATTATGTATACTTATATTGTGTTAATAGACTAAATTTTTTTAAGCTTTTTGAATTATAGTGTTTATACTCAAATTTAAAGTAAACTTAAATTCTATGCTTATACAAAATCTTAATCTTTTAAAGTTGACTTGTTTAATATGATAATATGCTTATACTTAAATTTTGGATACTTATAATTAAATTTAAACTAAAATTTCAATTTTTGAATGCTGATACTTAAGCATTGAAGTTGTGTTGTATATAAATTTCTACTTGATGTGAAATGTTGTTGTTACAATATTGTCGACAATACTTAACTATTTTTCAGATGCTATAAGTACTTATGCATTTTATTTTAAATTTAATAATGATATAATACTTTAAATTTTTTCCTTCATTATATGTTTGATAGGATACTGGGGGCCTTGGTGTTTATTGATATACCTTGGTTTCTCAGAGTAAGTTTTCTTTTGCATATGCATTGAGACTTAAGGATTTGCATGAGGGGGCCGATTGTTGGAAATAATCAATACATCGCGATTCACGTTCCTGTGAACGGGCGTTTATGCAAATTTAATATGAACGACTCTTCCCGTTCACCGGCGTGAACCGTGACGTTTTTCAACATGAGGTTTCATGCAAATCAGTTCTCAATGCGTACGCATCTGATTTGCATATCCGGGGGCGTTTCCGGAACTGTCCATTCTCGGATATATATAGGGCAGAGGTTTCTTGAAGCAAGTGAGAAGGTCGGAGTCGATCGAGATCAGACGTCTGAAGAAGTCAGACGAGATAGACACTGATGGTCTGATGCAGGCAGACAGAAATGTTTTTTTGACAGAAGCACTGCGGAATATCGTTTGACGACGGTGAATAGTCGAAACGGATGCAGATGTGGTCAGTTTGGACCAGCATGTATTGAACGTTAAATTTACTTACAAACGTTCGGAAGCCGCTTTAAAGATTTTCCTGATGTTCTATCCTTTGGTTTCCCTTTGCCAAGTGATGGTGGCTGAAATACACGCAAGTGATAGAGGTAGTATAGTAACTTACTACCAAATGCTTCAAGAAATCTCTGTCTAGTCATTTACAACTAAAAATCTTTTGTACATAGTATATTTTTGATGTTTTACGGCATGGAAAATTACCAGGTACGTGTAATATGCCGAGTTGTGTTTTTCACCAAATAAAGTGAACGAAGTTTTTCTTTAAAGCTGGACTTGTGTACTTTCATAACCCAGCCAACACTTATTGACTCTGACAGTGCGTGCTTTGCTATCTTCAAATTTTAAATTTTCCAACATTCTCGGTATCCAATTTGAAGGAAAAAATAATTTTTGGCCGGAACTGGAGAGAGAGAAATTCTCGCGCAATCTAAATTTTTACGCGAGATTTTTCATGGATTACGCGAGAATCTCGCGGGTTCGCGCTGAAATGGGAACCCTGCCGTTATATACTGTTGTGTTATTGTTCAATCTATATTGTTTTTCCATTTTTATTTCTTCATCTTGATAAATGACGAAAGCACACCCCACTCTGTTATTCATCTTTGATCCGTCAGTAAAGATCTTTATTCTTGCTATTGGGTAGTTACTATCCCAATTTATGCTCTTTTCCATCCAAGGTTTTGGTTGGTGATTTACTGCTTCCTCTATATCCTGATATTGGATCTCCATATCTTCTTCTGTTATGGATTTTCTCCAATGTATTAATTTTTAATATGCAATTTCATTCTTGATTTTTATATTTAACAACCTGCCAATACTTTACCTTGAGGGTAAAATGAATAAAAACCAATATGGGTTTCGTAAGAAGCATAGTACCATAGATGCCATAAAGTCAATTATGAAACAAATTGGCAGGAATAAAACAACAATTAGCATATTATATCTATGGATATCAGTAATGCTTTTAATACGGTAGATTGACACGATGTAATATATCAATTTATTGATTTTAAAGTACCCTGCATGATATTAAACTTAATTAAAAGTTTTGTTAAGAGTAGAAGAAAAAAGCTTCTAGCAGAAGTACAATATTGGGATCCCGCAGGAATCGAGTATTGCTCCTATTTTATGGCTGGTTATTGCGGATAAAGTTTTAAATACCAAATTCGATAGTAATAATACAACAATACAGGCTTTCGCTGATGATATTGCTGTTATTGTAAAAGCGAAAGCTTCATATTTGTTCGCCGACCTGGGAACAAATGCTATTGGTAAAGTGATGGAATGGGCAGACCATTTAGAACTTAAGAATATAGGAAAGACCCGCTTTATAATGATAAGCGAATTACACACATACCTAGAATTAAGCTAAGAGGCCAAAGAATTGGGTACAAGAAAGAACTGAAATATTTAGGAGTCTTATTTGACGAGAAGCTGACATGATCGGCTTATCTGAAGGAACTCAAAAACAAAGTTAATAACTTTCACCATAAGCTTACAAGATTAACCAGAGCAACTTGGGGGTTAAGCTCTAGAGTCATAAAAGAGATTTATATTAGGGCTACAGAAAAAATGATCACCTATTGAGCTGAAATATGGTACCCAAGACCATAGGAGGACAAATGACAAGCTGATGCAAATACAAAAGATGGCTTTACTTTCTATAACAAAGTGTTATAAAACTGTATCTAATGAGGTAATACAGGTACTGGCAGGTTGTGTACCTCTTGATATCAAAATCAGAAATGATATAAAGTTATATAAATTGTTCCACTGGAGGGAACAAATTGGAATTGGAGAGCGAGTTATCAACCCAAATGAGGTTGAGATGCCTTGTACAGAATATAGACCACCTTGGGAGGAGCAACAATTGAAGTGAAATGTTGGCAGAGTAAGAGAAGTAAACTTGGAGGCTGATACCGATGACTCTTAAGATAAACAGAAAAGTGGGGAGCACATATATTACATTTCATAATGGGGAAATAAATAAAAAAATGGCAGGAAAGGATAGACAACAACAATATGGTATTTAATGCTGAACTTTATGCATTGTGAAAGTGGTAGAATGTATCACTGAAAATGATATGCAGGATATACATATTTATACGGATACGAGATCGGTGCTAATGGCTCTTAGCTCCTATAATATTAGAAATAAATGGATTTCTAATAGGGTTACACCGAATACCATCTTTTGCTGAATATTCGGATAAAATTCTAACCGAATATTCGGTTAAATTTTTAAGATAATATTTCTATTTTTTACCAATTTAAAATAGAAAATGTTTCTATTTTGTGCCTTTTTTAAATGCATTGACATTTAACATCCTAAATTTATTTGCATTTACATTAAGTATAATTATTAATTTAAAATAAATATAAAATAAAATAAATCATTCCAAAAGCAAATTAATATAGTAAATGGCTACTTAATTTGGTTTATGTTTATCTGCATAAATTGATAATTAATAGTTAATTTCTGATATGTGATAACCATGGCTTCATGTTATGTTATAGAGAATTTTGCATTTACCTTACATACAAATACAAACCCAAGTTGCTTAAAATATGATTACTAATTAGAATTACAATTTATTCAAGTGAATTTTTCTATCTTAGTCTCTTCTGTAATGTAACTGATAAATAATTTTATCAAAACTGAAACTGAACAGTCAAATTCAAACATTGCCAAATCATTTTTCTTTTTAAAGTGCAAAGGATACTTTGCCAGAATGTTTAACATTCTTTTTTAAGTTGTTCGTTATTTTCAATAAAGTACGGAATTAGTAATTTAAAAGCAGATGAGTGGGACACCATAGAAACTATTCTTCGTCTTCTCCAGCAATTTGAAGAAATTACAAAAATTATACTTAGTAAAGAATCAATTCTATCAGAAGTAATTCCAACTGTTTCAACCTTGACACGCTACTTATCAAAGAATGAACCAGAATTCTTCGGTGTTGGTACAATAAAAGAGACATTGAAGACTGGACTGGCGGAACGCTTTTCAGACATTTACAAAAACAAATTATTGTTTTTATCAACTCTGCTAGACCCACATTACAAAACGGCATTTTTCACTAATGAAGATGAAGTTGAAGAGGCAGTATCTGCTCTCAAACAAAAAATGCAAGAAACTAATAATGAGTTGATGTTGACGACAAGTGATACAGAAATTACACCAAATGAGAATGATAATTCTTTTTCACAAAATGTGCAAAATTCCTTTTGGCAGTGCTTTAGTGAAATTGCAAAATCCACATAAACAACTTCAAATAAACATTACAGTTCATTTAAACAGACAAATAATTCTAATGAATTGAATGTTTACCTATTGTTACCCTTGATACCAAGGAACAACAATCCATTGATGTGGGGGCGAGAAAATCAGCATTCCAGCCCTATACTTGCAAAGATAGCAAGAAAGTACTTGACTGCACCCTAGCAGCCAAGTACTATTATTTTCAGAATCAGGGTTTATTTTCAGAAGCAGGGAATGTTTTTGAACCAAAATGTAATAGGCTACAACCTGAAAATGCAGAACGTCTAATGTTCCTGCACCATAACTCTATTAAACTTTGATTAAAAAGTTTTTAAACAATATTTCATATGGTGTAAAACTTAAGAAATTAAAATACTGCAAAATTGAATATTCATCCAAGTGTGTGTGTGTTTTTTTTTTTTCTCATATATATTAATCACCTTCACCTTTTTTAAATATTGGTGAAATAATTGATTTTTTTTAGCTGCATATTTTATAAAAAAAATTAACAGTTATATTTTTGAACATGTAATATTATGAGTTTTATTTTCTGGTTATTGTTTCATATTTAAGCGAGTTAGTACAGTTAAGGTGTGATAAGATTTAAGAAAAATTGAAAAAGCAACAAAATTTAATATCAGAGTGTTTTCTTTTACATTAAAATTATTTTAAATGCGATAATATTGGTAAGTAACAATTTGAATTAATTTTGTACTATGATACTACAACTTTCATTCATTGTATAAAAAAATGTGCTTTACCAATTGTCGAATATTTTGAATTCTTTTTACTATTCGGTTCGGCTGAATATTAATATATTCGGTTTGACTGCCGGGTAGGCAGTATACCGAATACCAACCAAATATTCGGTGCAACCCTAATTTCTAAATTAAAAGTGAAAATTATAAATTATAAAGGTGTCATTACATTGCAATTGGGTTAAGGCACATGTCAGGCTACATGGGAATGAAGCAGCAGACGAACTTGCTAAAGATGCTTTAAACATGAATGTAAATAGTATATTTGGTATTACCAAGTTACAAGTTGGAAACAAGATAAACGATAATAGTTATAAAAAATGGCAGGAGAGATGGGAAAAGTCTGATAAAGGGAGACATTTGTATAAGCAGATAACCTAATGTTTCAAGCAGAGCAGTGCATGGAAACTTTTATGAAAACCAAGTTTTATCAGCACACGGAGCTTTTAGAGCATACCAATGTTGTTTTTTTGGCAAAAGCGAACATTGTTTTTGTGAAGAAAACAAAGGGAGAGAGAGACGGTGGAGCACTGTATTTATAGGTGTGTCCTTTGGACAAATTTTTGGGAAAAAAATTTTCCCCAAAACTATTTGCAAGTGAGTTTAATCAACCTTTGCAGAAGCAAGAAGAGTAGAGAAGGTAGTCCTCTCATTCATGAAGAACCTTCTCAATAAGGAACTGGATGTATAACTGGAGAAAATTATACAGCTATTCTGTAATTAGTACATTTTATATTGTTATTTTTACCCACGAGAGTTGGGTAGTTTGAAATGAGATGATTGTACTTATATTTATTGTACAATGTTATAACTCGTTGCACTATGTTTTTGAATTGTATGAAAATCGATATCGAGTCTTGTATACAGGGTGCCCAGTGCTATCGGTGCCCAATGGCTATTTCCTCAACCGTTAGTCACAGAGATATGCTTCCAATTGCAAAAATGGTCTAAATTTTAAAATCTATTATCTTAAAAACAGCTTAAATCAATAGATGCATTTACGAAAGAAATACAAAATATAAATTTTTATACGGTACCCTGACCCTACCAGTTATATTTAAGAAAATCATCCTCATGCAATTTCATGCAAAATTTAAAAAAAAAATCATCCTCTTACGACCAAAATTGATCGACTTATAGCTGCTTAAAAATAGAGCACTTTTTGTGCTGAGAAATGAGGGTTATACACTAAATATATACACAAATCTGTTATTTTTAGGTGTTATGTGCCTTTATTATTTTAGATTTAATGTGCGTAATTTTTTATTTTTGTCTGCAGGTACACTGCAACTGGTCTATTACCGTATAAAAATTTAAATTTCATAGTTTTTACAGAAATGCATTTATTGACTTAAACAATAATGTGTTACCTCATTTACAATAAAAATCTTAGAAAGACCCCTAGAAGATCTTAGTCGAGCCCTGACTATAATACTCTAAACTAATTACTATTCGATAAAAAGCTTTGCTTCATTCTCGACATTATGTCAGCAAATGCAATTGAAACATACTTTGAATACGGAATTTCAATATTTATATGGTCCCTTAACCCTTTCTGGACGGCGGCATTCCGGAACTCCCGTGGCCCAAAAGACATTGCGATTCGCTTCCAAACTGTTCCCAAAAGACTGCAAATTTTTTGCACTAAACCTAACTCTTGAAAAAAAATTCACTAAAAATCACCCATTCAACACAGAAATCTACTTTTTTCAGGAATAAAAGAAAGAAATATTTATTTTCTATTTGATGTATATTTTTCATACAAATCTGAATAAATACCCGTTAGTTGCTCCTATTCTTTTATCCAAAATAAACGAATAATTTCACTGCCTCTAAAACCCAAACAAAAAAAAAAAATACTCGCCTATATTCCTATGATTCACCAACGAAATCATAATGCTGAAATAAAAACAAAACCCGAAACTCAATTATAAAATTGTTGATGCTGCGAGAATTGCTCTGTCTGTTTATATTACAAAATCATGTTTCACGGCTCCAAATGGAGAAATAATTCATTGGATCCTCCTTATGCCAAGGTCATGTATCTGCAAAATACATTGAAGTTAGTTCCATGGACATTTAACGCCATCTAGTAGACAAATTAAAACATTCCACGTGAAGGCACGCATGCGTGCCACTCGCCGTTTACAGCAAAGTTTCCTCCGTCACGAGTGCATGCCGTCCGTCCTTGAATGCAAGTTCGCAGCCGACACACGGACGTGCCAATTGTTCCGAACGGGTTAAAGGTTGCCTGAAACTGTGAATTTTTATGCGTGGAAAAGCGACTTAAGTCATAAAGTTTAATGCTTCCTAATTCTGTGAATTTTTGTCATAAAAGGATGATTTTCCTAAATATAACTGGTAGGACTGGGGAACCATATAAAAATTTATGGTTCGTATTTCTTTCAAAAATGCATTTATTGTTGGTAGGGAGGCCTTCGAGGGGATTTTGGCTGGAGATGTGGGTCTTGTCCCGGTGGTGTGGCTCTGGCTTCAATCGCTGGGCTGGGTGCCGTGACGAGTACTCAGCTGCTGTCGCAGCAATTGATTGTTAAGTTCCCATATACCTTCGAGTGGGGCAAGTGTTTTTTATGATTACATAAACAGTACGAATGCGCAATTCAGTTTATGTTTTAATGAATCGCCAGGAGTGCATTAATGTCCTTCCCTATCCATTCTAAATATTGCATATTAAATTGACAAAACTAGCTTATTTTTATATTCTGGTTGATGATTTTAATTATATTTGCATAAACAGTACAATTGCACAATCATTTTATGTTCTCATCAATTTCTTGGGAATGCATTAGTATCTTTTTCAATCTTCTAAATATTGCATTTTAGATTGACAAAACTAGCTTATTTTTATTTTCTTGTGAATTAAGGTTAATTTTTTAAATTATTTTCACATACACAGTACGATTGCCGCAATTTAGTTTTTATGCTCCTGAATTGCCGATTAATTCCTTTTTTATCCATCTCCATCTTCCGAATATTGCATATTACGAGGCATGTTTTTTAAGTAAGTACCGTTTTGGAATTAAAAAAAGACGTGCAAAGATATCGCAATAATTTTATTTCTACATGAAAGCCTGTACCTTAATCTACTTTTCTACATAATTTCCGTGAATATTGAGGCACTTGTCATAACGTGGCACCAGTTTTTGAATACCCTCCTCATAAAATTCTGCCGCCTGACTTGTTAACCACTGTATCACAACTGTTTTGACCCCGTTATCGTCTTGAAGACGCTGACCACCCAGGTGTTTCTTCAAGTGCAGGAACAAATGGTAGTCGCTGGGCGCCAGATCAGGGCTGTATGGAGGATGATCTAGAGTTTCCCATTTAAAAGATTTGATGAGATCTTTGGTCCGATTAGCCACATGTGGACGGGCATTGTCATGCAGCAAAACGATACCCTTACTCAACTTGCCACGTCTTTTGTTCTGGATTGCACGACGCAGATTGTTCAATGTCTCACAATAAGACTCTGCATTGATTGTCTCATTACGAGGCAGAAACTCCACTAGCAATACTCCTTTTTTGTCCCAAAAAACTGTGCACATGATTTTCCGGGCAGAAATTGTTTGCTTAAACTTCACTCTTTTGGGTGATGATGAATGTCGCCATTCCATGGATTGTTGTTTTGATTCTGGTGTGACGTAGGCCACCCATGTTTCGTCACCAGTAACAATTTGGTCTAAAAAATCTTCACCTTCATTGTGGTACCGCTCAAGGAAAGTCAATGCACTACCTAAACGTTGGGTTTTGTGCAAATCCGTCAACATTTTTGGAACCCAACGTGAACACAATTTCCGGTAATTCAAGTTCTCGGTCACAATGCGATACAAAACACTACGAGAATATTGAGGAAACCAGTTGCACATTGATGAAATTGTAAAGCGTCTGTTTTCTCTCACCTTTTCTTCCACTTTCTGCACCAAATCTTCATTAAAGACCGAAGGACGCCCACTCCATTCTTCATCATGCACATTTGTGCGGCCATCTTTAAATGCTCTCACCCATTTCCTTACCATTCCATCACTCATAATGTTTTGTCCGTAAACTTCACAGATCTCACGATGAATATCGATCGGTTTTACGCCTTTAGCACTAAGAAATCGTATAACAGCCCGTACTTCACAATCGGCGGGACTCACGATTGTCGGAGGCATCTTAAACACTCAGTAAACAACGTATACAATGAAGAATCAGACTGTAATGGCGTCAGTGCGTAGACAAGAGATGTAGGTAACCAGCGCGGAACGCCGACCGTAGCGCTGCAGCGGCGGAATCGCAAAACGGTACTTACATAAAAAAACATGCCTCGTAGATTGACTAAACTAGCTTTTCTTCATGTTCTAGTGAATCACTGGGGGTTCATTAGTGTCTTTTTCCATCCATCTTCTATACATTGAATATTAGATTGACTAAACTAACTATTTTTCATATTCTGATTAATTTTTTAATTATTTTCGCATACACAGTGCAATTGCATAATTCAATTAAATTGACTAAAATAGCATATTTTTACTTTCTGAAATACCCTTGGGTCATTTTTTTAAAATCATTTTTACATAACAGTGTCCATTTTGAAAAACGGGTATGAACCCTGTGAAGGAATATTTTCTAAAAAGTGGTATTAAAACTATGATTTAGACAAATAAAAAAGCAACCATTTTGGCAGTGATATATTCACATCTTTACATACATTGCTATATTTTTTTGTTAAATGTCAATATTTGTTATTATCTTTAGTAAAACTTATATTTTACCCAATGTAAATCATGCTCTTCTGTCAAAAACTCATTCGAATTTCCAACCGCATCACAATATTTTTCCTATACACTTATACTATGTATATAGGGAAAATAAAAAGGGAGTCCAATTGATAGAAATTTCTAAATTAGTTTAGGGCTTTGTTATGTATAGCATTTCAGGCTGATTGGATTTGTCCTTTATTCATTCATGCTTTTATTATCATTTATTTATTTTGCATTATGTGTTTGCCATAATACAGTGGTTTTTTTCCCCTGGTTGATAGTAAAATATAAATCCTTCAAAAAACCCAATGTATTGTTATACAGAGTATTGGTCTTTTAATTAGATGTGCATGCAAGCTATGTGTGTTTATTTAGTTTCTATTCTTGCAAATACAATACTCCTAATTTACTGGATTTTCAGAAATATCTAACTTTCTCCTGTGATTTTTTTTCCTCCTGAATCAAAATTAAGATAATTTGTTTTGAGTTTAATTTTGTGTTAGACGTACAAGTAAATGAAGCTTATGATTTGTTCTTTATTCATTCATGTTTTTATTACCATTTATTTATTTTGCATGTGTTTATTGTAATATTTGTTTTTCTTTCTTTTCAGAGAGACCTCGACTTTAGTATAGAAATTGACTTTAGAGGTGAACTTTGTGAACTAAATGAAAACTTTGTGTACAGAATGCGCTAAATGAGCTTCTACACTCTGCTCTCCTCTGTGCTTTGGATACAGCACAGTCATTTTAGACTTATATGTTTAGTCAAATGTGCATTTGTTTTGACCTATTCAAGGAAATTTTATTCATTTTGTGCAGTATTAAGGAAACATTTCTTAAACCATTCATCTTGTGTGGCAGTCAATTCAGAACTATGCAATATTTAATTGAAATTAGAATATAAATGAATTTTTGGATCTTAAATCATTAAAACCTAACATGTGGAAAATTAATTAAAGTCTTATAGGTCTACTCGTACTTAGAAAACTGTTAGTATCGAATTCATAGAATGTAATTTAAAGAGAATTGAAAATGGCATTCAGTACATTTGTTATGAATTAGATAATGTACAAGTTTGTAGGCTCATTTCTCTGTCCTCTTCATATGAGTATGTATAAAAGTTGTAATTACATATCCATACCTTTATCCTTAGTTTTGAAATATTTTTCTCTGAAAATATGTTTCTACATCGCAGCTGCAAAGGTGTTCCTATTTATATTTTCTATATTTTGCTCGGGTAAAAAAAATCTGTGTATCATAGCTGCCAACTCTCTCAATTTTTGCAAGAGACTTATGCTCTCCACAGTTTCATCTGACTGCCAAAAAAATAAATACATACATACTGTCCTGCTTTTTGCAACTTTTCATGAAAATTCAACAATGCTCTTACCTTTAATTGAATTCCCAACTTTGGCAAAGTAAATCACATTTTGCCACAAATTTTCTATACTTCACCAAAAGTTCTCTACCCTTTGCCAAAAATATGCCTATATTTGTAATTTCTATTAATTCTATATTACAGAGAAATACAATGAGTTTTTTCCATACATAAGCTATATATGGAATATAAATTAAAAAATACTTTGTATAGCACAATAAAATACACATTTTGCCTTAGATCAGAGGTTCTTAACCCCCCTCCCCCCAAACCCAAAATCCTGGACATGATTATATGATCCATGGATCTATTATGCAGTAAAACATATATAGTAGCATAATATAGTAGCAAAAAGTGTCAAAAATTTATAATATTTTCTATCAAGGCTTATTATTAGATATTTTTTTTAATTTGCTTCATAAAAACTTATTCTTCAATATAATGTTGTTTTATTATCAATAGGAAGTTATTGGGATTACCATAAAAAAGAAAGCACAGAAAACTCAGTTTCGTATAAATATATAGTTAAAAATGGTAGTAATACTTTCACAACTTTGCTCCCTAGTATAGGTTTTACATTTTTATCCAAAGGAAACTTATAAACTGTTTGAAAACTGCAAAATTTCATTGTTTTGGACTTCAAGAAGTTTTTCCTGGAGACCAGTGATACTTTTGTTTTTATATGGCAGCTATGGAACACTGACTCCTCCCTAAAGCCACAGTGACCTACAGGTTAAGAACCCCTTGTCTTAGATATTACAAAATTATACATCTATTTTTTCTATTTAGACCTAAATCACTGTCTGGAATAAATCTTTTTTTTTTAATCCCATTAGTTGGGTAGATGTAGTCTAAAGATATTTAAAAAACAAAATTGTTGGATAAAAGGTAAATTAAATATAAAATATGCACACTAAGTACCGGGGGGGGGGGGCATTTAATATTCTCTGATTTAATGATTTGACAACAATTGGTAGTCAAATTATTAATGCAATATATGGTTATTTTAGCGGATATTTGCAGCTTTTTTTTTTTAATCTTTGAGTTCATTAATTTCCCTTTAAAGTGTGTCACTTGATTACTTGTCCAGTGACCTGCTGCACGCCAAAAAAATTACATCAAAATTGTCAAATTTTCTCTTGAGACCATGTTATTTAAAGTATAGTGTCCTGTTGAACAAAAAAATATTTTGTGATTTTTTATTTTTTTATATTACATACAGAAATACATAAGATTAAATTATTTATATTCCAAAGCATTTTCTGTTAGAGAATAAGTATAACGATTTTCAATCTAACTCATGTCAATCATATGTTGATCAATTCCATTTCTGCATTTTAATCAATTATATCTTTCCAAAGTGCTTGCTTTTAACCAGGTACGTGGTTTCCTGCATTTTTCATATTTGTTTCTTCAATTTTAACTTGTAAATTGATTGTTTTATGACACCGGTGAGGTTTAGTGTCATGACAGAAGTTTGTACTTGTCAAATGAATAAAATTTGTACCTCTATTTTCTCTGTCTTTATTTATAGGATTTTAAACATGATTAAAAAATCCTCCACTATTTGAAAGTAAAAGGATACGAAAACGTGGTTTGCGCAGACTCATAGAGATCTGACAATCTTTAAATTTTTGTTAAAAAGGGAAATCTTTATTAAAACCGTATCATAAAACAATAATAGTATCATCCAGCTTCAAAGGCAAAACACAACCTTCTTCAGGGTATAAAGATAGCAACCATACCAGCAAACCCAAGCAATAATTTTTGAAGACATAAGCAACTGGCTCACTTGAAATCGGCCAGCTATAAATAAAATCTATAGTTAGCCAAGTTAAGCACTCATTAAATTTTGCTTGGAATAATATTGCAAGTGGTAAGTATTAAGTCAACCAGATACCCTGCTTTAAGCAGGGTATTTGTTCGAATCTAGTAATTTCTTGCTGCTATTGCAGATATTAGCTATTTCATACTGATGAGCACATACATAATTGTAAAGCCGGTCCATGGATGCTGGTATCTGTCCCCCTTTTAGGTGGGTTTTGTGTTTATGAAATTTGCCTTTACAGCTTCGTATGACCTGAGCTAAGTTGTACATATTAATGAATTTTATGCCAGCCATATACGATGGAAATTGTCAGTTTCCATAGAAGTTTGCAAAAATTATGGTAATATATTCAAGTTTCTTACTGCCATTTCAGATATCGGCTGTTCCATACTGACGAATTCATAAGTGCATAACCAGGCCATGGATGCTATTATCTGCAATGGGAATATCTTCCTAAATACATATGGATTTATATATTGTGGATTTCCTCGGAACAAAATAAAATGCTAAAAATACATTTGGGTAATGATTGTGGTATAAATAGTAAGTGGATTTAGTAGATGTGATATTTTTTAATTATTTCTACATTAAAAAATCTCTTAACATGTAGTAAAAGAAACAATATGTTGGAGCACATAAATACAATAAATCAATATAAATTTATACTGATGTAACCTAGCTTGTAGTACTACTAAATCCTGAAACTAAAAACATGTTCCCTACAGGACAAGTAGTTAATTGAGTAGTACTACAACCACAAACTAGGCAGCTTGTACTAATACTCTACCCCTAAAGCTAAAAACTTGTCCCCACAGGGCAAGTAGTCAATTCTCATCCCCTTTCATGTAGGTGGCAATTGGCAAAGAAAGATAAATTGCAGGCTCTGATTTCTAAGTGGGGCATTTGCCCAGGGCCTCAAAATTCAGTAATTGTGAAAGTGCCCACCATTAACATAGCATATCGCATCAAATTTCCATTTCCACAAATCAAATAACTTCTACTTTTTGCCCAGCCCTTGAATTTGAACACTTCTGTCTGATTAGCTCTGATGTCACTATGGGCTCCCAAATGGTCCCTTTTTGAATAATTTTCAAATTGGTTAATTGTATATTGTAAAATTACGAATGCACTGCCCAATAATATCAGTATTGATATTGTGCATTGATCGATAAAAGTGCAGTTCAGCCAATCACTTTGTGTTCTTAGATTAGTGTCAGATATTGATTTTTAAGGTTTTCAAGGTCATTACATTATACCTCTCGGGAATGGCTCACAGTCAGCATTAGAATATTATGTTCTATCCTCTACTTTCTGACTGTAAGAGATGGACAACACGCCATCTTTAATCATGTGTGATGAGTTATCCTTCACCCATTTGCTTTCATAATTAGGAACACTGGAACATGAAAAAATTGTGATTGTGATGTACTACTAAGGCTTAATTATCTAATGTAGCATATAAAAGTACAATAATTACCTTAGAGTAGGGGAGATAAAGCTGACGAGAAAGAAAAGAGAATATAGTTCTAAAAAATATTAAGCTAGAATAAAATTCAAAGGAATGATACGATTTTGTTTCTTCGGTAAAATTGTGGCAGTTTTTTGATGTTGTATATAATCACTTTGTGTTTATTAACAGTTTTCATTTTTATTTATTTTGTGTAAACTTGTATTTTTGTGTTATATTAGATAATAAAAGCGAAATGTTTGAACAGATATTGTGATTTTTGACAATTTTAATCAAACTTTTTGCAAACCAAGTACCAGCTGAGTATATCATGAGCAGTGGCAACTTGTGATCAATACGTAGAGAGGGATGCTGATTAAAGCATGTTATATGTATATATACCTATATAACTAAATTGAAAGTATGTTTGCATATGTGTTTGTGTATGATGATAATTTGGTGCTAAAACTTTCTCTAGTCTATATAAATAAAATTGAAAATCTATTTGTCCCATCATCACGGGAGAACGGCTGAACCGATTTTGATGAAAATTTGTGGATAGCCTTGAAATAGCCCCACTTAAAATTTAATCCATGTTTTAAGTTTCTGCGACCAGTGGTGGTTCTTGGAGATATTAGTGAAAAACGAAACTTTCATTTGTCTCATCATGGGAGAAACGCTGAACCGAATTTAATGCAATTTTGTGGGCAGCCTTGAAATAGCCTCACTTAAATTTAGTTCGAGTTTCTGAGACTGGGAGTTGTCAAGATATTAATGAGAAACAACTCCCTGGTTCCTCAAATGAAAAGGTTGGAAATTGTTTGTTTAAAACATGAAAGTGAATTAAAACTTTGAACTAAAATCTGAGTTTGGTGGGAGATTTTTGCGCTAATTAGTTACTTTCTGAAAACATTAATTTAAATAGGAAATATATCACCATGGTTTATTTTTCTCGAGCTTTTACTCAACAATGAAAAGTATTAAGAAATCGAAATGGTTAATTATTAGCAATGCATGAGGAAGATTCTATCATATCATGTTGCTCAGTAATGCAATTAAATCAAATGTGTTTGTTAATTTATATTATTATTTTTTCGATTTGAATAATAAATAAATGGATATAAAAATATATTTTATAAATGAAAGGTTTGATTTTTCTTTTTGGACTGTGTACATCACTTTCATTTATTTTGGCAGAAAGTTTTCAAGCTTTATATGAGTTTATTAGCTAAACACAATATATTTGTGTTTACCCAATAAATTCATTTAGCCAATTGTTGAAACAGAAAGAGTAGAATGGGTGTATCTGCTAATACAAGTTTAGTGTTTTCATTTAGTATATACAAACGGGATCAGGATGTTTTATTCTTTAGATCTGCAAATTCAGAGCTAAGAATTTGGCGGAATATTGCTATCTTGGCAATTTTTCTTAAAAATTGCCAAATTGATGGAAATGTCCCCAAATTTATAAAAACGATGCAAATTAATGAAAATGTGTTTTTTTAGAAGAGAACTGAAATGATGTTTAGGTAGCATTTGTTGAACACATTTAGCGAATTTTTAAAATGTCCCCAAATTGATAAAAATATTTGTAAATCCATAAAAAATATCACGAAATTGATAAAATTGTGTTTTATAAGGGAATAGTATTGTGATGTTTCGTCAATTTGGGGATTTTTTCAAATGTCGTTAAATTGACGAAAATGTCTCCAAACTTTCTGTACAAGTGGATTGGCTTGCATGGGTCTGTCGAATTTCTCCCTAGTTCGCCTGATTTAATGCCTATGGATATTTATTTGTGGGGTCATTTACGCACAACTGTTTATCTGTCATCTTCCTTAAATAATGCAGAGTTGCAACAACGTATTCAAGATGGTTGTCGTGACATCACCAAACAAGAACTTGATCGAGTACGTAGAAGTGTTATCAGGCGAATATTGGCATGGATGGAAAACATTTCGAACAAGCTTTGTAATCATTGTGTAAAGTTATTATTTCTACACAGTGTATATACTTTTGTACCAATAAATAGCAAAATTATTATTTATTTATGTAATCATTGTTTTCTTTCGTAATTTGTGTATGACCCCTGAAGCGCGATCTGCCGACATGATTTTTCCCCCTCTGAAAACCCATGTCGGTGCATCCAAAAGTGGTTTAAGTCAGCATTTTTGTCTTTTCATATCTCTAGGACTTTTTATGATAAAATGCTGAATTTTTGTATATCATCTTATTAGTGTATGGAGCACATTTTACTCATTGGAAATGTTTTTGTATG
Source organism: Amaurobius ferox (assembly GCA_951213105.1). NCBI lineage: Eukaryota > Metazoa > Arthropoda > Arachnida > Araneae > Amaurobiidae > Amaurobius > Amaurobius ferox. Next base: position 562,755 of record OX578152.1, read on the forward strand.
GGGGCTGTATAAAAATTTAAATTTTGTATTTCTTAAAATTTAATTCCCTTGAAAATTTTAATCGATTTCATAAAATTCTGTACCTTTTTTTACGCAACTTTGTAATTTATTATATATGTCTAAGATCAATATATTTAAGGAATAACAGCTGAGATCAATGTTTTTGGTACACCCTGTATACAGGCTGTCCCAAAAAGAATGAAACACGCTTTAATTCTTTACCTGTTGGAGATAAGTGGGCAATGTAAATTGCAGGGTGAGGAGTCAGTCAGTCACCTTTTTTTAAATTTGTCGCTTTTTTCTGTTTGCAACCTTTTTTTGACTATATTGGGCGAAAATGTACATTTTACCCATATTTGTAGGTTTTCAGTTGTTGTTCACTTACAATCACACTTTTGTAGTTGGAATTCGACAATTCAATGGATTCATCACAAGATATTCATGATGTTTTTAAGAAAATGTTTCCTGATAGTATCCCTGAACATTTTTCTCTTTCACCTAAGAAAATGCGATACTTAATCACTGATGGACTGGCTCCTTATTTTCAGGAACTTATGTTAGAAGAAGCATGTTCAACCTACTACACATTAAGTTATGATGAAACAACCAATGGCAATGTCAAAGATTAAAAAGAGCTGCAAATAACAATCACATTTTGGTCCCGGGTTGAAAAAATGAAATACATTGAACCCTATGGGACCTAATTTTCAAACATTTTTTAAGCACATTTAAAATTCACAAACTGCTTCGAAATTTTTTGGAAATATTCATATTATCCCATAAAATATATAAAAAAAAATTCAGTAAAATATGTTAGGTAGTTTTTTAATTAAAAATTATTTAATATAGGGAGAAAAACGAATTCAATTAAATTCTGACTTTTGCAATATCCTCCAGAAAGAAAAAATAGATATATTATATAATAAATATCTTTCTAAGAGTTTAATTATTTCCTATATAAGAGAGGCTTCATATTTAAAAATAAATTTGGTAGATAACAATTTTTTAAATATTTTTTTTAATTTTATATAACTTTTCATGATATACTTATTTGATGGCGTTTTTAATGCACTTTGCTACGTCCTACAGAGTTAAAATTTGGTACACAGCTTAAATTTGTAGAACATTTTATTCTACAGCAATTTGGTGGATCTTTAAATATAGATCCTACATTTTTTTCGAAATGGCCTGCAAAGAATCCCCTTTCACTTCTATAAATCATTGTTGTAATATTGTTAAAAATTCTTATATGGACAGCACATGTCTTTCTCTGCAGACTCATATTCACGTTCTCTTTATTTCTTCAATAATAATTTGAGTTTATCTGTACAAAATAACATTCATAAGTATTTTAAATGACATTGAATTTGCACGTTAAACTTAAATTTTGTTCTCATTTGATAGATGGACTTATTGTCAAAAGTGGCGTGCGAAAACGCAAAAAACTAAAGTATCTCAAGAACGGCTAGTCCTAGAGTAATGGGGTTAGTCTTATTCTTTTTGTTGTCAAAAATCACGTATAAAATAGGAATTTAATTGATATAATTGAGCACACGTAGTCTTTTAATTTTATATTTAACGATTTTTTCGGGCCATTTCGCAAAAACAGCCCGTTCCTTTTTTCCGAATCGTACTAGAATAACCTGCAAATAATTTATGTACCAAATTTTGTTAAATTTGGTATATAAATCACATGTAGGTTACTGAAATATGATACACCAAATTGTGTTAAATTTGGTCCATTAGTTTTTAGCTAGAGTGGATAAAGGTAATTTCTGCCGGCCATTTCGCAAAGAAGGCAGATTCTTTTATTACGAATCCTACTATAATCAAATGAACATCAGGGTTTCCCACAAAAAACTCACCTACCAAATTTTATTAAATTCGGTCCATTAGTTTTTTAGTTAGAGTGGATGCAATATCCTCACAGATACACCCTTACACACACAGACGTCTTCCTAAATATAGTTTTTTCGTGTTCTGGAAGTCCCAAAAAGTGTAGATCCTTCGAAAATTCGAGTTCCGATCTTCGGCACGATTCCAATTCTTTGAATACATACACACGCACACACATATGCTATCTGTGTAACTGTGTATTATCTGTGTATCTAAATTCCGTGCCTACGCAATTACAATAGTTGTGATTTTAAATGATCCCTAAACTTTTATTATTTCTTCAACGAAGCCTAATTTTAACTTATGCAGAATGCAAATATCTCAAGCGATTGTAAGGTGAGTTACATAAGAATTGCTAAATTTTTTTCACACAAAATTATTTAGCTCTGGAGTCTGGAATACAAGTTATATGAATGAAATATTCATTGATTTTGCATTGAGAAACAGATGATTTATATTTCGATACAGTTTTAAATATTTAAGTATAATAAATTACTGTAGTACTGTGATAATGTAAAAGATATCACCACTAAATGTATCACATTTTAGAGATTTTTAAATGAAATTGCATTTCAGTTGGAAAGTGTTTCATAATCAATGCTTATGCATGATTGATCTTTCTTGTTTTATTTAAGAGTTAATAGTTGAATATTACACTGCACTGCAAAAAAAAAAGTATTGAATCATATTAGATTTATAAGCATCTAAGAAGTATTTACCGTTCTTCGTAATGCTTTACATTCAAAAGTCAAAAACATATGATGTGGACTGCATATAAATTTATTTCATTCCGAGATAAGTTCATTTCTGTAACAATCTAATAATCACGTGTAAAAAGATTACAATGTTATTCAGGTTGAATCAATGGCATATATATTAAAATTTGTTCTTTTGTTATCAACGCCTTAATAAACCTAATAATGCACTCATTTATATGCACATACAACAAATATATAAAAAGGTTAGACTTCGTATTACTTTGATTGGTGTTTGGCATTTTTGGCTACATTGACGGCGTTGCTACTCAATATTGTTTCCAAATGTGCTATAATGTGAAAATGCTGCATGAGAAAGGAGTTGACCGATTTACTTTGCATGAAAAGTTTATAATACGAATATAAGTCGTTTCATGAATTAATTACTAAAATCGGTACTTTTAAAATCGGTATTATTTGTTTCCTACTGATAATAAAATTACTGTATAATTTTGTTTCTAATAATTATAAAATGATCATGTATATCGATTATCAAACGATTTTATATGATTGACAGCTAGTTATTTATTTTATATTAAAAAATAGTTCTCATAAAATGATCTTGTATTTTGATTATCAAAATATTTTACATTATTGACTGCCATTTATTTATTTTATATTAAACAAGAAAGATAAATCATGCATAAAACACTGATTATGAAGCATTTTCCACCTTCAAGGCAATTTTATATAAACATCTCTGTTGTACATTCCTCGGTAATATTTTTAAAATTATCACAATACTACATTAATTTATTATATTTGAAATCTTAAAACTTCATCGGAAAAAATGAACTTCATTCAAATGACGGCATTGATATAAATTGCCTGGTTTAAACATCTCTAAAATGCTATACATTCCCCGGTAATATTTTTAAAATTATCATAATATTACAATAATTTATTATATTTGAAAACTTCACCGAAAACAAATGAACTTTATTCAAATGACGTCATCGAAAGATAAATCGCCTCTATAAAAAAGCAGCATTTCATTCATGCATTTTTTTAATTTCTTTAATTCATCACAATACTATAATAGTTTATTTTATTTAAAAACTTAAAACCATGGAAGTACAAGTAATTTAACTCTATGCTTAAAACTTCATCGACAAAATCGTCTCTAAAATCAATGAACGTTTCATTCATATCAGCTATATTGCAGACTCCATGAGCTAAATAATTTTGCGTTAGAGAAAGGCAGCAATTCTTATACAACTCATTCTACATCTTTTGGTGTTTACATTTTCCATAAATGAAAATTAGACTTCGTTGTAGAAATAACCAAAGTCTGATGATCATTTAAACTCAAATATATTGTAATTGCGTTGTTTCAGTTAGATGCACAGAATTTAAGCAAAAATAAAGCGGTTTTAGGACGGATACAACACTAAATATGAATTAAAAAGAACTTTAAAAATCACGATTTTGATACAAGATGGATGCCATATTTTATTTTGAAGTAGGTCACGTGATCTCTTCACATAATTGTTATGTGATCTCTCCATATAAAGGTTTTAATTATTGTTTTAATTTTTATTTGAAAAACTACTATATATATTTTGCTGAATTTTTTTTTTATATATTTTATGGAATAATTTGAATATTTCCTAAAACTTGCGAAGGAATTTGTGAATTTTAAATTCACTTTAAAAATGTTTGAAAAATTCGGTTCCATAGGGTTCAATGTTTTTCATTTTTTCAACCCTGGTTCAATCCAAAACTAATTGGATGATATTATTCATTTATATTCCCATAGGATCCACAGACCGTCTGAACAACGTACTAAAATTTCAATTTGATTAAGTCATTTTTACGGCAGTTATCGTGCTAACGGACAGACAGACAGACAGAATGAACAAAGTCATAAACACTTTTCGACTATGTTATAACGTGTTAAGAACGTAAATATGGGTGCTTCCTCTGTTTGTACTTGCTAAAAGTGAATAACATTTCATAGACAATATAATCGTACAAAATGTTGTTCAAATCGCACCATTCGTTATTTGGGTACCATGTCCACAGATCCTTACATGCCTAAACAGCCATTCACACACATAGATCATGTTAAATTCGAGTTGAAGGATGTTTACAATGTTTAAATACATCAAAAAGATAAATTTAAGCATTCAACCTGTCACATTTTCCCTTTATATTCATAAATGTAGAGAATGTAACAAATTTTTAATCGGACTTGTATATGATCTTTTATATTTTAAAAATATAAACTGTTGAAAATTTTAAAATAGAATTGATTATATAACTTTAAAAATAAACCAAATTATACTTGTATAAATAGTAATTTTATTTAAGGATTTATTTAAAAATATCAAAACTATATGTGAAAACAACAGAGACCGTCAAATTCATATTCTTAAGCGTAGCCACAATAGCGGAATAATGCCAATTCTAGAAGACCGATCATTTTCTGGCGACGGCGTCATTTTTTGGCGACGGACGCTCAACGATATGCGCAGATAATGCTTTGAAAATAGCCGATTCGTTCATTCAAACTTACAATATAGTATTTGAAACTATGCATCTTTATTTGGGTCGCTTTAAAATCGGGGCACTACTACGAATTTCGTAGTGCTGCCATCTTATAACACATTTAGAAACTAAACTGTCGATTTTAGTTGCTACGTACGTTATAAGATGGCAGCACTGCACATTTGTAGAAGGATGCTTTGCAAAATTTTAATATACTTAGTCATAACCTTGCTTAGTATAATAACCTTGTATAGTCACCGCCTCTGTTCAGTCAGCCGTTTCTCCCTAGTAAACGGTCATTTGCGTAAAGACAACGTTCTGCGGTAGATGGCGCTACATCAGTTGAATACAGTGGTACAGTTTAATATTGCAAAGGCATATAAAAGTGCTTGAAATAGGATTTAATATTTAATTTACAAACATGATATATGAAACTAGGATGGACAACGTTTTTTATTGGTTATACAAAAAAAAAAAAAAAAATAGATTTTTTATGAACTCATTTTTTTTTTTTTTTTTTAATTTAGGTTTATGAATTTTCTTTCCTTACAATTCTTTTGATAACAATTTCTTTATGAGAAAAAAATTCCAAATACTGCAAGCCAGGAGACTTGAAGAAAGAATTACAATCCATATAATGTCTCATAAACTCACTTTGTAATTAAAGAAAAAATACTTACTTAAAATTAAAGGGCTTCCAACATTTAACAAAACCACAGCAAATTGAAATTTTACATGCCTGTAATATGTGGATCTTTCATCAAAAATTTATATATGAGTTAAATCATAGAAAAGTGACTTCAGATAATAAATTTGTGATAAAGTGAAAAGTTATTCTTTAATGAATTTTCATGTTTTGGTATGAAGAAATTTATTATTCCAAATCATTTTTCAATGAATTTTCTATTTCAATTTTTAATCATAGATATACACTTCATGAAATACATATGCAATATTTCAATTTGTTGGGTATCTGCTAAGTGTTCTAATTTCTTTTATTTCCCGCAGAAAGTTTTTTTCTATGTAAAGTACATTAAGAGTGGCAGAGCAAAATGTGTATTTCTCCTATTGAAATGCATATAATTATTCTTAGCTTCAGGACATGAGTATAGATAATGTATGACACCCCCCCCCCCCCCTCTCAGGGATGCAAAATATGTAGGAATGTGGAAACGAGGTTCCCTGGAAATCGAAGCAGTGATGGGGAAATTTATACTGAAGATACCATATGTAAACAACTTATATAAAGGAAGAAACAGATATGCGAAATAAACTATTATTATAACACATTTCCATTCAAGTACAATCATTTTACATTTTATTTATTTTTCTCTTATCTACCGTTATCTATATACAGTGTGAGGGATACAGGTTAAAATTGTGAGATTTAACTGTGATATAAATTGTAATTTTTAAATTAAAACAATGCAATTTTTTAAATAATTTGCATTTTCAATATTATTTTAGGAAAAATGTTTAAAGTTTGCCTAATTTTGCTTTAAAATTGATTAATTAACTTAACATAAACTATAAAATAAGTGTTGAAATTTCAATCTGTTACTTGAGGAGTGAGCCCGTCACAATATTCTATAGATATAGGTTTAATTTAGTACAAAGATGAATTTAAAACAACACCATCAGAATTAAGACAGTAAAATCTGAAAAAGTGACTATTTTAGAAATGTCACTATATTTAGGCTATTAAATATAGTCACATATTTCAATATAGTCACTTTATTTCATAAATTGCACAACCTCTCTTGAAAATCTAAGAAAGTGACTCTGATGAAGTGAATCTGAGAAGTTTGAAATTTTGTTTCTTGTCCTATATACTTATTCTTAGGAAGTTGCTTCAATACAAACTACATATATCAGAATACAATTTTGGGACATAAAAGCAGCTCACCCATAGGGTTTCCAATCATACACTTTTTCAGATATGGTAAAACAGTAGATATACTCTAACTTTTTATTTACGAAAGTTAAAAATGAGCTATTTTTTTAAAATAAAAAAATCATTTCAATTATAATTTTATATTGTTTATAATGTAAATTTTGCTAAAGCTTTAATAATTGATCTCTTTTACGTATGTCTATTGTAAAAGTACTTTCAATATAACTGATTGCCTAATTTAAGTGATAATAGGCTGGTCATTTATGTTAGTTAAAATTTTATATTTAGGCTACATTAATAAGAATTGTGCTCTAAAATGTTTTTATTTTATTCAATATCTACATTTTAGCACATAAAAAGCTACACCCCATTCCCTTCAGACCCATAATCATCTTTTAAAGTATGTACTTGTGTATTTTTTATTAGTAACATAACCATGATAAGTATTTTATGACTCTACAATATTGAAAACTTTAGATCACAGCCCTTTGTATATTGATCACCTGCCTAGGATATAGCCCAGAAATGAGAGTGGAGAAAACAAGTTTTACTGTATTTTTTTATAAAATAAAAAGTGTCATTCAAATAGCAAAATTGAACTGCATTAAAAATTTGTGTGTATAAAAGCATCCAGAATTTGTATTTGACTACACTATTGTTCCATAAAAAAAATATAATAAATCCTTTATATGGTAAATCTATCATTTTCGACAATTTTTTTTCAAAAAAATGAAACAATTTCATAATAAAATAAAATACACATACCTTAATTTCCCTTGATTTCAATATTAAAATATATGGCTAAATCCCAAAGACCGGTACGGTTGTTTTTTTCTATCGCGCCAAATCGGCGATAAACGGAGGGCTATGTTGCGACTTTGGTAACTCTTTAACTCATCGTACTTCGTAACCATGGTAACCTTGCGAGTTGATAACTCTGGCAACTGTCTTAATTTGTGTTATTTTATGCTCGTTATGAATTATTGTACTGATATTTTAAAATTAGATGTTTGGGAACAAGATTTAAATACAAGTATTGGTAAATTTTCTTTGATTTCATTTGAGTGTAGTAGTAAATGGCTGTGAAGAGTGAAAGATGTAGTATTGTTCTTTTTGATCGTTTGGTTGATAGTGGTAAATTAATGTGATTAAATGGTGTGTGAATCAGGGGTTGATTGCAAGTGGGTAATGCGATTGTGTGAGAGGAATGATCGTACGGAAGAGTTTGATGATTATACGTGGGCTTGCCGTGTTTTTGGAGCGAATGCGCATTACGTATAAGGAATCGTACGTGGTTTATTCTAGATTGAGTTTGATTGAGATTTTGAAGCGCGGAAGTAACATGAAAATCACTTTATGAGCTATGGAACACTTTTTGCACAGATAGATAATGCTATGTGCGATCTCTGACAGCCAGGGGAACAGGATACTGTGAGGTTTGTTTAGCTGGCGACCGTATTGAGGTTAGCCCGCAAAGCGGTCATAGATCCATGTTCTAATTACTACATTACTCTATAAGCCACAGAACACCCGTTGCACAAGTAGCTGTTGCTACGTGCGATCTTCGACAGCCAGCGGGACCAGATTCTGTGATGTTTTTTTAGCGCTCGAGCGTAGCGAGGTTAGCTCGCGAAGCGGGTGTAGATCCATGTTCTAATTGCTACATCCCTCTATGAGCCACAGAACACCTGTTGCACAAACAGCTGTTGCTACGTGCGACCTCCGACAACCAGCGGGACCGGATTCTGTGATGTTTTTTTAGCGGGCGAGCGTAGTGAGGTTAGCTCGCGAAGCGGGCGTAGATCCATGTTCTAATTGCTACATCACCCTAGGAGCCACAGAACACCTGATGCTACATGCGACCTCCGACAGCCAGCGGGACCGGATTCTATGATGTTTTTTTAGCGGGCGTAGATCCATGTTCTAATTGCTACATCACTCTATGAGCCACAGAACACCTGTTGCTACGTGCGACCTCCGACAGCCAGCGGGATCGGATTCTGTGATGTTTTTAGCAGGCGAGAGTAGCGAGGTTTGCTCGCGAAGCGGGCGTAGATCCATGTTTTAATTGCTAAATCACTCTATGAGCTACAGAACGCTTGTTGCACAAACAGCTGTTGCTACGTGCGACCTCCGACAGCCAGCGGGACCGGATTCTATGATGTTTTTTTAGCGGGCGAGCGTAGCGAGGTTAGCTCGCGAAGCGGGCATAGATCCATGTTCTAATTGCTACATCACTCTATGAGCCACAGAACACCTGTTGCTACGTGCGACCTCCGACAGCCAGCGGGACCTGATTCTGTGATGTTTTTTAGCAGACGAGCGTAGCGAGGTTAGCTCGCGAAGCGGGCGTAGATCCATGTTCTAATTGCTACATCACTCTATGAGCTACACAACACCCTTTGCACAAGCACCTGTTGCTACGTGCGACCTCCGACAGCCAGCGGGACCGGATTCTGTGATGTTTTTTAGCGGGCGAGCGTAGCCAGGTTAGCTAGCGAAGCGGGCGTAGATCCATGCTCTAATTGCTGCATCACTCTATGAGTCACAGAACACCTGTTGCACAAACAGCTGTTGTTACGTGCGACCTCCGACAAATACATTGAATTATGATATATACATACGTATATATATACATATACATACGTATATATATACATATACATACGTATATATATACATATACATACGTATATATATACATATACATACGTATATATATACATATACATTACTTTAGAAACTTACATTCGTTTAACCTCTAATTTTTGTAGGATATATCTAAATTTATCTTCTTTGATGGATATTTTTAATTAACCGGAAAATAAAATATTAACTTTTATTAAAATATATACACGAGTTTTTTTGCGGAAAATCGTTACATATCTTCCCCTCACTCGCATATACATTGCAGACTTTGCTAGTAAATGTATACATCTTTAGAACGTTACTTAGAGACTATGATAAAAATGATTAGTAGTGTATATTCACTTAAAATGCACTTTAGCAAATGAAATCTTTAAATATATATTGCTATTAATGTATTCTAAATAACTAATGTTCATTACAAATATAAATTCGATGTTTAATGGGATTAATTTCAATTTTTATTTGGCTTCATCGTCAATTTACCGTTACGAGCTATGATAAAAATAATGTCCCTTTGCACTTACGTTTCTGCGCATTTTACTACGCAGTTTGTTTATTTACATTCGTGCTCACATAATCATGGTAACCTTGCGACTTGGTTGGCAACTGTCTCATCATCGAGCGCCAGAAAAGTCGCCAAATTCAAGACCGTACCGGTCTTTGGGATAATGCCAAATATATATAAGAACATCGAATGATAAAATCAAATCAGCAATAAAATTAATTTTAAAATCAAATTATCAATAAACTTAAGGATAAAATCCAATGATAAAACTAGAAAAAACAACAACTAAAAATTTAAAGTTCAAAGTTATTTTACCGTAAACCAATCTAAACATATGGATAAACCGCCAAAAACATTCAACGCAAGGGGCGCCCTCACGCGGTACAATGTGTCATAACTCAAAATCAGCTCCAGAAGCTGACTGCACAGGCAGAGTATAAAGGAGGCAGTGAATTAGTACATGATATAAAAATAATAATGTAGGGGCTTTTTATGAGGAAGTCGCGCGCCGTATATATCTATAATAATAAAGGAAGATGTTTGCGATGAAAAATCTCGAGCATTGTACGGCAATAAAATTTAGTACAGTTACTTCATGAACCTCGGCGAGATTTTTTTTAAAATTCAAATTAATTAGTTGCTTTAGACCGATATTTACATAAATCCTTAGTGATCGAAAATATTATCACAGTGTTTCTATCTAGGCACAATCCAAAAAAATCGAAAAATGTTCTTTAAATGATGCATGAACCGCATCCATAGGATAATTATTTTATATATATTTTTTTAAATACATCGAAATTTACATTTTTAGGTTATGTGATACGTCTTTCGCCGCTTTCGGAAAACTAAAACAATTCTATAGTTTGGTTAAAAGTTTCATGTATATCTTTGGATTCTAACAGAAAAAAATATCTTTCATTTTATTGGTAGTTTTAATGATTCTTTAAGTAAGCGAACCTCGGCCTGCTCAAACTATCTCAGTGTTCACACGGAGTACGGGCACGTTAAATATGTGAATCCGTAAGCCCTTCCGAGAGGCTGGTGATAGGAGAAGGAAGGTACGATCTCTGTGGAAGCTACCCATACTGGGTTCCAGTCTGAATTTGTTTGATAATTCCCAGCAGTCCAAACAGTTACCTTACACTTTCCAGTAGGTCGGACGATCTGGGTCGAAGAAGTGAACGAATATGGTTTTTGATGCCCCTCGTATTTTATTCTTCGGCAGCAGTACTTTTCCCTGTCGACTGAGTATGCTCACCTCCTCTCCATTCTTTTCTTTTATTTTGTTTGTTTATTTTATTTTTGTTTATAATATTTTTGGTGCTGCCATCTATTGTCGTAATTTAATTCATACCGACTATTTTTATTTTTTAATGAACATTTTTAAATGTCTATTCCTTCTAATACGTTATTAAATGCAACAACAGATCATATATAATGCCATAATAACGGAAACGTAATTGAACTTGGACTTGAAGACAAAGGAACTTGAAGACAAAACTGCAGTTCTCAGTGATGTACATTCAGATCCCTTATCAAATTTATAGAATGATAAATTACCTTTCCGTGATTGTGGCATTATTATATATGATCTGTTGTTGTATTTAACACTGTATTAGAAAGAATAGATATTTAAAAATGTTCATTAAAAAATAAAAATAATCGGTATGAATTAAATTACGACAACAGATGGAAGCACCAAAAATATTTTGGATTAAAATAAAAAATATATTCTATGTTTTTTGGGGCATGAAATTTAGTTTTAATATAATCTAAGCATTGCATTTTATCTTTCAAAAAATGTTTCGCAACTGTTTGAGCGGAATTTCGGCGAAATATGTGTGCTGCGAAAGCTAACAAAGCGCGGATAGGGCAGAAAATTTACTGACACTCACCCTTAAATGACGTAAAAGGAAATTTCCGTATCCCGGGATTGTGAAACACGTTCCTGCTGCTTCGCCCAGTTTCTTGAAAGGGGAATTACCTGGCTTAGGACTACACTGCCGCTCTGCTATCAGATAGTAGAAGCAGTGGCAAAGGGGGTGGGTGGTTTCATGAGGTCATAAACATAATCCCTCCCATTATATTCCAATATTAAAATTATACGATGTTTGTTTAAAAACGTTTTCAATAAAATATTTTTAACGGACAGAATACTTCTGAATAGCGGTCATCTCTAATTACTGGGTGGCTATAGTACCTGGAATTCAGGGAATATCAATATTCTGGAAAAATCAGGGAATTAAAATAAAAACTATAAAATCATGGAAATTATACTTTTTTGGAAGTCACAGCTTTCTTCCGACTTACGACAATACACATTATACAATTTATTCGTGCTTCATGTTGCGGGAGACAGACTATTGGGCACCTCAATAAAAAGAAGAGAGTTTTAAAATTTTAATTTCTCTCAGTGATTCCTCACATATTAATTGTTTTGAAAGTTGTCAGGATATTTCATATGACAGGAAAAGCAGATTTAAAAAAGAATAATACACATGTATAGAATTTATTCGTGCTTCATGTTGCGGGAGACAGCTTATTGGGCACCTCAATAAAAAGAAGAGAGTTTTAAAATTTCAATGTTTCTCAGTGATTCCTCTCATCTTAATTGTTTTGAAAGTTGTCAGGATATTTCATATGACAGGAAAAGCAGATTTAAAAAGGGACAATACACATGTATAGAATTTACTCGTGCTTCATGTTGCGGGAGACAGCTTATTCGCACCTCAATAAAAAGAAAAGAGTTTTAAAATTTCAATGTTTCTCAGTGATTCCTCTCATCTTAATTGTTTTGAAAGTTGTCAGGATATTTCATATGACAGGAAAAGCAGTAATAAAAAAGGACAATACATATGTATAGAATTTATTCGTGCTTCATGTTGCGGGAGACAGCTTATTCGCACCTCAATAAAAAGAAAAGAGTTTTAAAATTTCAATGTTTCTCAGTGATTCCTCTCATCTTAATTGTTTTGAAAGTTGTCAGGATATTTCATATGACAGGAAAAGCAGTAATAAAAAAGGACAATACATATGTATAGAATTTATTCGTGCTTCATGTTGCGGGAGACAACTTATTGGGCACCTCAATAAAAAGAAGAGAGTTTTAAAATTTCAATGTTTCTCAGTGATTCCTCTCATCTTAATTGTTTTGAAAGTTGTCAGGATATTTCATATGACAGGAAAAGCAGATTTAAAAAGGGACAATACACATGTATAGAATTTACTCGTGCTTCATGTTGCGGGAGACAGCTTATTCGCACCTCAATAAAAAGAAAAGAGTTTTAAAATTTCAATGTTTCTCAGTGATTCCTCTCATCTTAATTGTTTTGAAAGTTGTCAGGATATTTCATATGACAGGAAAAGCAGATTTAAAAAGGGACAATACACATGTATAGAATTTACTCGTGCTTCATGTTGCGGGAGACAGCTTATTCGCACCTCAATAAAAAGAAAAGAGTTTTAAAATTTCAATGTTTCTCAGTGATTCCTCTCATCTTAATTGTTTTGAAAGTTGTCAGGATATTTCATATGACAGGAAAAGCAGTAATAAAAAAGGACAATACATATGTATAGAATTTATTCGTGCTTCATGTTGCGGGAGACAACTTATTGGGCACCTCAATAAAAAGAAGAGAGTTTTAAAATTTCAATGTTTCTCAGTGATTCCTCTCATCTTAATTGTTTTGAAAGTTGTCAGGATATTTCATATGACAGGAAAAGCAGATTTAAAAAGAGACAATACACATGTATAGAATTTACTCGTGCTTCATGTTGCGGGAGACAGCTTATTCGCACCTCAATAAAAAGAAAAGAGTTTTAAAATTTCAATGTTTCTCAGTGATTCCTCTCATCTTAATTGTTTTGAAAGTTGTCAGGATATTTCATATGACAGGAAAAGCAGTAATAAAAAAGACAATACATATGTATAGAATTTATTCGTGCTTCATGTTGCGGGAGACAACTTATTGGGCACCTCAATAAAAAGAAGAGAGTTTTAAAATTTCAATGTTTCTCAGTGATTCCTCTCATCTTAATTGTTTTGAAAGTTGTCAGGATATTTCATATGACAGGAAAAGCAGATTTAAAAAGGGACAATACACATGTATAGAATTTACTCGTGCTTCATGTTGCGGGAGACAGCTTATTCGCACCTCAATAAAAAGAAAAGAGTTTTAAAATTTCAATGTTTCTCAGTGATTCCTCTCATCTTAATTGTTTTGAAAGTTGTCAGGATATTTCATATGACAGGAAAAGCAGATTTAAAAAGGGACAATACACATGTATAGAATTTACTCGTGCTTCATGTTGCGGGAGACAGCTTATTCGCACCTCAATAAAAAGAAAAGAGTTTTAAAATTTCAATGTTTCTCAGTGATTCCTCTCATCTTAATTGTTTTGAAAGTTGTCAGGATATTTCATATGACAGGAAAAGCAGTAATAAAAAAGGACAATACATATGTATAGAATTTATTCGTGCTTCATGTTGCGGAAGACAACTTATTGGGCACCTCAATAAAAAGAAGAGAGTTTTAAAATTTCAATGTTTCTCAGTGACTCCTCTCATCTTCATTGTTTTGAAAGTTGTCAGGATATTTCATATGACAGGAAAAGCAGATTTAAAAAAGGGCAATACACATGTATAGAATTTACTCGTGCTTCATGTTGCGGGAGACAGCTTATTCGCACCTCAATAAAAAGAAAAGAGTTTTAAAATTTCAATGTTTCTCAGTGATTCCTCTCATCTTAATTGTTTTGAAAGTTGTCAGGATATTTCATATGACAGGAAAAGCAGTAATAAAAAAGAACAATACATATGTATAGAATTTATTCGTGTTTCATGTTGCGGGAGACAACTTATTGGGCACCTCAATAAAAAGAAGAGAGTTTTAAAATTTCAATGTTTCTCAGTGACTCCTCTCATCTTCATTGTTTTGAAAGTTGTCAGGATATTTCATATGACAGGAAAAGCAGATTTAAAAAAGGGCAATACACATGTATAGAATTTATTCGTGCTTCATGTTGCGGGAGACAGCCTATTGGGCACCTCAATAAAAAGAAAAGAGTTTTAAAATTTCAAAGTTTCTCAGTGATTCCTCTCATCTTAATTGTTTTGAAAGTTGTCAGGGTATTTCATATGACAGGAAAAGCAGATATAAAAAAGGACAATACATATGTATAGAATTTATTCGTGCTTCATGTTGCGGGAGACAGCTTATTGGGCACCTCAATAAAAAGAAGAGAGTTTTAAAATTTCAATGTTTCTCAGTGATTCCTCCCATCTTAATTGTTTTGAAAGTTGTCAGGATATTTCATATGACAGGAAAAGCAGATTTAAAAAAGGATAAAACACATGTATAGAATTCATTCGTGCTTCATGTTGCGGGAGACAGCCTATTGGGTACCTCAATAAAAAGAAGAGAGTTTTAAAATTTCAATGTTTCTCAGTGATTTCTCTCATCTTAATTGTTTTGAAAGTTGTCAGGATATTTCATATGACGGGAAAAGCAGATTTAAAAAAGGATAATACACATGTATAGAATTCATTCGTGCTTCATGTTGCGGGAGACAGCCTATTGGGTACCTCAATAGAAAGAAGAGAGTTTTGAAATGTCAATGTTTCTCAGTGATTCCTCTCATCTTAATTGTTTTGAAAGTTGTCAGGGTATTTCATATGACAGGTAAAGCAGATTTAAAAAAGGATAATACACATGTATAGAATTTATTCGTGCTTCATGTTGCGGGAGACAACCTATTGGGCACCTCAATAAAAAGAAGAGGGTTTTAAAATTTCAATGTTTCTCAGTGATTCCTCTCATCTTAATTGTTTTGAAAGTTGTCAGAATATTTCATATGACAGGAAAAGCAGATATAAAAAAGGACAATACATATGTATAGAATTTATTCGTGCTTCATGTTGCGGGAGACAGCTTATTGGGCACCTCAATAAAAAGAAGAGAGTTTTAAAATTTCAATGTTTCTCAGTGATTCCTCCCATCTTAATTGTTTTGAAAGTTGTCAGGATATTTCATATGACAGGAAAAGCAGATTTAAAAAAGGATAAAACACATGTATAGAATTCATTCGTGCTTCATGTTGCGGGAGACAGCCTATTGGGTACCTCAATAAAAAGAAGAGAGTTTTAAAATTTCAATGTTTCTCAGTGATTTCTCTCATCTTAATTGCTTTGAAAATTGTCAGGATACTTCATATGACAGGAATAGCAGATTAAAAAAATATATACTGTTTCTGCTTTTCTGCAATTTTACTGCAATAAGTGATATTTAACTATATGAATTCTTACCTGGATTTCACAGAACACTACTGAGTTTATAGCTTATCCAGAGTTTTAATGCTGAAAGGATTAATTTTCTTGTAATAATACCGTTCTTATATAACTCTTGCACAAATACTATATTTCATTATAGTGGAACCTCTCATTTACGGTCACTCTCCGGACAGAAAAATTTGTCCGTAAACGAGGGGTGACCGTATAAGAGGGGATCGTTCTAAATTAGATCAAGCATTGCACATTAATCGTTTTAAATTCCTCATATTGAAACATACCTATTTTTGAAAACATAAAACAATTTTAAGGTAACGGATAAACCCGTAGCCGAAATTCGATTTTTTTTGGGGGGGGGGGGAGGTTGAACATTGTTTTTGATACTATACCTGGTTAGATCTTTACCTTGTACCTTTTCAGTGTTAAATTTTTCTTTTATCGGGGGGTTAACTCTCCCCCCCACCACCACCACAGCTGCGATCTTGTTGACGAAAGTGCACACTTGTTTTATAAAAACAATTAAATTCACAACTTGTAATCTCATATGCAAAAAACTTACAGTAGTGCACATTGAATTTATTTACCTTCGGGGAAAGAACTGATCAATTGATGTTTGGTGGGTTTTAATCACCAGTCTTTCTCCTTCGAAGTGTATTAAGTTGTGAGACTAAATTTAATGCCTTTCCATCATTATGCTTACAAGAAATGTCTTTAGTCCGTCTAACACTTTAAAAACTTCAGAGTAATTTCTGATGCTGACTCCCCTTCACACTCGACTTCTTCTTCCTCTTCAGATGATTCTGTTGCAAATTCCCTGACCATATCGGATATTTCTCTGTTGTTTTCTTCTATCATTACATCTGCATCCAAAGGAGCATACTCTTCAGAAGATACGCCCACGAATCCGGCCTTTTCCACCAAGCTCTATAATCTTTTAGATTCTTCATATGAATCAGTCGGAAGTACTGCAAACTCCCTAAAACCAGCTTTTTGATAACAGTTAGAAATCGTTTTTTCTTTTTCACTATTCCATGCGGATTTTATCCATCCAACTGCATCCAAAACGTTGATCGACTTAGATAGTTCTGTGGCTGATTTAGCTTCTTCCATTTTGCAGATCAAATGCTTTAAAAGTAGCTTGCGGTATTGGACGTTAAAAGATTTGATTACACCGAGATCCAGTGGTTGACAATTTGATGTCGTGTTAGGGGGAAGGAAAATTACCTTTATGTTTTCAGGTGAACGTATGTTGGATGGGACGTGGCATTATCCATGAACAGCAGGACTTTTCTTTTTCCTTCACGAAGTGCTTGTCTAAGTTTATCAAATATTTCAACATGATATCAGAAATCATCCATGCTTTCCAATTAGAGTGTCATTCGACGAGTAAGCCACGTATATCCAGTCTCTTGCTGCTTTTCCAATCACCAAAGGGGTCAACTTTTCACCTTGCATGTTTGCTCCCAGCAGTATTGTCAATCGCTCTTTAGAAATGTTTCCTCCATTGCAACGTTCTTTTTTTAAGCAAAGCGTTTTAACAGGAGGAGTTCGATAGAACGGTTCAGTTTCATCGATGTTATGGATATCCCTTGCTGAATATCCTTCAATAATTTTTGGTATTTTTTCAACCCAATCTTCACACACACCACCGTCGACATCAGCAGATTCGCCGACCAGTTTCCTGAACGCGAAATCGATCCAGCCAACCATTCGAGGCTTTGAAGTCTGTGAATTCTAACTCTTCTGCGGCTTCTCTCGCTTTCTCTTGGAGAATTCGCCCGGAAATAGGAAGATTTTTGTTTCCTGCAGAAACAAACCAATTGTAAACAATTGTATCTACAGCAAGTTCAGGTGTTTCTGGAAATTTATTTTTTCTTTCTTGATTTCCTTTTTTCAACCATTGGTTTCGCCAATATTCTTTCTTTTTCAAAATACAGCATATTTGGGTTCTTCCTACATTAAATTTAGTCGCGAGGGTACGAACTCCAACTTTATGTTTTTCATTATACTCAATAACATTAATTTTATCTTTCAGAGGCAAAGCACGACGATTACGAATGCTGGCCATTTCGAAAGAAGGGTGATTATGCATACACGTATGAACTCTACGACCTCAACACCGATGTGACTTCAAATTCTCGAAAATCAATGCATTTAATGTTAATTTAACGACCATGCGCACTCCATTTCCGTTCCCTTTGTGGTCTTAGTCCAGTTTTTCCCTTGAAGTGGATTTCACTCTTTTATGACTGAGGGGTGGGGGAGTTCCCATTACTCCTTATCTCCCTTTTGAATTGTTTGCTCTTAATGTCCCTAGAGAATGACCATTGTTGTAGGTGCAGGTGTTTTTCTTACTCAGACGAGTTGCAATTTTTTCTGGGAATCTATCTTTGGTATATAAAATTCAAATTTTGATTGTGTCCGTACAGATGTTTCAGTCTAATGGAATGAATCATTAAAATAGTGTCCGCGTCCGTATCTGAGGGTGACCGCTAATCAGGGGTTCAAAGTGCATATTGTGAATGGGTTTCCTGCCGGGGAATTTATAACTGACCGTAAAAACGGGGTGACCATATCTCAGGGGTGACCGTTTAGAGGGGTTTGACTGTACTTTTCAATGCTGAAAGTATTTAATTTTAATTATTTATTCTTAATCATAACTTTCAATTTCATTAATAAACTTTTTTATGCTTGTTGAACTGATATTCAGTAAAAGTAGATAGTGATACATATCAGGGAATTTTTGAAGATATTATCTGGATATCAGGGAATTTTATATCTGAGATCCTGTAGCCACCCTGAATTAATGAACAATATTTTTAATTTCCAGACCCAAAAGTATATCTGGTTCTGTGTATTTATCTGCAAATTAGTATTTAAGTCTGTCAAAGACAGGAAAACTAACACTCTTAACAAAAGTGAGGGCCTGGAAAATATTTAAAGATAAGTCACTCCTCCCGGAAGATTAAAATTTTGACTATGATACGTTTGTTCTGCCCTATAGTCTGTCTGGTAGTGTGGTTCTTGTGTCTTCACAAAGAAAATGCCCTGCAACTGCGTTATCAAAGATGTCTTTTTGTCTGTGCTAGTGTGTGTCTTAATGGCGTCGTTGCTGTGTCTTCACGATGAAAACCACACTACCAGAAATACCTTCTTGCCTTTGCCAATTGCTATGTCTTTTCATCCTCAGGGAAAAGACCGCTTTCAGACGCCAAACCCAGTTGCTACATTTTATCAACTGCTTCTGCTGTTAATTAGGATTTTTTTAATTTCATGTAATTTTAAAAAGTTTGAGCGGCTATTTATAAAATAGGACGACATTGTTTACCAAATAGTCATTAGTAGATGGAACCTTCGACTATCCAATTGTCCCACATTCCCATAAGCATTAATCTATCACAACACAAAAGAATATTTCGAAACAAGACATCTAACTCCCCGAATCAATTTAATCTGCTTGTTCGACCGCTCAATAACCTTGGATTTTAATAGGTTTCACATTACTTTGCAGAAAATACTTTAGTTTGAAAGAAACAGCCAGAATTTAGGCCTATTGATGCACGAACAACCTATAAAGCTGAGCGGAATGTCGTGACGCATAAAACGCCTTTACAAAAACGGATAAACAGAAATACCGCATTCTTGATGTTCAAATTAGATACTCGTATAAAGCCAAACAATGGCAATGTATCGTTAAACAGATTTGCCGGTTATAAAACAGAATTTTAGCAAGATAGTTGCTGATGACAGTCTATTGTTGTACTAAAAATCAAACTTGGCTCTTATTTCCAAACTGCAGACGTATTAAAGGATTTGGTGGGGTAGACCTGAAGTTATAGATGCCCAGGACCCCTAATACAAACAACAATAACAACAAAAAAAAAGAATCTGGTGGGTGGGCAGTACATGACTTTCCCTACATAAATTAATGATTTTACTTTTTTCACAGCGAAATAATGATCCAAGTAGAGTCCCTAGTTTTATACAATTTTTTTTTGAGCGGGGGGGGGGGGGGGGGGGCTTTGTATGATATAAAATATTCTCGGATCCAAAACTACCTTGTTCCAATAGACAATCCAGACCTGATTATATAACAAAGCGCATCATGGGAATTACAGTATCATGATCTCAATATACTCAACTACAATTCGATAAACATGTTATAGTAAAGGTCACTATAAACTGATACACAAACAGTGGCGTATCTACAGAAAATTGCGCCCATGGCAAACATTGAAATTTCGCCCCTGTCAAAACATATAACACCATTTGTTTACATAACCTTGCCATAATATCAAGTCAGAAATACAATTCAAGATCGTAGCTTGTTAATCATTTATTAAGCACATTATTGTATTACATGAAAATTATAATTGAACCTTTCTTGCTTTCATTGATGCAAATTGATCGATGATATACTCAAAATCAGTTTTTTCAGTTTAATCGTTTTCTGCACTCAACAAAGCGAAAGCACATAGTTTACCTTGACCCATGGAGTCCCTTAAATATAAAAGTATTAGTTTCAATTTGCTAAACGTTCTCTCACAGATATCTATGAAAATTGCAATGGTCAGCATTATCTGCATAGCAATACGAAGATTGGGAAAGACGTCCTCATCTCCATATCTATATAAATAAAATTGAAAATATGTATGTCTGTCTGTCCCATCATCACAAGAGAACGGCTGAACCGAATTTGATAAAATTTTGAGGGTAACCTGGAGATAGCCCCACTTAAAATTTAGTACATGTTTCGAGTTTCTACAACCGGTGGTTCAAGAGATATTAGTAAAAAACGAAACTTTTGTTTATCTCATCATCACGGGAGAACGGCTGAACCGAATTTAATAAAATTTTGAGGATAGTCTTGAAATAGCCCACCATAAATTTAGTCCAAGTTTTGAGTTTCTAAGACCAGAGTACAGAGCCTAGAAGTAATAGCGTGCCGACCGCCTATACCTCCCAATGCTGGGAGGGGAGATATACCTGAAAAGCCGCCTCATTGGTCTCGAATAAGAGATCAAAAGTTGAGGAGTTAACATTGAAACTAATGGGAATTTATTGTAAATGAAATGACCGGTATCTTTCGAAATAACTGAAGAATTTGTGTGAAATTCGGTGTGATTATTGTAAATGGTATACACAAAAAGTCATTTGATTATCAGAGAGATTGAGCTAAGGATATATTTGTATTTTTAAAATTTTATTTAACTTTATCTGGTGTTCGTTCAAAACTTTGGGGTCCAAAATAATCAGGTTCATTTATCACAGTAACGTGAAATTCGTTCTGACGTTTCCTCTTGTGGTACATTTCAATTCTTTCGATTTTGAAGCTTATCAGACTAACCCGTCCTGGGCCCGCCATAGGACTTTACCTGGTTTTTGAGAATAACTCGAAAATCAGAGAAAGTAGGAAATCTAAATTTAATATATCGTTTTCTTTTGGGGTATATTTTAATTCTTTCAATTTTGAACCGTACCGAGTTAGCCCGTCTTAGGCCCGCCTTAGAAACTCTCCCATTTTTGCGGTATAACTCGAGAACAGGTATATCTAAAAATTTGAAATTTAGCATATCCTTGTCATTTGCTGTATATTTTAACTCTTTGAATTAAAAATCTTTTCGGGCTAGCCCGTCCTGAGCCCAACAAAAGGAATATATCGTTTTTTGAGAATAACTAAAAATTCGGAGCATCTAGAATATTTAAATTTAATAAATCATTGTCCTTTGGGGTATATTATATTTCATCGCATTTCAAACCTTATCGGGCTAGCCCGTCTTGGGCCGCCATAGAAATTTACTCTCTTTTCAAGAATAGCTCGTTCAATCGGAGTAGCTAAAAAAATGTAAATTTAGTATATCATTTCCTTTTGGATGGATTTTAATTTAGATTTTGAACCTCATCGGGCTAGCCCGTCTTGAATCCGCTGAGGAATGTATTCGGTTTTGAAGAATAACACGAGAACCGAAGTAGCTAAAAATTCGAAGTTTAACATGTCGTTGGCTTTTGGAGTATATTTAAGTTTCTTTGGATTTGAACTTTATCGGGGTAGCTAGTCCTGAGCCCGACATAGGAATGGACCCGTTTTTTAGAATAACTGGAAAATCGTGGAAACTAGAAAATATAAATTCAGTACATCCTTATCTTTTGGGGAATATTTAATTCCTTCGATTTTGAACCGTATCGGGCGAACCCGTTTTGGGCCCGCCTTAGAAATTCACTTTTTGAGGGAATAACTCTAGCATATTCATTTCTTCAGCACATTTGAAGGTCTCGGTACTCTGAACATATCGATTTGTAACTGTTTGCCATTAACATGTGTTCTTCAGAACTTTGCTTTTCAGTGTCCTCGTTTAAGAAAATGTTGAAATATGCAAGATTTGGACTTATCAAGAGGGAGCCTTAATGTTTGAAATCTTAAAATTTTGTAATTTTCCTATTCCGGTATCAAGGTTGCAATTAGCATATCACTATTCAACTGTCCAACTTAAACATATTTCTAGTGGAATTTTGATGAATAGTGACATATTTTGAGAAAATGTAGAATTTGACCATTCGTTAAGGTGCTTTAAAATTTGAAAAGTTCGAATTTTGTAATTTTTCCTTTGACGATTGTTACAGAATGCTCAGCATACCGAATTTTAAATATGTATCTTAAATAGACTTTTTGTAAAATTTTGATTTCGGTCACCTATTTAACAGAATACTGATAATTAAATGCAGCACTTGCAAGATTTCGAAGAGTTATTTTGGTTATTTAACACGTTGCTGACCAGTCACTCGTGTTTGCATGGCTGAACGTTGCTTACCGGTCACGAGTATATTCGTATTTTCGTGTCACCATATTTTAGAAAAAATAGTTACTAGCGGAAAAAAAAATCCGTTAAAAAAAGTATGTAGAGTATGTTCTTCCAAAGGAAAGCGCAGTAAAACTCAATATGTTTGTAAAACTTATTGTGTACCATTGAGCGTAGGTAAATGCTTTACAATATACCATACCTAGAACAATTATTAAGTTTCATTTCAACACATGCTGTGTAAATAAAGTTTTTTGAAGCTTATTTAGATGTTTTCATTTTATATTCAACTCTGGAAAAATAGCCGACTGCACGGAATAGTTTTATTTTGAAATAGCCGGTCAGAAATGTGTTAGAAAATGTGATAATTTCTCTATTTCTGATAAGAGTATCAGTGAAATACTCAACATGTCGAATATTAAACTTCTAATTTAATTACAAGAAGTTCACAAGAAAATAAAATGTGGAGAGGTGCTCATGATAAATTTTTGTAGGGGGGGGCATTATTTGTGTGGGTAATCCTGCATAATGTCTTCAAGAGCATTTAAGAGTAAAAAATCGCCTACAATGCATACTTTAGTCATCTATCAGATATTTTAATAGTTATTATCTCAGATTTTGGCGTTCACATGAGAAAAATCAATTATGAGATGCATATTAAAAGGTCTTCTTAAACTTGGAAGATGAAGATCACATTGATTTGATGGACTGAAATAAATGTCTGACCAAGAAATAGAGTCTGTAGAGAAATTCCGGAGCTAAAATTCAAAAAATTTTTATGCCGTCTTCAAATTGTTGAGCGAGACATTAAGGTTGTCGGTGATATGTGAAAGAGATGGATACATTCGTTTTAAACCAGAATCAGCAATTAATTTCTTATGTTGGACTAAAAGAATATTATTCAAAGTGTATTAACTAAAGTTGATAAGTACAAAAATGTGGAGAAAGTGTGAGAATATCGACCTTCAGGCACATTCATGTGGTGACTGCTGTGTTAAAATGGTATTACAAAATTGCTTATAACTGTTTCAGATTTAAAGAACTTGTCGAAAACTTATGGCCGTAACATGATTAAGTATTCGATTAATAAGTTTAAAGAACGTATAATATAATTTTGTGCGCTGTTCAAAGCCGAAAATTAAAGTAATGAATTTTTCGCACTTTTTCGCTTCAATTATATTTTAATGAAATTATCCCAAAATTTGGATCTCAGGCGCGGTAAAATATTTTATCATCTGTATGAAATTTTTTTCATTAAAACGAATCTATAAAACTACTTTTCAGCACAGGATTTAATCCAAAATTCGAGTTAATTCTTTTATACTAATTTTCTCTTCAATTATAATTTTGAAACATTATTCAAAACTTCTATGACTAGGTTCTTCAAAAACATTTCAACTGTTTTGATAAAAATTTTTGAACGACTTATGTGACCCTTAAGGCAATTTTTCTGCACTAGCCGTAAATTAAATTAGTAAAAATGTTTTCTTCAGCCGCTAATGAGCACGCGTACAGAGAGTGCTGAAAAATCACAAAACACTAAACAGTAAAGAATGCACGCCAAATATCAAAATGCGTTAAAACTTTGCAAATAAATGAGATTCCACATTTTTATATTTCTTTAATTCATTACTTCATCCAAATTCGCTTGGAAACACTTCTGTAAGCCTGATAGCAAAATATTTTTTATCGAGTGAAAGCGTGCTACGTCATCGTTTACATTTCCTTTTAAGGCTCAAAATATTTCTCTTTAATAAATTATTTAAATTTTTACGAGATGCCATTTGTACCTCAGAAATTCCCGTACGTCTCAACGAGATGGCGGTAATCGAACCCAACATCATTTCGAATAGGATATGCGGCCATTCCATAAAATTCTGAGTGGAAACTAATGCGAAGTATCGAATTTCCCTTGTCATGGATTAAAACAAAACCAGGCAAGTTTTGAAACCGTACTTTATTGGAATGACCGGTGAGAGGATTCACCGTCGAAGTTCATCGTCCAAATGCGTGAAGATTGCTGCTGGATAATTTTTCTCTGATTTTACCCTAAATATGGAGGCAAGTCTTTTGTCAGTTTTACTTTAATTCTTATATCTTTCTAAACAGATTATATTAAGTCTCAATTGACACAGATTAACCCTGTCAAGTAAAGTCTCACTCAATTGTTCTTGACACAGATTAACCCTGTCAAGAGTAAAGTCTTACTTAATTGTTCTTGAAACAGATTAACCGTGTTAAATGAAGTCTCAATTGTCTTTGACACAGATTAACCGGCTTAAATTAAGTCTTAATTATCCTTGACATGGATTTACCCTGTTAAATTGAGTCACAATTATCCTTGACACGGACTAATGATGTTAAATTAAGTCTCAATTGTCCTTAACAGAGTAACCGTCTTAAATTAAATCTTTATTGTCCTTGGCACAAATCAATTCGCATGGCAAAAAGAAAAAATGGAGATTAAAAATGATAATTCTGAAAGCAAAAGCTTTGTTTATAACCAGCAGAGCAGTTTCTATTATAGAGTATTGGACCTCAGTTTAACCTCTGAATATACAATTGGTCAGAACCATGGCTTGAATGAACCTTCTCGCCTAATTGAATTTGGTTTTCTTAGTTTGTCTAGATCTGAAAAAGAGGATCCAACTTAATCTCGAAACTGATGCATGCTGCATTGTATATTTATTTGTGCTTAATTACTTTAATTAAGTTTTCTTCACTGCACTCCTTCTCCCCACTTGCGTAATTGATAGAGGGTGAACATTCCCTACCCCATACCGGCTGTGACTACAAAATATATATGTGTGCCGGCACTATTGTAGATCATATAATTGGACCCTAATTTTAACAAATAACGTCTTATTCGTGAGATAAAATTTTTTCAGTAGTTTAGGAAATTTTGTTTTCCTCGCGTTGAGAGCTGAACGAAATTATGGTAATAGGAATTATGACTTATGCCGCATTTTTTTATAGATATGCTATATTTCTAGCAGTTGATTAAGTAAACTTTTTTAACCAATGTAGCTTAAGAAAAGTATGGTAATCATGATTTAAGCGCAAGTCAAGTTTTCATCGTAAGTACATCAGTGGACTAGCTCTTGTTGGTCTGTGCGGGTAATATATATATATATATATTTATGTGTATATATATATATATATATATATATATATATATATATATATATATATATATATATATATATATATATGTATATATATGTATATATATATATATATATATATATATATATATATATATATATATATATATATATATATATATATATATATATATATATATATATATATATATATATATAAATGTCAAATAACTTATAAAGCGATAAAAGTTACGTATAAAAGATTTAAAATTAACAAGACAGGTAGGCGCAATGATGCTCTAAATTGTCTAGTATAATAAATGAGAAAAATTCTACAAAGAAATCTCAAAAAAGGGGTGGGGGGTGGAGAAAAGCCAACAGGGAAATTTGTAAAGGCCTAGGGGGGTGGTGACCCCTAGTTCCCCGGTTAAAAGTCGACTTTTATTCCTTAGGAAACACTCCCGGAGCCGAAAAATACCTGAGGCCAATCTCCGTACAAACGTCAAAGCAAAAGACGCACAAAACAGTCCGAACAAGGAACAGATGGACACCATTACGAAGCAGTAAAAGAAAGTATATACATTTAAAGTCGGAATCCAAATTGACAACACACAAGAAAAGTAAAACTTCCAACTAAAATCCTTCAGTCAAAAGAGAAAAGGTAGTAGAGTGTATAGGACTAGCACCAGCGTTGCCATTTATAACCAAAAACAAAACGTTTGCCAAAAACGTTTTCAAATGCGTTGACTGTTTTATTGTGATAGGCATTATAATTATGTCTGAGGAATCCAAGGGGATAGTCTTGTTTTAAAGCCTCCGTGATAAATATAACATCACTTTTTATACGATCTTTATTGTAAGTATGCAAGCGGGCATTCCGTATAAAGTGATTCATTACGATATATATATATATATATTTATGTATATATATGTATATATATATGTATATATATATATATTTATGTATATATATGTATATATATATGTATATATATATATATATATATATATATATATTTATGTATATATATATATATATATATATATATATATATATATATTTATGTATATATATATATATATATATATATATATATATAATGCTGCAGACAAGTACGTGAATAAATATTAGAAAGATATATTAACCAAATCAAATGATAACGAATTATTAAACTCAACAAAACAGTTAAACCACGGCCACAATACCTGAAAAAAAAATATTTAGTACTGACTTAATTTTGAAGATTAATTAGACTAGACTCATTTTCAAGTCTGTGCATCTAGCTCTAATTAACTCAGACACATGCTTGTTTCAAGGCCAACGGCCGTACCGTGCTGAAAACACCGGTTCTCGTTAGATCACCGAAGTCAAGCAGCATCGGGCGCGGTTAGTACTTGGTGGGTGACCACCTCGGAACACCGCGTGCTGTTGGCCATCTCGGAAGCGGTATCCCCGTGGTTTGCGCGCTAGATTTGCACGCTACCACAAATGCCGCCGTGTTCATGCGGAGTACGATCACGTTAAACATGTGGGTCCGTAAGTCCTTCCGAGAGGTTGGTGGTAGGGGAAGGAGGGTACGGTCCCTGTGGATGCCTCCCCCACTGGGTTCCGGTCTAAATTGGGTGGCACTTCCCGGCCGTCCATACAGTTACCTTACACCTTTCTGGTAGGTCGGACGGTCTGGGTCTCAACAACAACAACATGCTTGTTTCAGGGCGCGGTAGCCCATTGGTTAGCGCGCTGGAGTTGCACTCGGTAGGCCCGGGTTCGATTCCAGCCACTGCCAAAACTGCCGCCGTGTTCATGCGGAGTACGATCACGTTAAACATGTGGGTCCGAAAGTCCTTCCGAGAGGTTGGTGGTAGGGGAAGGAGGGTACGGTCCCTGTGGATGCCTCCCCCACTGGGTTCCGGTCTAAATTGGGTGGCACTTCCCGACCGTCCAAACAGTTACCTTACACCTTTCTGGTAGGTCGGACGGTCTGGGTTTCAACAACAACAACATGCTAGTTTCAGAATTGGCAATAGTAAGTTATTATAAATACCAATGCAACAGACTGGAAGAATTGAAAAAAAGAAAAAAACTGGAAATCAAGAATTACTATTATCATGAGGTAGGAATCCTAAACTGCACGTGAAGTACGAACAGAGCCGGAATGAAGATGGTCGAGAAGCATCCAGAACAAGTATGACAAATAAGATCAAAGAGGGGGGGATCAGTCGGTTAGAGCGACATTCCCTAAAACCCTTCCAGTGAGTTAGAGTACGAACAGAACAATTTACCATATAAGTAAAGCAGGATGAACAGACAAGAGTTTCTTAGAAGAAATGAACGATCGCATAATTTGCATATGTATAGATATTTAGATGATATATTATGTGTATACCATAATAATAATTATTTTGTCTTAAGCTTTTATCCTAATAATTTACAACTAAATGACAGTAATAATGACTCTAATGCTGCAAACTTTTTAGACTTAAATTTAAATTTAAAAAATTGTAATCTGGCTATAAATGTATATCATAAAAGACTTAAATTTTACTTTAATACTTCTAAAAATCAACACTTTGACGCTTGTCTACATATATCAGTGTTTAAAAATAGCATGTCAAACCAGGTAAATAAAATTTGTGATGACAATTATAAATTGACACATTTTATAGAATTATTAAATACTGCAGCCAATAATGCATATCCTCCTAATTTCGTAATTAAAATTATAAACTCAGTGTATGAACTACCACTCGATAACCTTCAAGGCTTCCCAATTATGGCGGCTAATTTGATTAAAAAACAAACGAATTATTGTAATTTCTTAATTATATGATTATATGAAAATGTAAAATAAAACATAAGCTAAATTAAAAAATTCAATAACAATAAATTTGAAAATAAGATAAAGAAATATTTAATATTTTGAAAATTATTTTCGCTAAAATTTTGTAACATCAGCCAATTTGATACTATGATTTGAGCCCCTTATATAATGGTGATGGTGGAATACTCGTTTATTCAATTCTTCTAAGAATCTCTTGTCTGTTTATTCTATTTTACTTATATAGAAAATTGTTCTGTCTCGTACTCTAACTCACTGGAAGGGGTTTTAGGGAATGGCACTGTAACCGATCGCCCTCCCCTTCCCCTTTGATCTTATTCGTCATACTTATTCAAGATGCTTCTCGACCATCTTCATTCCGGTTCTGTTCGTACTTCACGTGCAGTTTAGGATTGCTGCCTCATGATAATGGTAATTCTTGGTTTCCTGTTTTTTTCCCTATTTTTCAATTCTTCCCCTTTTAATGCCCGTAGTCTTGCATTGGTATTTATAGTAACTTACTATTGCCAATTCTGAAACAAGCATGTGTCTGGATTAATTAGAGCTAGATGCACAGATTTGAAATGAGTCTAGTCTAATTAATTTTCAAAATTAAGCCAGTGCTGAACATTTTTTTTCGGCATTGTAGCCGGGGTTTAACTGTTTTGTTGATTTTAATATTTCGTTATTATTTGATTTGGATAATATATCTTTCTAATATATATATACATATATATTAATTCTTATTGTGCAATCTCTTTCAAGCATACCATTTATAATTCAATAAATTTTGATCATCTAGTTAAAATGTTCAAACATTTAATTAATATTGGAGATTTGAGTGTATCAAAGACTTTTAAATACAACAAGCCTATTGGTAGATCTATATTTAATTATAATGAAATTTCACAATCTCTCTCTAGATCATGATTCTAAGCCATAATAGTAGATAATGAATGTATTTGTAAAGTGAACGATTATGCTAAATTTCTAAAGCCAGACTTGGGGCCAGGGGCGGCATTTCAGCATTCCATTTGGGGGTGCGATATTTATATGTAATGAAAATTTACAATATGTAATAAATAAAATGTTTTTTAATAGGGGGGGGGGGAGGTCATAAAATTGAATTGATGTTGAGAAAAATAATTGTTGTTAACATAGTTTTTGTACATTATTGTGTTAACATAATTTGTTGTTAACATAATTTTTCTAAATACAAATATCTATATTTATTTACCTTATATTGAAGTTTTAAACGCAGGTTCTCAGAGTCTGGAAGAAGAGAAAATCTTTTACAATATCATCATAATTCAGTGGTATATCTTGTTCTATAGCTAAAACAGCTAAAAATGAAAGTCTTTCTTGTCCCATTGTACTTCGAAAGTAATTTTTCAGCCTTCTAAGGCACTAAAAAGACCTTTCACAACTGACTGGGCTTATTGGCATAGTCAAAAGCAATTTAACTAATAATGTTATGACGGGAAACACATTTTTAAAATTCCGCTCTTTAAAATAATCCAGGCGACTTTTAGAATTGGGATGGTCTATGTTTTCATTTTTCACCATTGAATAAAACAGCCGCATTTCACACAGCAATTCCTCTTTCTGGAAGTCATATACTTTGCATGTGGTTGAAACATTTTCTTTTTCTTTTTCGACATCTGATCCGGATAATACTGAACTAAGGGCAAACAAAACAGATATATTGCTCTCATTAAATATT
The DNA here is from genome assembly GCA_951213105.1 of Amaurobius ferox. Lineage (NCBI taxonomy): Eukaryota > Metazoa > Arthropoda > Arachnida > Araneae > Amaurobiidae > Amaurobius > Amaurobius ferox. The sequence continues at coordinate 593,676 of OX578152.1, forward strand.
TTCTCAATTTCATTAGATGCTGAATCTATAATTTCATATTTAATATTGATTCTGTGATATGATTTAACATCATCATGGGGATTTTTTTCACCGCCTCCAAACTCGCGTGGAATTTTTTTACGCCTTTTCAGTTTTGGTCCAGAATAAGAATTTTTTTCGCAAAGTTTTGTCACAAAGCTCCACACTTGATTGAAATATGCATCAGTGCGAAAAAAACTAACAGTTTCAATAGTAGCTTTAGCCGAAGCTTGCACAGTCTGAAAATTAAAATCAGATGACTGAAGATGCTTTGAGAGAGTATTGTATTGATCAAAAACACTGTTTCAATACAAAGAAAGTGAACAAAAATTCGAAAGATGTCATGCATGGTAAAAGGGCTTCGTCACTTCCACCATTGAGAGAATCGTTTTCAGATAATTCTTCCAGTGTTAAAATCACCACTTCAAAATTATCAAGTAGTGCTTTTATGGCTTTAACTCTGGAAGACCACCTCGTATCACTTAGTGATTTTAGAGTTGAACTTGAAGAGCCCCCAGAAAAAGTATTTGTTGATGAGTGAATCTTTTCGAAAATAGCATGTTTTTTATATGATGTTTCTATGAAAAAATATAATGCATTGAGCTGCTGAAATGCATTTCTAGCAGAAGGAATGGATGAGCATGCACTAACTACACATACATTTAATCGGACACTTGAAATTTTCAAGTGAAAAGGATAACATCACCCCAATCTTTTTAAATTGAAAAGGATTCGTTCCAGCCGGAAGTGGGAACTTCACTGTGAAGGTTGAAGGTTGGCTCCTTTGAAACGCCATAGATTGAGAAAACTGACCAGTGGACAGTCAATAAAACAAGAGAGAAGCCGATAGACGACAAGGAAAAATTTGGGGGCGCGACCGCGCCCCCTCGCGCCCCCTATTTGCCGCCCCTGCTTGGGGCATATAGTTACAGGAGACTTAGATATAGTTAAAGACAATTCGTTAAGAACCATTATGTCATTTGGCACTAAATTCAGGTTACCATCTTGTAATAATTCTTTTAAAGTTTTAAGATCTATTAATCTTGATAAATATATATATATAAATTAGCTTATAAATATGCTCTGCCTTTAGAGGCATTTAATATGTGGACATTTACTTTATTAGAATCTATTAAAAATGCTATTAGTAGTACTAAATTGTCTAGATCTACATGTAATATTGATAATATTAAACACTCCATTAATGATTTACAAAGATCTTTTGTTACCACCTATGTTGATGAAGCCTCTAATAATTATGCTATTATCTGAACAAAATTTTATATACAATTTCTGTTAGATTATTTAAAAAATAATAGTCTTTTTAAACTAGATTTACATTCCATTGATAGTATAAAATTGAAAATTATAAATATGTATAGTGATTTAAATATTAAATCTAAATTTTTTAAATTTCCTTATATAGTGCTTATTCTTAAATTTTATGAAAATCCTATTAAATTTAGAACAGTAACTAGTGGTCATGATACTTATTACTGCGAGTAAATTACTACTAAATTCTTTAAATCTAATAAATGATAGTTTACGTCTGTCTAGCAATAATTACCTTATTCTAAATAATTGTAAAGAATTAAAGAATAAATTAATATCACTTAGAAAACTAATAGGATTTCAGACTTTTGATTTTAAAGATATTTTTAATAATATTAAGATCTCAGATCTGTATGATGTAATTTTAGCTCTATATAATGCTTATATTACTAATCTATCAACTGAAACCAAATTTATCAATTTTCCTAAACTTCTTCACGTGTTATTTTCAGGGCGCGGTAGCCGAGTGGTTAGCGTGCTGGAGTTGCACTCGGTAGGCCCGGGTTCGATTCCAGCGGCTGCCAAAACTGACGCCGTGTTCACGCGGAGTACGATCACGTTAAACATGTAGGTCCGTAAGTCCTTCCGAAAGGTTAGTGGTAGGGGAAGGAGGGTACGGTCCTTGTGGATGCCTCCACCCCAGGGTTCCGGTCTAAATAGGGTGGCACTTCCCGACCGTCCAAACAGTTACCTTACACCTTTCTGGTAGGTCGGACGGTCTGGATCTCAAAAACAACTTGTTATTTTCAATAATTATATTTTTCAAGGAAATAAATTATACCTACACGTCTCAGGAGTTCCACAGGGTGGCTGCAGTAGCAGTATGTTAGCTACTTTATACCTTTTTCATTATGAACAGTTTTTTACTTCAATAGATTATACATTATACAGATATGTTGATGATCTGATTTGCTTAGTATATACTGAAAATTATGTCATAGATATTGATTTCTATCCAGACAATTTGGAATTAATTCCTAACGAAACTACTATTAGTAATAATATTAATTTTTTGGATTTAAATATTTTTATTGAACCTTCTAATAGAATTGTTACTAATTTATATGATAAAAAATACTATTTTAAATTTAACATTAATAAAATCTTACCATTTAATTCCTGCAACTCTATTCCTTTGTTTAAAAAAATATTATACTTAATCAGATTTTTAGAATTTATAGATTATCTGATAAAAAATCTCATGCTATACATATAAATAATCTAAAAATTACCAGCAATATATATAAATATCCCTCATTTTTAGTAAATGGTATAGTTAAAAAATTTAGATTAGCTGGATTTTCATGAAATCTATTCATAGTATCTTATATTAACCTGATATCTCCATTCACTTGCATTATTAATACTTTTATTTTTACATCCACTTAAACATTAGCCTTTCTATTATTAGCCTCTCTTTTTAGTAGCTCTGATTGTATATTAACACTTATTCTTGCCTTTTCGTATTACTGTTATTTATTTCCTACAAATGTCAAAAGTAGATCATTTCTTTTTCCTTTGCGAATGGCTTCTTTTTCCTTTCCTCTTCATTCTGGGTTCCCGGGTTCGACTGGTTCGTGCATATGTAGTGTTTTTTACAGGTATTCTTGTTTCCTTTTATTTTTTCTTCTTTATGTATGTTGTCCGAGTAGAAATCGTTTATAGATATAATCTATCTATTCCTTCAGAAACATACATATTTTGTGTTTGCTTCGACAAAATACTTGGACCCAAGGAAGAGTTTTGCGAAGCGAACAATTCAGTTTTTTAGGTCTAGCTCTTGTCCACGTGTATTGCATTAGTGTTTGGATTTCATTTATTTTTCTTTTATCGATTCCATAACATCGATTTTTGTAGATTTTCTTTAACTTGATGATTCGAATTTTGTATTTTTATCCATATGATTGGATATTTGCTATACTTTTATTTTGTAGGCTTGTTAGAAAGTTAGGTTTTTCGAGTTACAGCTTCTCACTTTTCTTTCATTCTTCATATATATATATATATATATATATATATATATACATATATATATACATATATATATATATACATATACATATATATATACATATATATATATATATATATATATATATATATATATATATATATATATATATACATATATATATATATATATATATATATATATATATATATACATATATATATATATATACATATATATATATATACATATATATATATACATATATATATATATATATACATATATATACATATATATATATATATATACATATATATACATATATATATATATATATATATATATAAAGATATATATATATATATACATATATATATATATATATATATATATATATATATATATATATATAAAGATATATATATATATATATATATATATATATATATATATATATATATATATATATATATATATATATATATATATATATATATATATATATATATATATATATATATTAACTATAAAACGGGATTTGAGCAAAATCGTTGGTTATTTGTAATCTTGAAAGTCGTTAAAGTGATGAGGAACAAAATTGGGTGGAATACTGAGTATATTTTTTAAATGTGAACGCAGAAAAGTAATACTAATGGCGGCTACACGTCAAACCCCTCCATTAATTTTACCCTTCCATTAATCCTCCCTCCATTAATTTTACTGTTGAGCATAATTCCGACTGTTCCTTGCAGTTTTTAGACATTCTTATTTCTCATAATTCAGGTTTTCAGTCTTATATATATATATATATATATATTAACTATAAAACGGGATTTGAGCAAAATCGTTGGCTATTTGTAATCTTGAAAGTCGTTGTCCGGCCGGTAACTGTTGGTTACAAAACATATTTAAAACAGACTAATGACAAACTACTTGAAATTTTAATCTTTTTTTTTTAATTTATAATTTATCTGTCATTCCTATAATAAATAAATCTGATGTGGGCAACACATGACTTTCCTTATATAATGTAATGAATTTACTACTTTTACAGTAAAAAAATAGGTTTTTCTTATAGTAGATACTAATATTCTTTCCAAGATATTGAATTTTCGACAATGAGTCGTCATTTTCATTGATTTAGCATCATTTTTATCCATTTGGCGAGATTTTCATTAATTTGGCAACATTTCAAAAAAGTCGCCAAGTTGGCGACATTCCGCCAAATTCGTCGCCAAAATCTCGCCAAGCGTTATGCACTAAAAAAAAGTTATTCTTACAGCAGATAAATGACTATTGGCGTTCAAATACAAAAGTATTATTCAAAGTATATTTTTTCATGAATGGAACGAGCTAGATCCACGAGAATGATGTCACTCAATTTATCGCATGGTATTACATATGAAAAGTGAACATGTTTCTCAAAAGGAATTTTTTTTTTTATGTGACTTTTTCATAATTTTTTGAAAAATGTACAATATCTCGAGAACGGTTCATGTTAGCGTTCTAAAATTCATGCCAATCGTTTCCTAATGAAAAATTACATAAGAAATGTCTATTTGTGTAACTTTATTAGTGGTTTTGATTTTTTGACGATTTTTTCAAAATTTCATTCGAAAATTTAGGGGGGTTCTGAACATTCGATTACGTATAAAAACAACAGGCTTCCAGTGTTTACGGATTGTGATTTTTGTACCAAATTTGGTTCGAATCGGTCCATTCGTTCGTCAGTTATCGTCTCCACAGACTCACTGACACACACACACACACACACACATACTTTCACACACACACACACACACACACACACACACACACACACACACACACACACACACACACACACACACACACACACACACACATACACACACACAGACATCACTTCAAAAATGTTTGATTCGTGATCAGGGATGCTTGAAACGTGCTCTCCCGTCGAAAACTCGAATTCGAATTTTCGACCCCGTCACAATACTTTCCTTATACATTATGTATATAAGGAAAGTAAAAAGCAAGGAGCTTATATTGTATCTAACAGTTTTAAGTAAAAACAATACTGGAGGGGGTATCGGATGAGGTTTATTATAAAAGTTATGATTTTTCAGATCTCTTTAATAATATTAATATAAATAACCTTTACGACATTTTAATAATAGCATTTGAGAAATATGACCTACAGGCTTACATGAATTTCAATAAATATAAAACACTGGTACAGATGGTGCTTTTTGAAACAGTTTTGTTTAATGGTATGGATTATTACAAACAGCAATTTGGAATACCTATGGGGGGTAGTTGCTCCTCAATCTTGGCAGATATCTATCTGAATAGTTACGAATCTGGAATACATATCTTGAATGAAATCATATTCATAAGATACGTCGACGATGTTTTGACAGTTTGCGAAAAAGAAGATTACAGTGTGGATTTCAGTTTTTACCCTAGTGGTTTAAACCTAATAGAAAACACGAAAAATGATTATGGGGTTGTTAATTTTTTCTATCTCAGTACAGCAAATAGTATAAGTGACGACAAAAGGCATAAAACAATTTTTCGTATATTTGATAAACGAAATGATTTTAAATTTGAAATAAATTATCTTATTCCATGGAAGTCTAATATCCACAAACGCGTGTTCAGAAACGTAATAAGGAATTATTTGATAAGAAGTAGTAGATTAAACACAGTGGAAGAGGACCAGAATACGTGTGTAAGACAATATTTCAAAGATGCATGTAAAGTTGGATATCTGAGACGATTTCTTCATGGAATCGCATCGAACTTTTATCATATCGATACGCAGGATTGCAATTTAAGATTATCATAATGGGCTGAATCTGTGGCAACAGTACCTGGTGTATAAAATCAGTGATTCCCCAACTTTCGAGGTTATTCTTGCGAGACAGAGGGCGAGGTCGTTGGGATGAAAGTAGTGTTGAGTGGATCGTAGTGTCGGAGTGTATGGTTACTTTTTATTTCACACAAGGTATTTCTTTCATACTTTAATTCTGATGGCATAAT